>CM056172.1:49206328-49643328 GCA_029691765.1 Entomobrya proxima
AGTCAAGCATGCACTCCAACGCAGCCGTTGGCGTTGTACGCATGCATCCTGTGATTAATAGCATTGCCTGGCGTTGAATCCGGGCTAGCAACATCACATTCCTATTAGCTTTCATTGATGGGACCCACACAACTACTCCGTAGAATAGGGCTGGTCTAATGACTGCTGTATAGATCCATTGTGTCACCCAGGGCTTAAGTCCCCAGGTTTTGGCAATAGCTCTCTTGCATTGTGCTAGAGCAACACCCATTTGTGTCACCCGTTTTAGCAAATGAGTTCGCCAGTTTAACTTGCTGTCCAGATGGACACCCAAGTATCTTACACTTGATTTGAAGGGTATTGGTTGCCCGCCAAAAGTCAATTGTGGTCTGCATTCTAGCTTCTGTCGGTTTGTAAATATTACAGCTTCCGACTTGCTAGCGTTAACCGAAAGACCCACCCTGGTACACCATGAGTGTACGAGATTTAGGGCCCTTTGCATTATGCTTTGCACGGTGGCGAAGCATATACCTGCTTGGTGTAATGCTATATCATCCGCAAAACCCTGGGATTGAGTTGATTTGGAATTCTCCTTAAGCTCACACAGGAGCTCGTCTACCACACAATCCCATAGAAGCGGTGAGAGCACTCCTCCTTGAGGACAACCGGCATCAACAACAATAGAGCTGCTGCTGCCGGATAACTCAGCTGTTGCTATGCGCATGCGCAACAGCTGAGTTATCCGGCAGCAGCAGCTCTATTTTTTAAATAGAATTTTCTAGAGAATTTTCTCGGCATAAAAAATTACTTACTTTAATTTTTAAAACGTTTCAAAAACAAAGTGTTAGCAAATTTCTCAAAAACCCCTTTCGGTGTTATGCTAAATTTAGAATTTTATAACGTCCGTCCTGTCCAAACAATTTGCACAAAAAAGTACGCTTGCTGTTTTTAAAAAAGGCACGTTTTTGGTGAGTCATGCAGTAATAATCAAAGTTATTTTGAAATATTCGATAATGTGAACCAAAGAAACATAAAAAACTAATATTATATATTAATATATTATATTTTGTTATATATCGTCTCCCAAGATGCATCATGCAACACTTGAAATCCCATTGGTATCATCACCAAACAAATTAATTTCCGCCTGACAGCATCAACCAACACATATATTTTGGAGGTAAGGTGAGAATTAGTGTTACATCGAAAGCCCACATTTTTTGCTTTCAGCTGCTGAAAGTTTCGTTGAAATATGATGAGCCATAACAGAGCTATGACTTTCACAAAACACACATAAAATCAGTAATTTATTTTCAACCCAAAGCGGTTTTCCGCTAATTAAGTCTGTATTTTTGAGAATTAGTGCATCTGATAGAGCTTTTTATGCTTAATTTAGTGCAACAAAACACAAATTTATTTTTTAGAAGATTAAATGAAAGAAAGTCTGCTAATTAGGATATAAATTTTGCAGTACCATTGTAAACCCATTTTCTTAAAACTACCATTTTGCATGTGTCACTTGATGCTGACAAGCAAAAATTCATTTGTTTGGTGATGATACCAACGGGATTTCAAGTGTTGCATGATGCATCTTGGGGGACGATATATATTAATTTGTAAAATGCCTAATTTAGTATAGAAATATACATTGTTCCGGCCAAAGTCGAGAATTGATGCCGGATGCTGATCTGAATAGTGAAGCTGCTACTTAACATAATATTTTTATTCGCATTTTGTAAATATTATTATTATTGTTCATGAGTTTCGTTTTTGTGTACACTTTATTCGTTTTGATTGTAAACTCTTTGTTGGTACTGAACTGTGAACTTTGGCTTCTTGTGACAAAACGTTTCTTTTTTCACAATGTTGACTTCCGGTATGAATGTCAGTTTTTCTTTGTACTTGGAAAACGTCCGTTTCCGGTACCAATGTGCGTTCTTTTTTTCGAAAACGTTCACAGCTAGTTCGAACGCACTTTCTTGTTTGATCCAGATTTTGCGCATCCGGTTTCGGTGCGAAGGTCGAACTGTCACAAGAAGCCAATAAATTGGTATAAAAGGAATGCGAAAATTGTTGTTCTGGATCTAGTGACTCTTGAGGTGTCCCACCAACAAAGAGTGTGTTCTGTTGAGGGGAGCCAGCCAACAAACGGAAAAATTAGCAGTTATCCTGACAAGTCGCCTTTTTGTCTCGATACTGTAGAGAACCCGGGCGAGGGCTTTTAGCCGGAGCCACAGTTTGGGGTCGGTCCCCAGGGGTACTTTGTGTTGATTTTCAGTACCCTAACCTTAGATTCTCGTAAATAAAGACGATTTCTGAGCATTTGAAGTTGTTCTTTGGTTTATTTGCATCATTGACCCCCGGAGTTATCTCTGGGGATTGCCACACGCCGTGGCTGGTCCTTTATTTCACCCACCTATTGGCGCACTGTAAGGAACCAAAAGAGCTATCGAAGGCGGCGCCAATATACATCTTAATCAATTATTCACCTGCCATCGTTCCTGCTAGCATAAATTGGTACACTACTTTTTATTTTATTTTTGCGTTTTTGATTTGAACTTGGTTTAAAAAAATTATCATTTTTATTTTAACATATAATGCCAATTTAAAACACCATCTTCCTTATATGTAGAGAGGTACTTAAAACTAATGTTGACGCTTGAATCATAAATAATGCAAACCATTCCCATGCAGTCATATTGAACTATGAACATAATTGTTATGATAGTTTTTTTTTTAATTTTGGTGAATTCATTTATACAACACCTGTATTAAAAAGTGCAAACAAAAACCGCCAAAAAGATGAACGATATGCAAAGTGCAAATAATGTTTTATTTTACGCACAATGTAATATTTGCAAATTATTCACTACATGTAGCAAGTCCAAAAGTTCAGTTCTATTTTCATGACAGGTGCAAAATCACACATCATTGAATTCGATAAAAAAACAACTAGAACGAAGAAGATAAAAGTATGATATCTTTTATTATAATATATGTATAATTAATATTAAAAGTAATGCATTTTTAATTATTTGCAAGGTAAACTGCTTCTATGTAAACTAAATACTACTTATAGCTAATAATCAGAGAAAAGTAATCCGTTCTGAAATTTTCCCACATAAATATATTGGACCTGCATTTGACAAAATTATATTAATTATAGTTATCGGTTGGAATTAAAATACATAGTTTTATGTTGGTGTGGCACTAGTTATAATTGAGTAATTTACAAGTTAGTATTGGATATTTTACCATCACGGGACATATTACATTTAGTTTGCTAATGTCAGTAAAAGTTTCACAGAATACAAAAAATCTGAATATTATAAGCATCCATTAGAACCTAAAAGAACTTCTAAAATTTATAAGTTAAAAAATCTTTTGGAAACCGTAACGGCCGCGGCACAAAACGCGGTTGACACGGCTTTCGAACCAAAATGAAAGGTACCGTGCGCATTATACAATGCACATTCCTTAAAAGCAAAGTCCGTTTGGTTTAGACAATCAAGCAAGCAGTTAGTCTCTAGACACATCAAAGTTGCAATGCTTTTTTCGGTGTATAATTTGCAGTTAAAAGCTGCCAAAATCCTACAAGCCCTGTAAAGTGGATTCCCTCCAGAAACCAGCAACCGCTTCCTAACAATATTTGCCAGTTTTGGCTGCAGAACTTGTTTCGCTAATGGGGATACCACCAAAAGCCGAGAAATGAAAAAGCTGAGAACGTCTACCTGTTTGTAGCTTTTTGCGGTTGCATGCACAACAAAATGCTGTGTGGCTCCGCATTTTTCCATTTCGTGAAGCATATTACTAATCAAGCGATAGCAAGCGTGTAGCTCATGCTCAATATTATACCGGTTCAATAGAAGCAAAAAGTTAACCGTAGTAACCAAGTCAATTCTCCTTACCACCGGCCAGTTGCTCAACAGGCTTGTTCTGCTGCACCTGTAAATGCTGCCTTTGTCAATTGGCAGGTAAATGTCGACCAAGCCGTCCTCGTAAATTAGGGCCGCTTTAAGAAGTGCCTCACCCATATTTGTCACCAGCCTGTGGTCGAATGTGCACCAGGCAAGGGCCATTGTAGCAACAGAATTTGTATCAACGTCATCAGGAAGGATGCTACAATCCAAGAAAAAGTTGAATCTCCGACCAGAGGCACGGTTTCGCAAGAGTAGGTTGCTCATAATATTTAAAATAAATGGTGGAAGGCTGAGTCCATAAGAAAGAAGTACATCCACGATGAGGCAGCTGTCGAAAATGTTTGGAATTGCGGTGACTGAGTCCTTCAATGATGGGTCTGGGGAAACTTGGGTGAGAAAACCAAAATGAGCGGTGCACTGGGTTGACAAAAAATGAAGCATGAGGTTTATTTTGTTGTTCACTGACAATGTTCTTCTAGTGCAAATTTCTTGCTTTTTCAGTTCTGTCCATGAATATCCCTTAACTGCATGAAATTGCAAAACAAAAAATATAATATTCCACTGCAAGAAAAACTGATATAATATATAAATAAAAACTTAGCTTTTACCTGCCGTTAGGAACTGTTGTCGTCGTTGCTCTGCGGTTTGTCGGATTTCCTGTTTTCTTCTGGATTCTTCCATTCTTTGCGGTTGGATTTAAATATGTTTTCAAAAATATTAATTTTCTAACAGTTAGCAAAGGATTTTTGCCTTGTTGCTTTACTCTGAATTATCTACGACGGTGGCAGCTAAGCTGCCTCTATTTATAAAGGAAAGTCAAGAAGTTATTATCCTTGTTGAGTTTTTATTTTGATCGAAATTATCAATTAGGCGTGTTATTGACAATAAATTGTGAATAAGTCATAATTAAGCAGTCCGACTTAGAACAACCTGTTTTGTATAAATAGGTTTGGAATTAGCACGTGCGCAATCGTTTTGACGCTGGGGAATTATGTATACGGATTTACGAGAAAACCGTCAATTTAGTTTCCTACAATTTTCTGGCCCCATGTTTCAAAAAACCATTTAAGTTTCATGAAGATAAAAAATACTTGAGCTTTAATACGTGATACTGAAAATTTATCGGTTAAGGAAAATGTGCAAAATAATATTTTCATATGGTTATGGAAAGTCGAGGAAAAATTGCTAAAAATTTGTCAAGTGCGCAAACACTTTATCAAATGAATTAATGCTATTTTAGTGGCCGAGTATTTTTTTCTTTTTTTATGGAGAAGCCCACAACAACGGCCCCACTCTGTGTATATATTTTGATCGTATAACGTTGTAAAGCTCGTTGTAAACCTAAACGAAGATTTTAAAGTGTTAGGTTGTCAATGACGCAAAAAGGAATTTTTTTATTTTTCTGCACAGGTTGACAGTTCTGCACAACTTTCCTTATTGAGCAGGTTTCACTGTTGTTCTAGTTTACATAACATGTCAGGTTTCATGTGATCAATAATTTCGACACAAGAAATTCATACATAATGAGCATACATAGCAATGCATTTTTAATATTTGAAAAGAAATGAAGATCATTCCTGATAACAATTAATTAAGTGTGGTTTAACACGTGACACATTTGTAGTTAGTTTTCTTATCTTGGTAGAAAATATTTTTTCACATGTACAGCCATTCAGAAAAAACACATTTTATTTATATAATGGAGAGTTTACCGACATTATCAAACGCAGCAGTGGGGTTTTTAAAACCCAATACATTCTTAGACTTGCTCAAATAAAATACATTAAAAGTGTGAAGCCAGCTTTTATAGAAAATATACACAATTTATAGTTTGCAATTATAATAAACCTGGTTTAACATCCTAGAAGCTTTTTCATTTCCAAGACATTTTGCAAATGGGCTAGAACTCGTATTTTAAAAATTGAGTCATTGTTGCATTTTAGTTAAAGAGAATCTAGGCGAACAAAGGATAACTTATTTTTATAAAATGCAAGGCATTGTTTGGGTTTGCATCATGGTACTAGCTTTGTAGCAATATTACAAAGAACTGGAATCATTTGTTTAAAAACACTGATTGACTATCAGGCTGTGGACTACGATGCAACAAAAGAGTTGAGCTCGGTGGTCTGTCTGTAGACCTGCTGTGCTGCGATGTTTATTGCTCTCTGATTTTTCGCTTGCTTTAAATTCCGATTTTAAATTGTGTGCTCTTTGGCTTTTCAGGACAATTGCAGTGACAGAGAGAGAAATTTATTGATGAAAAATACGTTAACTCAAAAAATAAGCTGGCCCAACAACCAGTTTGAGAATTGCAAAAACAACAAATCAGCATTTTAACTGCGCTGTCAAGTCAATGCAACCTACCACGTACTACCTGAATTTGAACACTAAGATTCACTTTTAACCAAACAAGCGTTGTTTATAAAGCTTGCGCTCTTCACTGTCAGTTTCAGTTCAGACATTCTTGTTTGCCTCACGGAGTCGCTAATATTCATTTTACGTTGCTTATGCTTAGTCCATTTACGTCTCAGTTTTGTGTTCCCCCATTTTTTTCTATTGAAGATTATTTTAAGCTGGGGGAATCAAAAATGTGGGAATTTTATTTTTCAATTCTGCAAACTTCACTCCATAAATTGGAGGCAATGCACTTTGGCATTATTTTGGTAATCTTATACATTGGATTTCGGTTTTTGAAAAAGCGGGAACCCCGATATCCTCCAGGTATACCTAATCTACCTTGCATCTTTTTCTATTGATTTTTTTGTGTGAAAATGTTGTTGTTTTTTGAAGGTCCTCCATCACTACCCCTTGTTGGAAATCTGCTTCAACTGGGAACGAAACCACAACAGGCATTTCTTAAGTGGAGTAAGAAATACGGTGACGTGTTCAGTTTCAAAATGGGAACAATGGAGTAATAGCTTAGAAATCATACTTTCTAATAACTAATTTCCAAAATAATCTAAAATCTACATTGCATTTTCTAGCACTATAATGCTAAGTGACGCCAAAATAATAAAGAGTGTGTTTAGTCAAGCTTGTTCTGCTGGCCGTACTCCGAATCCTGTGTTTCGAGAACTGGGCCTTGGAAACTATGGTGCACTTGCAGTACTTTATTGCTAAAATATTTTGTTTTATGTATTTATTAAAACGTACCCAAATTAGCAGTATGCTATATACAATATTTTTTGTTTTCTTAGGATTAGTCATGTCAGAGGGACGAGCTTTTGAGGAGCAACGAAAATTTATGATGAAAACTCTTTTGTTAGAAATAATATTTTAAATCCCAATTTCTGTTGGTATTCAATAAAAACCCTCAGGTTTTTTGTTTGCATTACAGAAATCTTGGTTACGGGAAAACCTCAATGGAAGGGGTCATTTTGGCAGAAATTAATGCAATCTTTAGCTATTTTTACTACAGATTGGAGCAACCCACTGCCGTTTGCCGCTTATTTAGCGGCCCGGTAGTCAACGTTTTATGGTCTCTAGTTGCAGGAGAAAGAACGGATTGGGAGGGGCCGACAAAACCGGAAATGCTAAAGCACACTATGAACTTTACAGAGTACGAATTATCTATTTATTTAGCTTTTGACTGTCGCAGTATTGCACGTATAATTATTTTGGTAACTTGAATTTAAATAGGGCAATGAATCGTGTGATTAAAAGCGGAATGTTTTTTGCCCCGTTTCTGAGACACCTAGTTCCAGGGCTTTCTGGATGGACCCAACTTCAAGAGTGTCTTGCCGGAATCAAAAATACTCTGGTGCACACAATATTGAAGCACGTAAAAGAACTGAATCCAAATTGTCCCAGGTCACTATCCTTGCTTGAAATACTTGCTTGCTTGGTTACCTACTTACAATTTATATAATAAGCTTACAAATTCGTCTCTTGGACAAGGACTTCATTGATCATTACCTTTTAGAAATACGAAACACGACAGATCCGAAATCAAGCTTTTACAAGGAACATGGAGGTAAAAGTGCATGCACGAGTTTTTATACCATTCTATGACACTAAATGTTGTGGGTTTTACCTCTTTAAAAATCTTTGATTTTTGCTTTAGAGAAAAATCTTTTGGTGCTGATTTCCGACCTCTTCGTTTCAGGATCGGAGACAACGTAATTTAATTTTTTATAATATTTATTTGTAACAAACATTAACAAGCAAACAAATACTGATCTTTTCTTATTTCAGTTCACATACCATATCGTGGATATTGGCGTTTATGGCTTACTACCCAAGTATTCAGTTAAAGCTGCAGCAAGAGGTAGACAGCGTTGTTGGAAAGGAAGGTCAAGTATCCCTTTCACTCATATCGAGGTACACTTTTCTAAGGTTCAAATTTTGAAAATTATTTTTGTTTCATAAGTAAAACATTCTTTGATTTTAAGACTGCCGTACGCAGAAGCAATCGTTATGGAAATTCTTAGAATTACTACAATAGGCAGCACCAGCGTTCCACATCGAATGCTTGAAGATCTGCTCATTAATGAAATGTTGTTCCCAAAGAATTGCAACGTAATTGCAAATATCTATAAAGTTCACCACGATGTAAAAATATGGGGCGATCCAGGCAATTTCCGACCGGAGAGGTTTCTTACCGAAGATGGACTCAAGGTTATGCTACATGATAGCTTGATTCCATTTTCAATGGGAAAAAGAATGGTAGGTGTAATTTTTATACGTTCTTGCAATATCTTTGCTCATTTTGTTGAAATTACATGGCATCATTCTACTGGGTTTAGTGCCCGGGTGAAAAATTGGCAAAAGATTTTCTGCTTTTGTTTGTTGCTTGCTTGGCCCAACGATATGACGTGAAACCAGCTCCCGGGACGAACATAGAACAGGTCAACATACATGAGCCGAACAACAAACTTATCAACGAACCAGAACCGTTTGAGGTGATTTTTAGCTTCCGCAAATAATATGATATTCTGATTATGTTTATTTTGCCTCTGTGAAACTTATACGCCTATCCCAACACTTATCAAACATACCTACTTTAAAACAACCTTTCTTTGAGTAAACTAGAGTGTTACAATCGCTTTGAGCATATTTTTTTTCAAATATTAATCTACAGTTTGAGTTGTTTTAAAAATAATAAACCGTAATTGTTATTCTAGCAGTTTTTCTTTTGTTCCAGATTGCTTGTATTTCTTATGCCATTTGTAAATTGCACATTATATAGCCATATTCTCGTATGTAAATTATTGTTGCACAGTAAAAATAAACCTAATGATGCGCGCAAACCAACCTACATTTTGGACTTCTCTTCGAAAAAAGCTTCACTTTATTTTTGGCATAATAACGTAATTGAGTTTTATGATTAAACGAAATGCAAAAGTTTTAGCAAAACTTTTCTCGTTCACGTTTTCAAAACATATTCTTGTCACTTATCGTGATTGGCATATATAGCCATTTATGTATGAAGGATGAATAAACTTACATTTCCAAACCCGTGAATGGAGCCAACAAGATTGTAATGCCAATGACTCATTGGCAATGAGTCTTGTATAGGCACCTATCAAAGTGAATGAAATTGCTTGTGAGGTTTAATTTGCTGGTTATTATTTTCAATTTTTAAGCTGCTGTTTTTGCTACCATTGATAAATATTTTGCATGTGACATGTTTGCAAAATAAGTTTTTCAAAAGTGATGTATTGCTCAGTGGCAGGGTTGTATTTTTGATTTTCTAAACTAGGCAATACATCTGCTTTTGATTTAGCAATCCATACTATACCGTTTTACAAGAACGTATATTTCTGAGAAACCAGGAACAGTTAGCAAAATTGCTGAACCATCACAGTTTCTTTTTTTCCAATGAGGTCATATTGCTTGACACAACATATGAATTTCGGATGACTATACTTCAGCATGCTCAATGTAGACAAAGTAACACATTCACAACCTAACCTTGCAATTCTTAATTGAATTTTAATACGTGATTTCTTTTAAAAATTAATGTAAAAGATCATAAATCACGGGCAATCACCGTCTATGGGCAAGTTCAAATCCAAAATGTATAACCAGAATATCGCAAAATTAATATATCCCAAACACAGCATTGTTTTTCAAGGACTAGATAATTTCCTCAAGCGTTTTGTAAATAAATTTCATTAAATCGGTTTACTTATTGCATAGGAAACGTTACGTACACTTGGACAATTTTTGTTTTGCAGTCAGTTTTGGACAGGAGCGGAATAAAAATTTGCACCTAGCAATCAGCATACAGCAGCATCGGTCACATTCATAGAATTATTAAGAAGCTTTTAAAATTAGATATTCAGAAATGATATTCTCATATTCTAATACGCAAATTATACCAACGTTAAGTTTTAGGGAAAAATGCAATAGATTTTTTTGAACCTATTATATTACACCAGACGTGCAAGGCCTTCTTTATTTTTAATCTGTGTGATATTTCTGCAAATTTAAAGGTAGTCTTATTGGGGTTTTAGCATTTGACTATATACGCTTAATATGAATAGAAAGCAAAACACGATTAAAAAACATCTCCAAATTGACATGTAAAACTCACAAGCAGAAATGAGATTATAAAGTGTTAGTACCTTTTTCGTATTTCGACTTGTTTTGTAGTTACCCGTTAAGCAAACTAGAAATACGCCAATTTCTTGCTTATTCATTTTTTCAGGTACGAAGGCTATATCAGTGCTAGGTGTTTCTATTTCAACATATGAAAAAAACTCAGCTGGTTTTCAACATTACTTATCGCGTCTGAAGAATCATTACCCAACACTTGCAAAAGCACCTAAACCATTACTAGACAAATGAAATGCCGACTGAAAACATGAACCAACACTTGCATTTTGGGAAGAAATGAGATTTGGTACCAGAATGAAAGATCAAATTCTGTGCTTTCTGCTGCTGAAAGTTTCATTGAAATCCGAGCAGCCAGAGCAGAGTTATGGCATCAACAAATACAATGCAAAATCGATCGAATGTTTTCAATCAATAGTAGTACTCTTGTAAAGAATTATGAAAATGTTGAAAGTATGTGTGATTGATAGAGGGTTTCTGGCTTATTAAATTGCAAAAAATAGAAATTTAATTTCATTGCGCACAAAATTGTAGAAAATCTGCGAATATGGATATGAATTTTCATTCATCAGCTTTAACCGTCATTTAGTCAAAACTACCATTTTGCATGTGTTGGTTCATGTTGTCAGTCGGAATTTCACTTGTCTGGTAATGGTTTATGCGCTTTTGCAAGTGTTGGGTAATGATTCTTCAGACGCGTTATCCTTTAAATTTATTGCAGTAGTTTCTTTTTGTGTATGCGTAAAAGTTGCTTGCTTCTTGTTTTCTACATTTTTGCATACTTGAAAGCATAAATTAATTTTAGGATGTCGTGTTTTGTCCATTCATTTCCAAAATTTCGTCGATCCAGTCCAGAAACGTTTTAGTAAAGTCTGCGACCACGTACGAATCAAGACAAGGCTCAACGTGTCCATGGTTTTTCCTGAAGGAAATACACGTGTCAAATGCTAACCATTTAACAAAAATGTGTAAGCTTAACAACTCTTTCAAAAAATGTGTGCATACCTGGTAGTGTCACCTACATGCTTTCGTTTACTTTCGTGTGTAAGAATTGTCTATGGAAATAAATGGAAAATGTATAACTGACTACACGGAGGAATAAAAATTATGCGTGAGTACAACTAGCAAGTATTACTTTTCTTGCACAAGTTCTTCTTTCCAGAAATATCTGTTACGTACATTGGAAAGAATAACGACTCAATTCAATACATTCACAACAGAATAGTTTAGATACCTAAAACAAATATCTTAAAATGCCTCAATATTTTTTTCCAAAACTTTCAAATTTGTTACATGAAATGAATATTTGGATCAATCTGCAGGGAGTAATAAAACCTTGCAATGACACATTCTTGCTTAGCAAACTTGGTGGCATCATCCATAGTCACAGCAGAAGCGGATATTCAATGGTACTCGTTGTTCCCAATGGCTAAATTTGCATCCAAAGACAAACAGTGTTGGTTTGCCGCTTAACGTAAGTACCACAGAAAACACAGAAAGCACATTCCTTATAACCATATTTAGGAGATAATCGAAAACGTAGACTTACATTTTTTCATCACAAAGGAAAATTTTCTGCTTTTGAAAAGATAAATATAAAAATGCAAAATTTTAAAAGTAGTGCTAAATGCGCCACATTTTCATTAGTAACATATCGTCACTACTAAAATATTTACAAGTAAATTAGCAACATGGAAGATCTAATTTTACTTCTTACTTTTACAATAGGTCACGTGGATGCGAGTATGCTGCAATGCCTATACTTTGAACAGCAAACATAATCTGCCGAATAAATTCTTAGCATAGCCGAATCCAATGTTCCGTACAGATGTTCGACTACTAAATTTTATTAGATAAACTGCAACACACCAGCGAGCTAGCGTCACTTGGTTATCGCTTCATGTCGCCAATGTAAAACGAGTTGGTCGTGGTGCATACTGTTGCATAAGTATATGGCTTTAAATCAATGAAGCGGATTCATTAACTATGGTTTTAATTTGTTGCAATTATTACATAAAGTACTAAAAATCACAAAACTACCAAATTTTATTTACTGGGTAACCCATTTAAAACTTTTAAAACACCGGGGCGATGTGCAGGAATGCAAAATTTGGGCAGCCTGGCAGCGTAGCTGCAGGAAAATTTTGAAAAATTGGCGAAAACTAGGGAAATTTTACAAAATTAGTAGATAAAGTAGTACTAGTAGTACTAAAAGTTGGGGAAATTTTGCCTCCGGCTGCAGGGAAATTTTGAGGTCCCGGAAGATTTTGCATCCCTGGCGATGTAAGACTGCCCCCAGAAAACCATCGGAAACCAATGCATTCCAAATAAGAGGCCCGAGACTGGGGCCTTACGAAATTTAATGAGCTTGGTTGATATTCAGCTTGGTTGGACAGTAGAATTTTGTTTGGCTTGGTGGAATCTGTATGTGCCAAGCTTGTACCTCACGCAATCAATGATAGGAACTAACTAGGCTTGTTAACGTAATTTTGTGTAGCATTCTACTCCAAAAATTGGAAAAAACTGTAGTCTTTGAAAAATATTGAGTGAAAGATGGAATGTTAGACTGATTAATAAATTATAAATCTCATTGTATTCAGTTTTTTCTTCAAGTAAATATTAAATCATATCAAGTTTTAATCGCAGGCAAACAGTAAATACTACGATTTTTAAGTTTTGTTTTAATTAATGCTCAATTCTGGTACAGTGGAGTTGCCGTATCACAAGTATTTAATATATTTATAACTCAGTGATTAATAATCCACATTGATGTAATTGATACTAAACTGAATACCCAAGTTGATAAGGTGTAGTTTTTGCATTTTATTGTAATTATTTTTTTGGCTTTACTTAAAACTTAATTCATACACTTTCAAAGAAGCAACTACATTATAACATTGGTTTGTATGCGTTAAAAGTTTTCTGCTAATTCACTCTGCAGCAAAAATGGTTTAAATAACTCTTCCAGATGACAAAAGCGAATATATAAAATATCTGACGCTAGCCAAGTTTTACATTGTTCCAATAACTAATTTTGTGTTTTGAAGTAGGATAATCTCCTACGTGAGAAATATTCCTTTTACTTTTTAATAAATTAAAGCTAAATACACATAATTATAAATACCCTGTTATTGTGCTTCAAATTTGTCAAAACACACATACTAGACCATTCAAATTACCAAGGTTTCAAAAGTAAGCTTAGTGAGCAGTGCCGCATAGTAGAAGCGCTATATAGCTGAGCATGCAACGGTTGTGAACAAAGTCTTTCTCCCAAACGAGCTTATAGCAACTTGTTCAAAAAACCTTGCGCAGTCAGTCACAAATTTTTGCACTGATCTTACTACACTAAAACCAAACCAGTTTCTATTTTCTCAATGCTCAAATGTTTCCAGCGTGTTGAAAGTACTTCTTAATTCTTGATAATACTTGGTTGTCTACCGGTTGACTTGAAGCTTGAATATACTGACTCAGTATATTCAAGCTAACCCAACACTAGTAAGGTTTGTACCATATATCCTCGGACAAATTTCATTTTGTTTTTACACAAACAAGGAAACACAAATCAATTACATGCATTGTTCAAAATAAGAGGCTCAGATGAGTAGATTTTAGAAAAAAAAATAACTTGGCACTAGCACTTTATTTGCGTAATTTACATGCATTTTATAGTCACATGTCAACATCCCGTTATTCCACGTTTTAAAACGTTGGTTTTTATTTTCAAACTGGCATTATTACTGGAAATTGTTTTCAGATGCCAGTATAGGAGCTGAATACTCTATAGACCTTAGGCTTTCAAACAAGCCATAAGTGGTTAGGTTTTGTAAAGACATGATAAAGTTACAGGCATTTACATTCCATGAATTTTTTGACAATCCCGTTTCAAGCTAAAAAATTGGGTCATATATCATACCCAAATTATTAAGACCTCCCATTTCTACATCTGATGCTTCTATGGGTTATGTTATGGCATGTATTTTCTCGTCTATGGAAAAATACTCTTTTATCTATGGGATTAACGTTTTTTAGCCGAGAACAAAAAATATTCAAGTTTCTCCGATAAGTGAGTATTTTTCCAGGGATAAAAAACGATTTGTCATTTTATTTGAATAAATGAATTAGAATCGTTCAATACATTTACATTTCAACTCTTTATGTAATGCTTACTGCAGCTGCTTCAGGAGTTAGGTCTAAATTATCTTCTAAAACTGCTACCCCATTTACGTGCTTACATACCATGTATTTTTTAAGAAGTCAGTACAGGAACACTTCTAATCTAGTAAATATGGGGATTCAGAGGTGTCAAACTACATAGGTGTCAAACTTAGAGGTTCGAGGGGGGCCAAAATTTCGAATTTGATGGTACATTTTGGAAGGGTTATTTTGTTTAATGATATTTAACAGTAAATTGTTCAGCTATACTTTTGTTAGAACGTACTTTAGCATAAATATGTGCGTTAAACGTATTGGAATGATTATCATATCATAATCATAAAAGTCAATATAAAAGTGAATGTTGTTGTCTAAGTTCGTATCAAAAATTATAGGGGGCTATAAACCGAGGGGGGCCAAAATTTGAAATTTCTCCTCTCAAAGGAGGTTATAATTCGAGAGGGGTTATAAATCGAGCGAGCGGTATAAATCGAATAAAATTGGTATTTCACTCTTTCCCATAAGCACAGTAGTATTCACCTATTTCACTGCCTTTTAGAGTATAGTGTCCTTTAACTCTCCAATCACGGGCTAACACTTTCCCGGAAACAAATTTCTTTCCGCGCAACTCATTTTCTTTTTGCCTTAAACATAAAGCGCTGAGGCTCACTTTCAAAATCGCTGCTACTAGACATTGGACTGGTGTCTGGTTGCTTGCAAATTTCCTAATGACATAAAATGCATGAGTATGAGATAAAGATATGCTATGTTAGTATGCAAAGTAAGCCCTAAAATGACAAATACTCTTTTATCCCTGGAAAAATACTCACTTATCGGAGAAACTTGAATATTTTTACCTCCAGTGATAAAAAACGTTAATCCCATAGACGATTGCAGATTTTCCCAGGACGAAAAAGATTATCTCTTATGTTATCTCAGGTTTTGAAGAACGTTTTTTGCTCTTTTAGACCGTGCATGGTTGATTTGGTGAAACCTTTTATGTATACTACTTTTTTGGTGGGTTTCTCACGATGATAATTTGTCGTAATTTTCGCGATGTTTTGTAAACACGTCGGCGCCATTTTTGCATACACGGTTGTAGTTTAAGACATAACCACTAACCTCGAAGATCAATAAACAAGCTTCAAAACAAGCACTGAATCAATTGTCCAGCTGCTACTGAACAATTTTCGCCGTGTTTGAAACATATGCATTTTTTCCAAAAACTTAATTTGGAAAAAATGACAACTTGGGTTGCAGAAGGTCTTAGCATGCTGTACAAAATACGATACACTGCATAGGTTTAAAACTAGTAGAAATCATTTTGGCTATAGAGGTTGACATTAATTTATTACTCGAGCTTTCGTATACAAGCCGTATACTTTTTCAAAAGCAAAACAAGAATAACAATAATTGGAGAAAAGAAAGTAGGAAACACTGATTTTTACATATAATTTTTTATAAAAACTTTATAATAGGTCATAATAAGTCCGTAGCTAATGGTATCCAAGAGCCTTTTTCCAGACCAGTGTTGCGGTTGATATTGTTGGGGTGTTTTTGGATAAAGATTGCTTCTTTGAATACTCTTTGAAACCACCGACTTTTATAGGTTTAAAACTATTTTTATAAGAAAGTACACTGTTTGAGCTTTTTTACGATACCCAGGTTGAATCACAAAATCTTAATTTTGTTAGCAAAACAACAACTGTAAAGTTTGTCCGAGGCATGATGGTACAACCCTTAGTTGCAACAAGTGTGAAGTAATATACAATCTACCTGTTACATGAAAAAACCAACAGGCAAACGTATGCCAGGCTAGTTGAAAAGTTTTATTTGATATACAACATATATATACTATGGATCATATACAATTAGAAGGACGATTCTCAAATCCTCAAAAACGATTTTCATGTGACTTTCACAGTAAACAAATCGGCTGCCTAATTGCAGCAAAAAGATTTCAATATTTGATGTTATATCGAAGTAGGATTTTTTTCCACCAACTTGTTTCCTGTGAAAGTCACATGAAAATCTTTTTGAGGATTTGAGAATCGTCCCTCTATTTGTTTATAATTCTCGGTATATAGGTAACCATTATTATTTGAACTTAAAATTATTTATTATTACATGGTAAGTCCGATATATGATAATCATACACAACCACTTTTCAGGATTACAAAGATCAAAACTACATCCTGAAAAGATTTTTAAATCGTATGGGTATCACTGCTGGAAAAATTTGGACCAGAAACTGAGCTTTTTTGGATAATGATCGAAGGTTAAAATAAATTCCAGTATTGCAAATTTTCAATAAAAACTGGAATTTATAAAAGAGGATGGGAATCGTTACGCAAGCAAGCTGCAACAGCAGCAGAGCGAGGAAGCAAAATGCTGAACTCCTCGCCCGAATATTTCTCTTTTAATTTTTTGACAGATTTTAACTAAGTAATTGTGACTGTAAAGTGACTAACAGTGCACAGAAAAAAACGCTCTTTCAGGTGAGACTAAAGACTAACCAACAAACCTTAGTTTTATTAGTTTTTTAAATTGACATTACAATCTGGATGGCCAGCTGACAGAACAGAGCCTTCTGATTAATTTTTTGACTGATTTTAACTAACTATTTTTTTATAAAGTGACAAAAAGAGCACAGAAAAACGCACTTTCAAGTGAGACTAAAGACTAACCAAAAATCTTCGTTTCATCAGTGTTTTAGTGACATTACAATTTTGATGGCCAGCTAATAGAACAGAGCACTCTGATTATTTTTTTACCGATGCTACTAATTCTTTTTACAAAAACGTTTCGCAAAAGTGAAATAAAATGTGTTTTTGCTGCAAATCAAAACGAAGTGGAAAACCAGTACTCAACCGAGTTTAATAGTACTTTAAACACGATATTCACTGGAGACAAGAGACCATGCCGAGGAGCATCTTTACCGCCACTCCGCAGATTGCTGCACCTTCTCCCATAGTTCAACACCTAAACCCAGTCAAGTATAAGGAAGGATGGGAAGAAAGGATGACTATAGTCCTGTAGATCGGGGTGCGGTGGACCTAGCCACAATGTTAATTTAAGTGTTGTTGAAGCTCTGCCTGGCACTGAACCCACACTCCTTTGGATCGTTAAAAACACTTCATAGGCAAGTGATTGTAAATAAATTTACTAAATACGACTATATTGCTGAATCGACTTGCTGCTGATCCAAATCTTTTTTTGATGATTATAATCCGGGACGATTTAACATGATTGGAGCCAATATTACCATCCAATTACACAAGAACAACTTGGACAATTGCAAAAAACTACCCAAACCCGAAAGATGGAAGGAAGGTAGAAATGTGTATTAAGGTGGATCTACTCCAATAGATCTATGCGGGGTGTTTCTGAGGTCTCGCCCTGGCACCAGCCCCTCAATCCTATGGGCCTATTAAAAGTCCTTCTTAGGCAAGTACAAAGCATTAAAAGTACTGAATGATTAATTGGATGGGATTACAGCTGATAAAACTTTAATTACTATTTATTCTGACGAATGATGGAGGAGTCTTTCGATCTGCAAACCTTACCAACTATCAAGACGCATCTTTTCAACGCTTTTAGGCGCCACCCTAGCTGTTTCCTATAACAAATCGGAACTTGATCAATACAGCTTGTGACAATGTGGAATCCGATATCTGGATGTGCGATGGATCATACAACAATAAGCCTCAAGATATCTCATCATCACTACAGGACCCTTTAAGGAATAATAGTTCTCTGTTTTGTCATCAAAATTTAAATAGTATAAGGAATAAGTTCGACAAAGTTAAATGGTTTATTGAATGGTATAACCCGTGTGTATTTTCAGTAACTGAATCAAAGTTAGATCCTAACCGCGACACTGATAACCTTTGTCATTAATGGTTTTTGCATGATTAGAGTTGACAGAATAAAGAATGAAGGGGGCGGTTTACTTATATATATTAGAGAGGATTTAGATTTTGAAGAAATAGAATTAGACTTTAAATGTGCAGACTTATGTGAAACTAGTATTGTTAAATTAAAAAGGAAAGGTATAAAACCTTTCTATTTTGTAACATTGTATAATCATCCAAAAACAAAAAAGCTGATTTTATTGAATGGTTTATTAGAATATGCACTTTGCTCAATAGCAAAAAGTAGGAAATAATTATTATGGGAGATTTTAATATTGACCTGTTAAAAAAAGGAAGAGAACGGTAATATAAATTTCTACTTCTCGCGTAAAGATGTGGCAATTGCTACAGAATCCTACTCACAATAGGGGCGGTCCATTAGATCATATTATGTAAATAATAGAAACTGGTAAAAGAATTCTAGTAGCTTAGCATACGCTGGGTCAGATCACAATTTGTGTTATGTGTTTAGGAAAAGGGATAAAGTCAGATTTGAACCTAAACAGATCGAAGTTAGGAATTGGAAGAAAGTGGATTGGAGTAGTGTAAAGGATAAGCGTTGTTTATTTCGTGAAAAAGAACTTACTCTTGCATCAACTCATGTAAATAGAAAGATAGATGAGCACTTTACCAGTCCCAACAATTATGCAATGGAAATTTTGAATAAGCATGCACCAAAAAAAAGAATTGTTAGATGTAAATATAGTCCGTTGTTGACTGGAGAGCTTCGTGAGATGATCAGAAATAGAAATAAATGTCATAAAACAGCTAAAGAATCAAATTGTGAAAAGGATTTGAAAACATATAGACGATGTTAAAATGCAGTAAATAAAATGCTCACTAGAAACAAGAAGAAATTCTTTAAGGATCAATTTAGTAAAAAATGCAATAGTGATGATCTTTGGAACAGTATCGATGTGCTAACAAAATTTAGATGCAAAAACTCGAAGCCAATAACGTACTTAGAAGTAGGAAAAAAGCGTGTATACAAAAAAAAGTGAAATCAATGACTTAATAGCTGATGCATTCGTAGTAAAGAACACGTAAGAAAATAGTTTGGTTGGCCAAAAAATAATAACATACAGAAATAGTTATGATTTTACGAATAGTTCACTAGGCGATATTGATCCAATCAAAGTGTCTCATAGTGAGGTCTTAGATGCAGTAAGGTCACTTAATACTAGAAAGTCCCACAATCCAGATAATCTAGTGCCACTGAAAATGATGAAATGTGTATGTGGTGTTTATGTCACCATGTTGGTATGGTTGTTTAGCTTGATAAAGTAAGTCAGTGCGAACTGCATTTAAGAAGGCAAATATTATGCCACTATATAAAGGAAAGGGTTCTAGAAAGCTAGCTGCTAACTATAGGCCAATTTCACTGCTAACGGATTATTGCAAAATCTTTAAAAAGTTTTTATCTGATAGAATTCAAACACGGATTGAATCACATCTCTGTGAGAAGCAACGAAAGTTTTTCTCAGACACCGATCTAAGTATTTGTAGAAAAAAATACAACTTTTTATCTGTAAAAGAAGGAAGAGACATTGTTGTGCTAAAGAATGCATTCGTATTACTGAAGAAAGATATATTCGGACGTGGAAATTATTTTGCGACTCGGCGACGGCGTCGCCGGGATTTTTTAGCCAAATCCCGAGTCTTTTTTTAGAGACTCGGGATTTTTTAAATTTTACGTACCCCCCGGGTCGGAGAATTTTTTAATTTTTTTCAAAACTCGGGTTTTTTTTAGAAACTCGGGATTTTTTAGACTACACTCGGGATTTTTAAGGGTAAACTCGGGATTTTCAAGGGTAAACTCGGGATTTTTTGAAATTGGGGTTTTTTAGAAACTCGGGATTTTTTCTTGAAAACTCGGGTTTTTTTTAGAGACTCGGGTTGCCAGAGATTGCGTCGCCGACCAATTTAAAAGAATTTCCACGTCCGGATATATTACCATTATCAGAGAGAAAGTCTTCTAGGAAGGCACCTTTAGCAATTGTACCTACTTTTAAATAAGAATGTTTCAAGAATTGTTTCAAATATCGTAGAATACAACTCTGGAATGCGTTACCAAAATATTTAGATGTAACAAATATGAGTTTGTATCAGTTTGAAATAGCGATTAAAGATAATTTTAGTAAGTAAAATGTTGTCTAGTTATCTCTACTGATTTTAATTGTTATTAGGTTAAGTTTAGTTAGTATATTCTCTTGTTCAGACTGTGAGCATGAAAGGTACACCCTTCCTAAGCTCCGCGCATACATCTGAACAGGTTAAAAGCTATTATACTGCATCGGTAGCTCAGCTACCTAACTCCGGCCGTAACAATGTCAGAGAAATCTGACTTGTACGGTATCGTCCTAAAGTGTCATAAAGAGCTAAAGATAAGTGATTATCTTAAAGCACTTGGAAAAATAGTGAATCCGGAACATGTCAAATCTTTCGGCAAAATAGCTGGGAACAATTACGGTGTTTTCTTCAAAAACAGTGAAGCTTGGGAAAATGCTGCTGAAGCTGAAAAAATTTCAATTAATGGAATCGAAATCCCCATTGCCGTGTTTGCTCTAGCTGTAAAAACTGTCTTCATGAAAGGTGTTCCAGTCGTAGAAAATTGTAAGCCGCTTGTCCAGTTTTTAGCTAAGTTTGGTGAGCTCAAAAGTGAACTAATGAGACTACCAATTAAAGATCTTCCTTCGGGATTTTCCCATGTCCTATCCCACACACTAATTGCAAAAATGGTTCTGAATGAGAAAACACAACTCCCTAACTTTGCCAAAATCGACTTTGGATGCGATATCATCAAAGTTAAGATTGAGCATGTGGTGACCGAGGTCACGAAAAGAAATTATGCCCAAAAAACAGGCAAGTTTTTCCTGAAGTTGGCAACACACAGAGTGAAACTGTGAGCGCCTCTAACACGGAAAATGATATAACCAGCCCTCAGAAATCTGGAAACTCGTTTACTGTCACCAATTCTGAGGAAATGTTTAGCACTCCACAGAAGCATAATACAGTTTCTGATGATAAAAAGGACGATGAAGATTGGACGGAAGTCCGGAAAAAACGAAACAAAGACATGTTAAGATCTGAACTGGGTGATGGTCATGATAATTCTTCCTCTGAGTCCAGCTTTGCAAATGAAACAAAAACACCGAAATTCCAATTAACCATTGCAGAGGAACTCTTAAGGGAATCTTTTGAAAATGAATGGAAGGACCTAGAAATTGGAAACTGTCATATTTCTAACGAAGAAATCCTGGACCTGCTCCTTGAAGGATGTACATCCATTGCCAACATCACCTCTTGTGCAAGCAAATTCAGCGATAATCCGGCAATGCTACGAAAAGAACTTATATGTCTCGCGGGGATTGTCAGCAACGGTGAGATAAAAACGTTCATTAGAGAAGTGTGTGATGCCATACCATTCAGTTACAATCCCATCCTCTAACATTAACTACTGCAAATGGATCCTGGCTAATTACTGGATCATCGTGGGACTAAAGCTTAAGATACGGAAGCGTGGAAAGCGGGGAGGAGTAAAGCGTAAAACAAAAGTTTCTACAATTTTGCCAAAATCAATATTCATAAAAAACGCATACAATTTGCCTAGAGTTTACTATACTAATGCATGCTCTCTAAGTTCTGATAAGTTAGATATATTATATGGTTTAAGCTGTGATTTTGACATAATAGCTATAACTGAGACATGGGGAAAAGAGGTAAAAGACATTGGTATGCACAATTTTAAGCATTACGAAACGATTAGAGAGCTTAGGAATGGTGGTGGTACTGTCATTTATGTGCGTGATAATGTTCAAAGTACCCGTTTTCGGAACTTCATACACAATAATTCCAAAGATTTTGAAGTAACTTGGGTACTTGTTCGACCATCATACTTGCCTAGAGATATCTCTGTTATAGCAGTTGCATGCGTATACATTCCACCTAACAGTAGTAAAAATGTTCAGTTTCATCTTTACAAATGCCTGACTAGTGCTTTTGAGAACATAAAGAGGAAATATGTCTCCCCGGCATTTATCATAGTAGGTGACTTTAATAGGTGGAAATATACGTCTGTACTCTCTACAACTACAAACCTTAGCCAAATGATAACTTTTAACACTTTTTATGATACGATGCGTAAACATGAAGCAAGGCTAGATCTCCTTTTTTCAAATTTAAGTGAGTGGTATCAAAGGCCTAATGAAATGTTATCACTAAAACAAGGTACATATTACCATGTAGGAATTGAGTTTGTACCAAATAAGTCTATAATATGTAAATGTAAACCAAAGAAAATAGTAAAGTACCGTGACTACACAAAAGAGAACCTCTATAACTTTGCACATATTATAGAAAATGTGGCAAAATGGGAACCACTTTATGAGTCAGACTCAATTGATTTTAAAGTAGCTTATTTGAACCACGTTCTGAGTAATGCATTTGAAGTGACCTTCCCGGAAAAAATAAAACATGTTAACTCTAATAATTGGTTGTGGGTAACACCTGAGCTAGTCACACTTTTTAAGAAGCTTAAAAGATTAAAAAGGAACAGCTTGCATTTCTCTGAACTTAAAGCTGAAATTAGTGTTGAAATTAAGGAAGCAAAGAAAAGTTTTATTAACAAAATGCAAGAAAGAATAAAAATGAACCCTCTAAGCTCCATTCTATAGCTAACTCAGTTTGTGGTTTAAAAGATAAAGTATCACCCATTGAACAACTTGTACTAAGTGAGAACACTCAGATTAATTCTATCCTTAACAAAATAAATAGACATTTTACTGAAATAAACAACAGGTACCCTGCTATAAAAGAATATACTAATATTAAGCCTCAAACTGAGTGTTTGTATGTTAGTGAACTAGCTGTCTTGAAAAAATTTGAAAGCTTAAATATTAACAAAACCAATGTACCTTATGCCTTACCTGTACGTTTTCTGAAATTTGCTGCTATCCATATTGTACCAATTTACACACACATTATAAACTTCAGTTTTAAAGTTAAAAAAGTACCTATTGAATGGAAGAAAGGCTTTGTTACTCCAGTACCCAAGGATACGAGTAATATTGTACTTGATAATCTCAGACCTATTACACAGACCAATATTTTTGGGAAAATAATTGAAGATTTCATTTGTGAAAAAATTCATAAGCAGGTTATGTCCAAACTTAGTCAGTCTCAATTTGGTGCAATAAAAAACTCTTCTACATGTCACTACTTGGTATCCTTATATGACTTTATACTGAAAGCTCTTGATACTTCAAATACCTATATTATTATCGTCCTATTGGACCTATCCAAAGCATTCGACCTTGTTGATCATAATGTGATTATTCTGTGTCTTCAAGAGTTAGGCATTGATGATAATGACATTTTATGGGTAGCTGACTTTCTAAGAAATAGAGTACAATGCACGAAATATAAAGACAGTATTTCAAGCTTCCTTCCACTTAAAAACGGCACCCCTCAAGGGACAAAAATAGCCGTTCTTATGTTCATATTACTGATCGACAAAGTACTTAAAAAATTCAGTAAACATAGAAATAGTAATAATATCATGAATGCATTTGTAGACGATATGTGTATAGCTGAATGTGTCAAGTACGGTGATTCCCCTAAAATAAGTAACTATGTTAATGATATTAATACTGTTTTAAGAGAAAATAAGATGTGTCTTAACCCGAAGAAAAGCAATGTTATTGTAATTGACAATTCCAAGGGTAAAACGTTTAGTAATTTTAAGTTAAGGATTGAAGGTACTGAAATACCTTGTGTTAATGCTAGCAAACTACTTGGTGTTATGATCAATAATAAGTGTGACTGGAAAGACCATATCAACCTTGTATACAGCAAAGCTTGTAAAAAACTTTTCATTCTGAGAAAGTTAAAAACTTTTGGACTTTTACAATATCAACTCATCCAGCTTTATATATCTCATATTAGAAGTATATTAGAATACTGTTGTGTGTTATGGGCCAACTACCTTACCCAAGAACAGATTAAGAAAATTGTGAGTGTAGAAAAGCGTGCATTAGCAATAATAACTTGTAAATATATTTCCAATTCGAACTATATGTTAACCAGCAAAGCCCTAGGTATTGATAATTTGGGAAAACGGTGGAAGGACTTATTGCTTAGGTTTGGTGTAAAAATATTAAAAAATGAACGGTTTAAGTCATGGTTTGAAAAATACCAAATTGTAAGAAAGCCTGGGTATAGTGCTAGATATAATAAAAATAGATATAACTTTATGTTGGTAAAGAGCAAATATGAAAGGTATAGACGCTCAACGATACCATCACTAGTCAAGTTACTCCGCGAAACTTACTAAATGTTATTTTCCCTCTTCTTCTTTCATAATTTTCGTATGCACAGCGCCTTAACTGGCAGCGTGCGCCTCTTCTTTTTTACTTTTTTAAAGATATTTTACTTTTCTGTATCATTTTCAGTTCAGTTAACGTGTGACTGAACTGCGTAAGATATGTTTGCTCCTTTTAAATGAATAAATAAATAAATAAATAAATAAATATATTATCTATTTGGTAAATTTTACCTTATGAGAACAGAACGATTGTACCTTGTTTATTATAATATTCATTGTACCTGTACTGAAAAGGCCAGACAATAAAGATCAAATTCAAAGTTACGAGTTCGAAATTTGTAGCATTTTGTAAATATGAGATATTAAAGTTTTGTGTAGCAATTTTAGATTGGTGCCATTCTGGAACAGCGAGCTTCCCCAGATGCCGCTTACAAATCTGCAAAGCCGCATACTCTTCATTTCCGTTTTGATTTCAGAGAAAGAGCATAACTATAAGCCTAGCTTCCAGCTTATAGTGAAGTTTTCTTAGAAAAGTGCTATCGACTATACTCAGTGCTTTATATAGAATTCTCGCAAGCTCATCAATATGTTACCTAGGTTCGGGTAGAAGACTGCAAAATGCTTGGTATGCCTCCAAATATTTTGCAAGTTTGTCAGAATGAAACGGCGAGCTTCCGTAAAAACCTCATGCTCTCCCATCAAAATTTTGTTTTGATAAAATTGCATAAAAATGTTATATTGACCAAATTCGGCACTTTGTCTAATTTCTGTGCAAATTGATTACTTTTTTCGCCAAGGTTCTGAGAGAAAACGCTTGGTATCATTTATAATTTGTATCAACCGTGTCAGAATGGGTGTGCTCTTTCCGTTCTGGTTGACAGTAGTATGTTCTTTTAAACGACTCGGTTAGATTATAATATTTACAATCGTATATAAGGGTTTTTCCGATGCATTTCAAGATAATAATTTAGCTTATTATGTAAAGAGCTTTTAATACAATGAACTTCTACGGCAATATAATATTTAAGGCATCCGTTTCAAACAAAATTGGAGCCTTCTACGTCTTTTGTAGTTGCTCTTTGTTGTTTTTGTTGTTCAGAGAATTATGCGGGGGTAACATTTTTGAGACTCGAAAATCTGGCAATCCAACGTATGTGTATTCTAGTACTTTTACTACTACTACTCTGAAGTGAGCAATAATTCAAATGCGTACCTTTCTTACACTTTACCATTGCATTAAGTTTTCTGATATAATTTGACCTATTGTTTATACTATTCAGGGCCCTGACTACTCGCTGAAGGCCACCGAAGTCTCGAATCGAAGACATCCACTAAAGATCCCCACAAAATTAAAATTTTCCAATTAACAAGTCATTTTAAATGAAAAAGGCTCCCTGTTATAAACTTTGCTCTTTTTTCTACTGATTCTACTTAATCAAAGCGCCTTTTCATCCTGGCAGTATTCTAAACATCGATGCAAAGCGACTTAAGAAGCGTCAAGATTTACTGAAAAACAAAAAAAACTTATATACAGTTTGTAGTACAGGAACGTATTGCGTTCCCAAAATTTGTTTAACATTTACTTTTTGTCTGCAGCAATGCAGTTTGATATTTCACATTTTGTTGTTCACTAGTTAAAATAGAATTAACATATTTGTCCTATATTTTGTTTCAAGTTCAGTTGTTTGTTTGCTTTAAAGGTTCAAGTCGTTTCATGCTTTTGTATGTACCTGTAAATAATATATTATGCACTTTATAGGAGATATGAGATTTATGAATTGAATATGAAATATTATGTATGAATGTATTTGTGTGACGAGAGAAATGGGAGTTTTAGATTTTTCTGGCATTCACTTGTAGAGTTCCTTAGAGATAACTTCTCTTTGCTTATCGTGAGTAGATTTGTTCTTTTTCTCTCGCCATCAGTTTGCGTGTATATTTCTTGCTTTGTAGAAATTTTGAGTTGATTCTTCTGCTCAATAAAATAGATAGTTTGATTTCTAATTTGGAAACTACGCAGTGCTGTGTATTGTCCATTTTTATCGTGCATATTTGCCTATCGTGTTATTACCGTGTACTCTGCAGAAAAGGATCTTTCCTGGAGCGTTAGTTGCCAACTTACTTGGATAGAGATTGGATTATCGTAAGATAAAATATATGCATAATATTTGGTTGATATTTGCTTGCCTTGCTGTGTAACCGTGTTGTGCATTAGCTCTCTCTATTCTACGCATAAAAATACATACCTTCCGGCCGTACATGGCGAAATACTGTCATTTCTTTCTGTTTTACGAGTGTGTAGTGCATAATGGGCAAATCTGTGCAACTTCATCATAAATTTCAAGCCTTTCTCTCAGCTTTGATGTGTGCTACTAAATTGAACTAATCTAGTTAGGTCTAGTAGTAGCATCACATTCTTTCGCATAGCATAGCACGTTTATTACGATATTTAGTGAACTCGGTTGTGAGTAAAACTAAATGGTTTTGCAAGCTTAAAAATGTCATTTAACACGCAAAATGCAGAAATCAGATTGATGCATTCAAAGTTAAGTAAGCATAACAGTTTGGCTAAGAGTTTTTAAGAAATTTTGACATTTTTTAATGAAAGTTGGGGTAATTCGAAGCATAGAACAAAGGTCTTCGTACCGAGGCAAGCCATAATTTTGCAGCAACATATTCTCGGGCAGTCGAGAGTTGCGTACAGTTAACGCGTGTATGGCATACACATCTGTGTATTTTAAGTTGCGATTGTCACCGCTTACGAAGACCAACGTTTTAACTTTTAACTTGTAAAATATAGTACCCTGCGTTGAATTACCATTTTTACCATTCAACAAATATTTCAATAGCCATTACTGCTCCGAAAATTTTATGCACCTTAAAAAACAGAGGGCGAGAGAGAACAAAGACAAATGACCTTGATGTTTGGAACTGAGGTATTTTAAGTAGAAAATTTTCCTTTTATTTTATATGTCCTATAGTGTGCGTATTAGCTATAATACACATAGATAGCGCCGTATAGGAAAATTTTTATACAAAATCACTCCTATTATTTTTAACAAAAGGTTCTCATATATTGACATAGAAAATTACTACAATATATCCAGTTTTCACTAACTTTAAGGCATATAACAAGAACTCTATACACATAATAATATCAGTCATATTAGCATAAGCTTAGTAGTGTGCTTTATTTGTGACTGCATGTATGGTGGTGGTATAAACAAAGTTGGCGGAGGCACTTATGCCAAGCGACACTGAAGACCCAGATAAGAATACTGGCCCAAAGAAAACAAGAAGTGGAGCCACGTATGAAGGAAGAGTGATAGTACCTAAAAAGCGTACTAGGTCTACAGAGTCTACGTCAACTACAACAACAGATAAGGGAAGTAAAGGGAAAAGTACAAAGACCAGTTCAAGATCTGGAAATAGTACTAGTACCTTACACTCCCCACCCCCAGGAAATTCCAAGCGGAAGTCACCGAAGACTACTAAGGAAGTAGATCAGGAAAAAGCCAACAGCTCTCCATCAGAGAGTGAATACGAAGATTGTGAGAATACAGAGGCAAGCTCTGGATCTCACACTGCCCCGTCGGCGGGACAGCAAGAATTCAGTGGTGATCTCAACCTAGACTCAGATTACTGTGATTACGCGGGTTGTCGCGCGGAGCAGAACGAGTCCACCATGAATAAAGAAGAAGTTGAGAGAATTGTCAAGGCGGAAGTAGCAAAGGCAGTGACGGACTTCAAAAACCAACAAGATCAATACCTAGGAAAGTTAGTAACAGCGTTGGAAAACCAGACGAAAGTGTTGCAAAAGTCCGGCGCTGATGGTGCCACTGCCACTGCCACTGCCCTTAAGGCATTTAAGATGCCGACTGCCGCACCTTCGATTTCCACTCCACGATTTGACCCAAAGAAGCAGTCAGCTTCCAGTTACCTAATTGAACTGGAAACGTTCTTCAAAACCCTCTCCCTCCAAGACACCCAATACATGGGACTAGTCAAGGAAGTTCTACCGGCCGACAGCAAGGCCTGGTTTGACCACATTGCAAAGACGGTGAAAGATTGGGCTGGATTCAAGAAAGCATTCGAAGAGAAGTATGGAGGATGGCAAGACATCAATCAGAGGATGACTCACCTCCATGGCCGCAAGCAGAACCTAAATGAACCTACAGAAAAGTTCATTTATGAGATGATCGAGTTGTCCAAGAACTGTTACCCCACTGCCGATCCTAAAGATCACGTATTCAGAGCACGTGCCGCTCTGCATCCAACTCTACTCGCCTCGATCGGAACCACAATGCACGAAAAGGTGGAGGACCTGATCCAGGCGTGCCAGCAGGCAACTGTTGCAATTGATGCGGTGGACAGAATGGCGAACCGAGAACACACAATTCCACCCATGCGGGGAACAGATCGATCAAAGAAAACTCAAAAAGACAAAGGCCAAGATGAATCCCAGATCCAACCAAGCACATCCGGTGCTCAAGGCAGAGGGCGACGAGGAGGAAGAATCCGTGGTTTCAACCGCGGCAGATTCAACAGCAGAGGCGCTTACACCGCTTCCACGGGAAGTCGTAGGGACGGTGAAAGTCAGCCTGCTGGAGAAGGAAATTCCCAAAATGATACCCAAAGTCAGCGTGGAAGAGGACGAGGTGGCAGAGGCCGCGGCGGTCGTGGAAGACTTACCACGTACAAGCAAGGCCAGAAGATGGCAAGAATCACCACCCCCGGCGAGCAAGAAAAATGTATGAGATGTTCCGGCTACGGACATAACGTTAAAGACTGCCCAACTAAAGTTGGAATGTCAATGGCTGTACTTCCTGATGGAACCGAAGTCCTCGTCGAGCTGTCTGACAGAAGCGAGGACCGAAGCCAAAACTCTTCTTTAAACTGTTAAGGGAGGGCACTCAATCCACCCCAAAGTGCCTTATCCCGATCATGAGTATCACACCACGTACGGGGGGACCAACCATCAATTTACATTCCAAAAACTTGAAGATAAAAACACTACTAGACACTGGTGCCTTCCGATCCTTCATTGATATAAGTCTAGCGCAACAACTTTTTCCTGATTTCGTGCCCGAAGAACCAACCACATTCGTCTGTGCCAACAAATCGGTACTTAAAGTCTGTGGAAAAGTATTTTTACACATCCGTATCGGGCCCCACCTGATTGAAGAATATTTCGAAGTCTCAGAGAATTTAGCGATGCCCTTAATCCTCGGCGACGACATCATCATGAAATACGATATCGTACTCCGTAACAAACAGAGGAAGTTCTGGTTCGGAGACGATGTCGGCGAATACTACTACTACGACGATGTATTCAGGGCGGACAACCAAGAGAAACCTGTAATTCTACTTACCCTGGGAACTGACGATGACGCCCCCAAAGATAAAATCAAGGCGGAGATCGATCAGATTCTTAAGGAATACCCAACAGTAGCGAGAGAAGATGGCGGCTACGGACTGACAAGCCTAACTTACCACAAGATAGAGTACAATGGACCGCCAGTACGCAGTCCAGTTCGACGAGTTTCCCCTGCACTCAGAAGAGTTATCAAAGCTCAGGTGGAAAAGTTACTCCAAAAAGGCATGATCAGACCGTCCAAATCACCGTTCGCCGCACCTATCGTACTTGATCCCAAGAAAAACGGAGAGTATCGCATGTGTTTCGATTACACAAAGTTGAACGAAAATACCCAAGACGATGCTACTCCAATGCCGTCAACGAACGAAGTCCTCAGATCAATCCCTCAAGGATATTGGTACACTGTAATTGACTTACGAAGTGGATTCTGGCAAGTTCGACTTGCAGATGAAAGCATCCCGAAGGCAGCCTTTATCACACCGTTTGGGGTGTTTGAACCGCTGGTCATGGTCTTCGGACTTAAAAACGCCCCAAAGACGTACACAAAACTAATGGGCCGAGTGCTGGAAAACTACATTGATGAGTTCGTGAAAGTCTTCATGGACGACATCCTGATCTACAGTAAAACTTTAAAGGAACATATGGAACATCTCAGACTGGTGATGGAACGACTCAAAGATGCCGGCTTAACAATCAATCTTGAGAAATGTCATTTCGCCCAGCGAGAGGTGGAGTACTTAGGACATGTCGTAAGCAAAAATGGAATTCGTAAGAAGCCAGAGACTATGCGAGCCATCAGAGAATTCCCAGTCCCCAAAACAAAAAGGGACCTCCAGTCATTCCTCGGCTTGTGCCAATGGTACTCGTACTTCATTGAGCACTTCGCGACCAAGGCGGCACCACTTTACAAGCTGACCGGGAAGAATGCCATTTACGAGTGGACAGAGGAACATCAGCAGGCTTTCGAACACTTAAAGGAAGTCCTGTGCGAAGATGTCATCCTACACGGCATTGACTACGATCAACCCATAATCATGAAGTGCGATAGCAGCGAAATAGGAGTTGGAGGATGTCTCGTTCAAGAGATTGACGGGAAAGAGCGACCAATCGCCTTTGTCAGCAAACTCCTGAAGAAATCAGAACGCTCAGCTCACATTTACGAGAAGGAAGCCTACGCCATTATCTTTTCCTACCGAAAATTTCGTCAGTACATAGAGGGACACGAGTTCACCATCGTTACTGACAACAAGGCCGTCCAATACATCAAACATATGAAAGACCGAAAGCCGAAGATTATGAGGTGGGCGATAGAAATCTCATCCTGGAACGCCAACATAATCTGGAAGAAGTCAAAAGAGAACGCAGTAAGTGACGCTCTCTCCAGAAACGCCGTTCCACCACTTCCAGGTGAACCAAATTACTTTGACGGAGCCGAAGACTATGTTTACGCTCCAGTGTCATCAATCCTGGAAGAAATGATCAAGAGGGAAGAAATCATCGCTGAACAGGAAAAAGACAAATATTGCCAAGAGAAGTTGGACTTGATCAAGTCCAAGAAGACTACGGTATTCCGCGTTCAAGACGGAATGCTAATGAAGAAAATTCTACTGGAAACAAAAATTCCAGTGGAAGTGGACCAAGAAGATCCATCTTATCCTCGGGGAGTCGAGGTTGGATCGATAATGAAGAAAGGGCTGGTGGGTATTACCCTTTGGTATGATCCACACGCTGAAGTCTTGGAAAAAATAGGCTCAGCACAGCTAACGGGATGTGCAGCGACACTACCCAATGATAAAAGCGCGCAAGATGTAAGACTGAACCTGGCCAGTTCAGCAGCAGATAAGAGTCCACAAACTATAATCAGTAAGAAGATGAAGAACCGGATCGAGAAGAGCCAGAAGAAAGGGAAAGTTTTGCCAGTCAAAACTAAAACCTTAATGAAGAAAATTCACAAAGAGGAACGATGGGTTCCAGTGATTCCCAAATCACTACGAGAGAGAATCCTCAAGATGTTCCATGACTCCCCAACGGCTGGACACTTAGGAGTGAAGTCCACGCTAAGTAAAATCAAAGACCGTGTCTATTGGGACGGTATGAATATCGATATTCGCAAATACTGCAAGCAGTGTAGGATTTGCCAAGAGTGCAAAGACTCAAATCAACACCCGTATGGAATGATGAAATCCGCGGAACCACCTACCCATGTGTTCAACACAATTCATTGTGATATTTGTGGGCCTTTACCAAAGACGGGAGGTGGAAGACAGAATGAATACATTCTAGTCGTTGTGGACACACTGTCCAAATGGCCCGAATTCTTCCCGATGAGGAACGCCAACACGACCACCATCCGCAAGATTCTCACGAGAGAAATCTTTTGCCGTTACGGACCACCGTCAGTCATCGTTACCGACAATGGATCACAGTTCTGCTCGGGGATCTTTGAGAATCTCTGTAAGCAATGGAATATTGAGCACAGGAAGACAAGCCCCTATCATCAGCAGTCAAACCAGTCCGAAAGAGTTATAAAGACTCTGAAACAGATGCTGAGGTGCTATGTGTCTGAGGATCAAACCTCTTGGGACGATAACCTGCAGTACTTCGCCCTGGCACTACGTACTACGCAGCACTCGACCACAAAGTTGACTCCAGCTATGTTAAACTTGGGAAGGGAAATTCCGTTTGCCTTTGATCGAGAGCTCTCTAAATTTGAAGAATTGGATGAGGCAACCATAACCCAGGAAATGAAGTTACTTCCGGAAAAGCTCAGTAAAGCCATTAAATACGTTCGAGAAAATATTAAGAAGTCTCAAGAAGACAACAAAAGACGTTACGATGACAAAAGGCGGCCGCATGACTTTAAAACCGGCGACTTGGTTCTCATGAAGAACCATCAGCTGTCAAACAAAGCCAAAAAGAAGTCTAAAAAACTTCTTAAGTCGTGGCTTGGCCCTTACAAGTTGGGGAAGATCGAGAATGAACTTACATTTGAAGTGCTCGAAGTCGCAGACAACAAGTTTGTCTGTTTTCGGCACGTTTGTGAGCTTAAACACTTCGTCCCAGAGGACCGAGACGAACCAGCTGCTTCTCAGCAGCACGACTAATATACTCTTTTGCATGACCCACTTTGCATGACTCGGGAAAGTCGAGGAATGATTATGTGGTGGCTTCATGCTTGTCGCAAAATAATAAACTCGGGCAGCCGAGGTGTAAATAATTGACTCTTATTTATTTCAGATGCCAGTCCCAACCGTTAAGAGGACCAAAAATGATCCATGGCACGTACAGTGCGTAAACGCAAGAGCCCAGTATGGCTCCGCAAGACGCCCATTTGACGACTTCAATCGATTCCCTGATTTCCGAAGATGCCGTAGAGAGAAGGTTTACAACCCGTATGAACCAAAGTACCCTCATCCTCGTGACGCAGACATCAGCCTGTGGTCAATCCCTTTCCGTGAGCTTCCCGCACCATCAAGAAAGTTGACTATCGAAGAAGTCAACAGGCAAATGAGGTATGAGTCTGCAGCATGGATTCAAACTGTACACGAACTCGACAGGATGATCCTGAATCTTCAGAGACAGAGGGAGATTGCACATGATATGGAAGATAGCCTAGTTAGATCGTACGACGGCCAACATCCTGCCTTGTTCCAGTTTTCCACCTACAGAGAGGATTATCTAGTCGACATCCTAACCCTGTGGAGTCATGCCGAGAAGTTTAGGCCGATCATGGAGGATCCGGATATAACCAAAGTCATGTTCGGGGCGAAAAATGACATTCTGATGTGGCAAAGGTTCTTTGATATCTACCCAGTTGGCGTGGCTGACCCTCAACTTATCCACCGAGCAATGGTACCGACTGAGCTTAAGAAGAGAACTAAGGTCCTAAACTTGGCCGAGTTTGTAAATTGGATGATCCCTGGCGCGGCGATGAGTAAGGACCCGATTGCCACCAACAGTGACTGGTGCATGCGCCCGCTCCATCCAGACCAGAAGGCGTATGCCCGTGATGACTCTAGATTGCTGATCTGGGCTTGGCATAACTTCAAACGCGAGTTCGAAGAGATGACGAATGACCAGATTTACGACATCCTGAAAGAGTCCAAGGCCCTGATGAAAGGCATGTACAGGCCAGCCCGCCGCTCAGCCACCCAGCTAATTCAGGAGTTTAAGGTCAAACCAAAGGCTCAGCAACTGTTCACGGAGATAGTCGAGTGGAGAGAAGCTATTGCCAAAGAGAAGGATCTTCATCCTGATGAAATAATTGCCTCCCGGAAGTTAGTCACAATCGCGGAGAAACGAGAGATTCCCCATCCCCTTCCTTTTGACAAGATCGGCAGAAGACTGAAAGATATTGACTATGTTCAGAAGCTCGTCTCGAAAGCTGCTCTGGATGCCAGGCCTGTGGATAAATTTGTTACTCGGGCAGTCGAGGAGCGAAATGTCCTCAGCGCCCCACAGACAGCCGAACCGAGGCCATGTACCTCTCGTAGAGGTACTGAGGAAGACTGGAGTGAGGAGATCGCTGACCTAGAGTTAAGTCAGTCTAGAAGGATGCTAAGAGATATTGATGGCCTAGTCAACACCGATCCAGAAGATTCTGACACCGAATTTGATGTGTTCATACCTGAGACTCAACCAAATGTGGAGCAGACTGAGAAGAGTGCGCCTAATGAAGTTACAGAGGAGACTTGCGGCGAAGAGGACATCGTGATCATGGGCATAGATGAAAGCGATATTCTGATAGTCGATGGAGACCGTACTGAAGAGACTAGTCTGGCGTTATCTGAGAATGAGATAAGGGAAGAAGAGACAAGTAATGTCAATCAAGAAGAAGAGAGAGAAGTACTGGATCGAGAGATACTCGTAGTACATGACTTTAGTAAGGGCGTACAGCTAAATGGGGAGGCGTCAAATAAGGAATTACTTGACTTAGCGTTAAAAGGAAGATGTCACAAGTGCTACCGGCCCATGATTGAAGTGAATCATAGTGGAAGAGATTGTCCAGTCAAAGATCATCAGATGAGGAAAGCCATGCGAGACTTGTTCCTAGTGGAATATCCTCATGTTCAGGATTTAATTCAGCAGCAAAACGTCTCAAGAAATAAACGTAGACGTGAGGCAAGGGCCAGTAAAGCATCTAAGAAGAGGAGGACAAATTAGGAGAAGAGGAGAGTCCAGCACCAGGGGGCATTTTGAGCGGTGCCATGTAGTACAGGAACGTATTGCGTTCCCAAAATTTGTTTAACATTTACTTTTTGTCTGCAGCAATGCAGTTTGATATTTCACATTTTGTTGTTCACTAGTTAAAATAGAATTAACATATTTGTCCTATATTTTGTTTCAAGTTCAGTTGTTTGTTTGCTTTAAAGGTTCAAGTCGTTTCATGCTTTTGTATGTACCTGTAAATAATATATTATGCACTTTATAGGAGATATGAGATTTATGAATTGAATATGAAATATTATGTATGAATGTATTTGTGTGACGAGAGAAATGGGAGTTTTAGATTTTTCTGGCATTCACTTGTAGAGTTCCTTAGAGATAACTTCTCTTTGCTTATCGTGAGTAGATTTGTTCTTTTTCTCTCGCCATCAGTTTGCTTGTATATTTCTTGCTTTGTAGAAATTTTGAGTTGATTCTTCTGCTCAATAAAATAGATAGTTTGATTTCTAATTTGAAAACTACTCTGTGCTGTGTATTGTCCATTTTTATCGTGCATATATTGCCTATCGTGTAATTACCGTGTACTCTGCAGAAAGGGATCTTTCCTGGAGCGTTAGTTGCCAACTTACTTGGATAGAGATTGGATTATCGTAAGATAAAATATATGCATAATATTTGGTTGATATTTGCTTGCATTGCTGTGTAACCGTGTTGTGCATATAGTTTCTCTATTCCACGCATAAATATACATACCTTCCGGCCGTACAAGTTTATAGCTAGTTTTACTGTTTCGTAGCTCAAAATGCTACTCAGAAAGTGTTTTTCGGCCAGTTTACATAAGGGAAAATGAAAATATGTAAAAAAATACTTGATAGAAAATTCAGCGACGAGACCCAAAAATCTTCCTTCACTTTTTCTTATGGAAAACAATTCTGAAAAGTAAAGTGAAAATTGATGACAAAAATCTCGTGATGTTTGTGTATTGATTTTCCCCAGCAGCAGCATCATCATATTTCATGATTCATGTTTGCAGTTCATAGCACCTAGAACAGAACATAACAAAGAACATTTTAAAATACAACAGGACTCTAAATTCCAGAGCAAAATTGTTAATGATCAAAATTGTTAATGTGCAAAATTGTTAATGAGCAAAATCGTTAATGAGCAGAATTGTTAATGAGCAAAATCTAGCCTAACAAATAACATAAGTTTTAACTACATTGTTCCACAATTTTGTGGAAATTTCAAAGAAACGTATTCCACGTCAATTACATGTTAAGTACTGTGGATTTAATTTTTGAAGTCAATTATCTTGTGAGCCAAAGCGTTAATATGTTGTCAGTTTACGTTAACTGCGTCTACCATAACTCCGGGGGTCTCCGTAAATGCAATGATGCAGATATGTGAAAGAACAACTTCAAAATGTTCAGAAATCGTCTTTATTTCGAGAAGCTAAGGTTAGAGTACTGAAAATCCACATAAAGTACTCCTGGGGACCGACCTAAAACTGTGGGTTCGGCTAAAAGCCCTCGCCAGGGTTCTCTATAGTCAAGACAAAAATGTGGCCTTATCAGGATAGCTTTGTCCGTTTGTTGGCGAGCTCGGTCCACAGAACACACTCTTTGTTGGTGGGACACCTCAAGAGTCACTCGACCCAGAACAACAAATTTCACATTCCTTTTTTACCAATCTGGCTTCTTGTGACCGTATGACCTTAGCCTTAAAACCGGATGCGCAATTTTCAGTATCAAACAGGAATGTGCGTTCGAAATCTCTGAACGTCAATTGAACGTCAAGTGATCTCTGTGATATTACAAGGCAAAAATTGGAAGGTAAAAAACGCCGCTTAAGGCAGTCTGAGTCGGGTGTAGTGAGTTGGCCCAAGTCTTCTCTCGAGAATGATGTTTGAAAAAATGAGGTTACAAGCGTTTACAAGGTGCACAAACAAGAAACAATGGCAATGATATTCGGTACTTCACGTACACTCAGAATTAGAATAAATTGAAAGAAAACGTATTTATTTTATTTCACAAAGACCTTTTCTGGTGTTGTTTTTAAGGAGTAGTTTAGGAGAGGGTTTTTGGGTAGTATTCTGTGGATTTGTTTGGATAGCTTTTTGAAGCGTTACTGAGTGGGACAAGTGGAAACAGTAATAATACATTTGAAAATAATGAAAATGCTGGGGACACCTTCTGAAAAGCACAGCAGTAAAATTGAACGCTGTCCTTGATTTTAGCATGCCTAAATTAAAAATCAAGCAATACGTGGCCAGCTCTAGTAGTGTGTGAGATTCTTCAATGACAAAAGGAAATGACATGTATTTAGATAGGAAACCCGTTTTTCCAATTAAAACCAAAAAAACGAATATTACCCATTAAACCCGTTTTTACCCAGCCCATGGGTTTTTATTTAAAAAAACTCGCGGTTACCACCATGCCTGACATGTAGCAAAGCACCAAAAGGAAATAGTGAAAATACAGTTAGAGAGGGAAGCACGAAGAAATCCCCCAGAAAAAAGCCAGTGCGAAACAATCCCCCGGAAAAAAGCCCCCAACGTAAATAACCACTTGCGAAGTTAACCACCTACGAAAATTACAAGCTACGAAGTTAACCCCTAACGAAAAACGCCAATTTTTAAAAATTGACATGTCATAAGTCAAATGCCACAAACACAAATATATAGTTTTAATATTACTCCAACATTGTTATATATCCAAAATTCAGAAGGATGCATATGTGAAGGTCTTTTGTTGCCATAAAGCCCAGCGCAAAACAACAATATTATAGCTACAATAATTTTTCGGTTTTCTACAAAACTAACATTACATAGTCCAATTTTCTGATTTTCATAAATATATTATTAAACTTGCATATTACAAATTAAGATTCCAGACGATTCTTATCACCCATTCCTACTAACCTTGGTTGATAATGTGTAAGTATTTTATTACCTATTGCTTACTATCACGTACTTCATACTATGAAGTTCATTGCAAAACAAGGTAATTTTGCATTAATGGGAAATTGTGGCTTTTAATTAATTTTTTTTTGGAATTCGTTAAAGTGAACTCAGCATTAAAGCAACTTGCAATTAGTAATTAACTTGCAACTGCACCACATTTAGGTGAACTTTTTGTTTTTTCTTTGAAGTATCTATTTTCACTTAACCGATTTCTGCTTGTTAGACTTGTTTTTCATTAAAAATATCTCATTGTTAGAGCAAGAAGTGTTTCCAGAATTTATCTCTAATTGTTTGTGATAGATACAGAAAAAAATTAATAATAGAGTTTGTTTTTGTATATGAAAATTTGCAGTATTGCTTTTACAAGCATATTTCAAGAAAACGACTAGGCAATAATTGTAAAGTTGTCATATATTTATGAATCCTGACTTCTTCAAATTACAAAACCCAAACGATAAGAATTTTTGGATTTTCCGTATACAGCCGTTGAGGAGATATCAAGATCATGACAACCTTGAGCGGTGTTTATGCGCAAACATAATTACTACGAAAACTAACGCGTCATAACAGTTGTTGTATCATTTCTTGCAACTTTTAGCTTGTACATTTTGGCCAAAAGGAAGCTTGTTCCATTGCTCTACTTTTACATTCGTATTTGTAATTGAATGTGTACAATAGAAAATGCTCATAGACCTGGTTGTTGAGTAGCAGTTAAGGTGACAACCTGGTAGTAAAAATTATTTCAAGAGCTTCAGGTTTGATTTTTTAAAATAATAATCTCTAGAACTACCGTTAATTTTGATCGAATACCAAAATGTCTGTGATTTCGTTATTCATAATTCGTTTGATGATGTCCTTTTCCACCTCTTATGAACACTTTACACAGGTAAAAAACTAATTAAAACACTTGGTCAGTCGTGATACTAACGCAATCCTTACAATAAAGCAATAGGAAAGTCGTAATAATACTTCCTAACTTTTACAAGAGAATGCCGGCATCTAATTGTTGATTTTGTAAGGCTTCTTGCATTGCCATCTGAAATTATCAAAAAAAATTTCTTCGGGAAAAATGTCCCTTGCATACTTTAAATTTATTTTTTTTAATTTCTTACCTATTTACGACTTCACAACTTCTGGAGAAAAATACCGAAATATTCCTTATTTCGGCCATGTTCCATTTCCCGGGCAAATACCCTTCTTAACAAGTGAAAACTTTTTTAAAAACCAGAAAACCATTTTAATAATTTTTAAACCATGAATTTCTTGTATCTACAAAAATTTACTAAATCCTTACTGTCGTAAAATCCTCATCCCGTTTCTGCATTTTATTCTCCTCTTACAGAATTCAAATAGTTTCCAAAAGAAATTTAAATGGCCCCAAATGTCCGTTCTCTGGTCTTCCTTAATCAGCAATTGATTCCAAATCTTTGAGTTTCAGCATCAACTGAGTTTCGCATCAGTTTGTGCTGAAATAAAACCACATAATCTGTTAGAAGTCAATATATGTAAATTCTTGTATGTCAATATTAGACAACAGCAATTGATAAAATTAGTACAAGCGTACTGAGGTTCCACTGTTCTCATTTGCCACAATACGCTCTGATTTTTAAGACTTTATGATCTGCGGTGTTATTAATATTCAACGAGCAATTTTGTCCACAGGAAACAATGTCGGATCTTCCAACTGGTGAAGAAAATCAATTTTGTCATAAATAATCATTTTTACGATTGGACACAGTTAATTAGTAGGATTTTTAATGCACCATGACTACCACTGTTGTTTTTATATAATAGTTTTTGAAGCCCAATTTAAAAAGCCTACCAACGCAAAGCAATTTTTCATTCCGGCTATCACATCTTCACCGGTCGACATACCAAAAAATGTAAACAACGCTCTTTTTCCTGTTACTCAATGTAGCAAAACTGCGAAATTTATAATTGAGGATTTAAACTTTTTCAAAATCTTCTTCTTTGGTCTGGTCCTGCTCCTCACTCTCACTTGCACGTCTTCAAACTGAAATTGATGTAAGCATTGGGAGTCAAGTGCATTTGAAGGTCGCTGTTTTATGCTGCTATTATCTGTTATTTTATCTGAAGAGAGAAACAGGTTCCCAGCAAAGACTCATTCTGCATGTTGACGTGCTCCTGCATTGCTCTTTCCTAAGGAGAAACAGCCAAGCATGCACTTGGTTATGCCCATTACTCGACAAATTTTATGCGCCTGAGTTCAAGGTCATTTTTTGCAATTTAAGCGCATACTTCAGCGTGCTTAACCGAGTAATATTATTAAGCAGTAAAACGTAGTCTGGGTGTTAACAGCGTTGTGTAAAGATACATATGAAGAATGTGGTGAGGAATTGGTGGTGTGAGTCGTGCAACGCAAGCTGTTTAGAGACTTTTTTCAATACCTAAACTATTTCTGAACATCGTACATTATATAATATGTTGGTTTAGTTGTTGCGCTGTTACACACTACGGACTGTTATGATATTTCTGGTTATATCTGTAGAATAATGCTACTGCTGACTTTGTTGAAATCCTGCTTTGTCGTTCCAAAATTGATGTGCGAAGCCAAAAACGGTTATAAGAATGCGAGTTATCAGAAAAACAGTAGAAATTATCTTTTTCAAATTTAATATAAATAGATTGTTCTACCGTATAATTAAAAGCGTTTTAGCGACTTTGAATTATTCACAGAATGTATGCATTAGTAACGTAAGGTAATAAAATCAAATATGCAGGGACACATTGGGCTCCAAGCCAATTTCCATTTATCCGTTGTGATGTTGTCACTAAAAAAACTACAGATTGATGAGCTCAACCCGAACTCATGCTCCTAGCATTGCTGTGGCAAGAGCCAAAAGGAATCTGTGAAAAACAGCAAGGAAATCAGTTCTTCGGACCCGAAGAATGATGAAGATCCTTCTCAAACCAACAAAGACTTTGTTTCTTTTTTCATCTGAAAGAAGGATGCTACTAGTTTTACCAAAAGACGGAAGAAAAAGAGAACTTTCGTTAATATGGAGATACTCTTAGGTATATCTTTAAATAGAAAACAGTATAAAATAGGGTATTCAGCTTATAGATCATCAAAACATTTATCATTTATTAGCTCGCTGCGTCAGCAGGTGAGCTTATTAACGAGTAGTGTGTACGTCTGTCCGTCCACTTTATTTTTGGGATCTATACCAGGCTATTCGGGGTCAAAATCAGTTAATTGGGGTCCTATTTAGGCTATTTGGGGGCTAGAAATGTCTAAATCAGCAAACCTGGGTTAAATGGGGTCTAAACCATATCTTTTGCAGCGAACATTTTTAATGGTTTACCATTGACTGGTTCACAACTTGTCGGATGTAGATAAAAAACCATTTTTTGTCAAATTTGTGTTAGCATTGGGTTTAAATTATTGCATGATTGAGAAACTAAATAGGAATGCATTTTACGGGAAAATCTTGCTTGGAGAATGCATTATTTCAATTCAGCATATATAGCAAGATTGATGATTTCGATCAAATGATTTGGGAATTCAAAAAGCGCATAAATGGACCAAGCTACCTTCCTAAGATTTACGAAAATCTTTTTCGAACCCACTTATATTGACAAAAAATTTACAAAAGTTATTAAACACCACGATAAAAGTTTTGTATTTCCACCTAAAAGCGTAATAGATTTTAATTTTAATTAAAAAAAAATTATCTACACACGACCTAATAGTTAGAAATGTAGATAAAAATGCTGGTGTATGCATAATGAAACGTGATTGGCATGACAACGAGGTATACAGACAACTTTCTGATTTAACTACATATAGTCTTGCTTATCCGAGTATAATAGGTCTTTGGAAGATCTAATAGACAAGATTAGATATTTGAAAATCCACATTTATAACACACCATTAGTAAGCCTTACTAATGAAGATCATAAGCCAGCTACATTCTACATTCTACCAAAAGTGCATAAAGAATTTACTGTGTTTCCAATAGGTAGACCAATCAGTAGTACTTGAAAAACAGTAAATCGAAACATCAGCACTGTAGTTGATTTTTTGCGTAAACCTATTATGTCTCTTATTCCCGATGTATTACTAGATACGACACATTTTCTGATTTTACTCAATAAACTAAAATTGGATAGCAGAAAGAATTATGTAACATTGACCTACGATGTGGACAGTATGTACACTAATTTAAAGATAGTGAGATGTAAACAGTTTTGCATAGAGGCTTACGATGAACAGAACGATAAAATAGTGAGTACTTCTGAACTAAAATGGTAACTTGACTTTTCTCTTGATTTTAGCTATGTTAAGTTTGGTAAATATTATTATAAGCAAAACAGAGGCATATAAATGGGCAATGCTGCTTCTGTCAGTATAGCCAATATAGCAGCCCACAAAGTACTAAAAAGCATGTTTCCAAACAAACCTGAAATTATTTTGTGGGTTTTACATCCACATTTTGTTGGAATGGCTTATCAGTCAATTTGTGGCACCACACCACACAATAGGAATAGTTTAGATTAACCATGGTCTAGTTAACTTTTAAGCAGTTTAACTGTCAATTTATAAAAAAAACTAACGAAAAGAGGGTTCTTAAGGCCGACGGTGAGAGTGCATCCCATACGGCTTCACAGGCGAAAAACACAGCACAGCCGAGTGCACACTCTTGAGCCGTGAGCCAAGCAAAGCTCTCCTAAGGAGAGTCTCCTTTAAAGAAGCTTCAGTTAAAAATGGAGGCTGTCCAGTTCTGTTTCCTTTGCTGTACCCCGTTCATCTCCACCAGAGCCAGAGGGGATTTGGGGTAGTCCTCTTTATATAAAAAATCCGATGCTTCAAAGCTCTCGTCGAAAAAAAGCTCTAAAAGCAAGAAGTTGACATTATTTGGGGTTGCATTAAGGAATCGGGATTCACGCTGTCCCATTACACTGTCCCAACCAACTGTCCCATTCAAAGAACATCTATATATAATTAGCAACAATACAATCAATCTGAACCGGGGATTTTCTGTATCGTCAATTTGGGATGGATCGCTAACACATTTCTTACCACAACTTCAAGACATATAATAACCAAGGGCAATACCTATGCTAAAAATTCATATAAATTGAATTATAAAAATTTCCCCTGGAATAATGAACCACTACCACTTTGAAACCTTCACTCACAAGGAAAGCCGACTGTGACCCAAAAGGAATCGCACAAGCGAAACTTCATCGCGTCTCAAGTTAATGGAACAACAACTCTGTTTTTTAAAAACTACTAATTGTTCTTCATTAAATTTTAATGTCTTGTTATTTCTGTTAGTATTCCTGATGATGGTTGTGGTATACAACCGAAAGCTTGAATAAACATTGTTGATCGTTTCATTATGGCATCCATGATCTCCGTCTCTAATTCCTCTAACTGTCCCATTATTTTTAATCAGGTTAGGTTAGTTTAGGTTAGGTTTTTAGCCTAACCTAGCATTGCCTAACCTAACATCAGCCTAATCAGCATTGTTTCATATATGTTTGGTAGGTGGGATAGTTAGCTCGGACAGTGTAATGGGACAGCGTGAATCCCGATTCCTTAATTCAACCGCAACGGTAAAATGTGGTTTGTACGACAAAATGTTTAAAACGGAAATGGAAAAGGAGGTTCATGAAAGGACGCATTCGGGTGTCGGATTTGTATATGCAATAGACCCTTTGCATGTCGGAAGGGTTGTGGGGAAAGATATAAAACTAGAACGCATTGCACACAACACGAAAAAAATGCGGAATTTAATGTGTTCCAATCATAATAGGTTATAAGTTCTTTCCGTGTTTTGTCAAGGTGAAGAGAAAAACTACTAAATTCACAATATTTTAAAAATGTATTTTGAGTAAGTCCACGTGATGGGTTCCACCAAAAAAAAATTTGTTTTTAATCTTACATGTGTTTACACATTTCAAACATACATCTGCCCGGAATTACTCTCACAAAATATTGGATACTTACATTGCCCTAGTCGCGAATGGCAAGCTTATGAATTTTTAGCATTAAGAACCTAATTGTCTCACAGTAGCTCAATGCTGGCAAATGTTTTCGGACTGAAACTTTTTAGGTGAATTTGGCATTCTATTATAATTTATTCGTAAAAATATTACTAATGGAGCAGCTCTGTATATTTGTCTATAAAAGATTATCCTCAAAAACACCGAAATTTTCAGAATTTTTTAAACAAATGCATCTGTAACTCGCATGATTTAGAGTTTTTGGGAACGCAAAAACAATGTCCATCTACAACTTTTAATGGGCTATTTGATGCAAAAACTCGTTTTCAAAAATACTTCGTATCTAAGGAGTTATGCATATAAATCCTAATGAATATCTTTCGTCATGCAGGAATTCATGAACTTAAAGTTGTATAACTTTTGTTTTGGAGGCTTTTGTGTGCATGCTAAGTGCAATTTAGAATGTCCAGATCCTGTTCTACTAATCCCAATCACAAAAAGCTTTCGACCATCTCAAGTGCACAAATACCAGGTAAATTGTTAACTAATGAACATTTTTTAAAAAGTGTTCCGAAAACACAAAAATTGCTATATCTTTTTTCTACGCAAATTATCAAAAATCTGAAAGACCTCATTTTTGCAAATTTAATGTTGATTATTTTGACATATCATTTTGAAAAAATGCACACTTGGTTGACGAAGTATAGCCCCAGACGTAAGGCGTGCTCAGCTGTTTTTCAAAATTCGGGAAATTTTTAAACTGTGAATTTTTTCACATTTGTACACTCACATGTTCCGATTTGTTTACTCACCACAAAATAGCCCATATCTGTTTGTTTTCTGATGCTAAAAACTCAAAAAACCATGAGTTGAACAAGTCAGAGACAGGCTTTGGTAATCACACCATATTGGTTAAGTGATTAGGAACTGGAACAGGAACATAAAGGCCGCACAGTCAAAAAAAAATAAGTCAAAACATATGTAAATTAAATAGATTCTAAATATTACGCTTTGGATTGGAATCGTCCGGAGTACTTGCGTTCACTTCGGAGTTTGGTGTTGGTGTAGTAGTATTATATTCAGCAAAGCAGCACTCCAAAACACAGGCAAATGCATATAAAACAAAAACCAACTTCAGAGAGCTCATTTTTCTAGGACTTTTGTTGGAAAATGTGCAGGTAACTTCTGTAGAGCGTTCACCTGGAATCTATGAATGAAGGTAAAAGGGAAAGTGCTGAGTTTTTATACATGTATCAGTTCAGATTCCAATCGAAGTCTTAGCTTTACTTGGAAATGTACATCTCATGAATGCAAATTTTTTATTACAAAATAGGCAGGAAAAACAATATGATTCATTGTTAAATTATGTATCGTGTTATTTGGTTTAAGCACATTATGATGATAAATGCAATGGTTCTAAAATATATTGAATCCAAACCATCCCGTTAATTAAAACGTTTAACTAACAACCGTTTCATTGTTACAAATTCAATTGATTACTCAGTTTTGGACAATTTCATAATGTATTTTTCCAACTGTCCAATCTGCATAGATCTGATATTATATTCTTACAAATGATTACTTTGATTGGCTAAATAAATATAACATGTATTTTAGTTTAGTAAATAAGTACTAGTTTTAAATTCGCTCTCGCATGAATAATATAATCAGTAGATACTTAAATTATTACCTATTTCACAGAAACGCATTTTAAGAGGGCATGTAATTTCTCTGCCGGATAGAATCTTCGGTTTCCCGGAAATTCTAGGCATACTCTCCGAAAGGTCAAAAATTAATCATCACTCTGCAGAAAAATGATTTTTTCCGGGAAATGTATTATTTTTGTCATCTTTTTAAAATTTAAGTCATTAGCATACCAAATATTAGATGCAAATTTTTGTTGAGCAAACTACAGTTTCTGATTGGACGTCAGAACTAGCACAAGTGAGATGGGTAATACAGATTGTGATTTAGGTTTTGAGCTTGTAGAGCTCACTGCAAAACGATAAAACGATTAAAGTGGAAAGGAGTATTAATTTCTGTGGAAGATATTTCATTGCATTTGAGAACAGAGGACATGCTTCCTAAACTTGTGAAACGATTGATTACTAATGCGCAAATAGCAGCAGTTGCAGTGCTAGATTCTAAAAAGTCACTGTCAAATAGAGTTGCGTGTTTTTAGTAACTCTGTGACTTCAGTGTATGAAATTTTTAAAATCTTTCTCAGTGATTTTGTAGATAGCGAGTTTCATGTACGTCGTATTTCATTTGAAAAATATATATCTTTTAGAGTACGGTTGTACTTGTTCTGGTTTTTGGAGTCTTATTTTTCATGTATGTTGTCGCTCTCGCTGCTATACAAAATAAATTCGAGATGACTTCTGAGACGATGACAGGTGAATTAGGTACTAAAAAGTACCAAGTGGTCAAAAGGAGTGTAGTAGTGCATTAAGAAGGACGGATAATCGTATTTGCTATATTGTAAAAGAACCTTAAATTTAAATAAATTGACAAAAATAATTCATTTCCCGGAAAAAATCATTTTTCTGCAGAGTGATGATTAATTTTTGACTTTTCGGAGAGTATGCCTAGAATTTCCGGAAAATCAACGATTTTATCCTGACAAATAAAATATTGCCTTTTAAGAGGTCAGCAAACTTTACTAGCCAAATAAAAATGTTAAAACAAAATGCTCTTTTCCAAGTAATACACATTAAATGTTTATTCTATTCTAATCAGCTTGAGCATTATTCCATGATACGAACTATATCGTTAGAAGGTTCTTGGTGGATTGATTGAACTACTAAGTAACAGCCATTTACAGGTTGTTGGCCATATCTTGTTTGAGTAACAAGGGCGTATCCAGGGGGGTGCACCAGGTGCAATTGCACCTACCAAAATCTTGGGAGCACATAAAAATTTGAATTGAAAATTAGTAACTTCTCTACGGTTTGGTATGATATTTTGTCAAATTGCTTTTGTGTAAGATTTAGATGACAATCTTGGACTTGTCTTCAGGTGCAGGCATTTGTAATGTAAATAATCCGCTTGCAATTTATCAGCTGCCCAGTTGATAGATCAAGCTTTGTAACTTTTGGAAGTTTAGGGCCGCCATGCTTTTAACAAGTTCAGTTTGTCATGCAAACCTATTAGCTAGAAACCTATTCCCTAAAATCATATTCCCAAACATCCGCGACGATAAACAACCTTTCCGTAAGAACATTACTAAAAACAATACCTATTTTATAGGATTTACACTATTAGACAAAATGATCAGCCTTTACTATTTTAACATACTAGTTAGGGAACGCTTACATTGCAGTTAGTAATGAAGAATATGCAATGAACTGATCTAAACAAAGTGCCAGTTTGATTTTTTGCAAGACATGTTTATTTTGTAGTCGGCACGTTTCTGCAATAACGATGTTCGTAACATTTTAAATTGGTGAATGCTTGTTTGAGGAGAAGTTTTTACTTGAACATGAGTTGGAGATTGGGTTCTTCAAGTGTTTCGGTTGTGATATGATTATCCTAATTTTTAAAAGCAGGAGCTTTTGTTTATATTCTAAATATAATATTGAATTATAGCTTTCTAAAAGGTAGGTTTCTCTGAAATGTCGGCATGTAACTAGGAAAGTAAAGCATAAAGTTGTTACTAGGCTAAGCAGAGAAATGGTAATGGAATAGTTTATAAAAATGTACTGAAAACTGCTAGAAGTAGTTTCGAAATTTGAACATCTTTCAGTTAGACGAGAACACATAAAATGTTTGGACATCCGGATAGCCCAAATGTAAATCTAAGCAGCAAATAAATGTGGGATTTAAATAGGTATAAAGTTTATTACTCTACATGCAAAACCCAATTGTTTTTGTTGCATTTTATAATCGACAATTTGGTTAAATTTCAACATCTGCAACGTTCTACTACTTGATATGCCAGATTGTTTATAAATTTTCGATAAGAAACTCCCAATAGTGTAGGATTCGTAGACTAGGAATATCAAAAGCGGTTCTTTCGTAAAGGTCTCGAGAGCCACGTAAGTTTGTTAAATTTTCTTTTACAAGAACCACTTTCAAATAAACCCTAAATCTATTATAAGGAAGTGGTACGTGCAACTGAACGCAACATGAGTTCTAGATAAAAAGTTTTAGATACCAAAAGTATGAAAGTATCCAATAGCGTTAAAGAGAAAATCCCGTGTCATAAAACTCCTTATGAAAAAACAATATAATTAATAATTAAACCCAAATGCTTTTTACCAAAAAGGAAAGTTAATATTCATAAATCGATTGGAAATTTTTTGTTTATACTGCTTGCTGGTATGACACATTGCCTTGGTTTGCCAATCTGTTTGAAGTGATTGTAGAATTACTAGAACAATTAGAAAATTACAAATAAAATCAACTCGGAACAGGGAGACAAGTACTAAAATTGCGTTACTGCTGAAGTCATTGTGTTTGTGAAACTATATTATAACCTAATTGTGCCATTTCGAAAACCCTTTCTGAGCTCCAACAAAATCTGAAAGTATACTTGCACTTGCAAGTATGCTACATGTGGTTACTCAGCTTGTCTAGCTAATTCAACGAAATTTAATCGGAGATTTTAAAGAGATTTTTACCCAAGCTCTTGACCCGTGCAAAAAACTGAAGGGGAAGTTTCTCGCTTGTGTACGCACCAAACACAATAAACTCATCTTATGTATATCATTTCCCGTTCGTTGATTAATATCCGAATGCGATTTCCAGGAGATTTTTAGATCATAATCCGCTTGTACATGCTTCTAGAACTACCGCCAGGTAATTTGTTCTCCTGTAAAAAGTAGCATGTAGACGAAATCTTCAACTTCTACCGAACTGACATACCCAGGTTTTTGAATTAATGGATTGCGAAATTTGAGCTGTGGAAGCAGAAGTGGAATTGAGTTCAACTTTCAAGCTACCAATGAATGGCTTAGGCTAAGCCGCTTAGCTGCTTTTAACTTACACTGGCTTTTAAATATTTGTGCAAGCCATCCAAATCCATAGCAATCCCAAAACGAACATTTTCTTGTGTGCGACGGACAATGATTTACTTAGGAAGCACGATGAGGTAAGACCGACTGGGAATGATTTTACTAAATGCTGGCTGCTGCAGGCTGGCTTTACTAATTATTAATCGCGACAAACAACTGATTATTGACAATATTATAAAGGAATTTATCAAACAAACTCGCCGCCTTAGATTGTAAAATGTAAACTCATAAATTTGTTTAAATTTACTGAACGTATGGTTACGTATAATCAAACAAAAAATGAATTCTTAATGCATGATTTTTGTACTTTCTAAAAATCTTACTAAGACCCTGCACCTACCAAATGCTGGGTCTAGATACGCCAGTGTTGAGTAATTATTACTCCAATTCCCTTAACAACCTATAAATAAATTAGCATTTATTGAGTTCGTTTTAACACATTTTATGACGGAATAGATTATTAGAAGCTGGATAACGTTAGGAATTTTGCAACTTTATTTTCCATAATACAAATCTTTAGCAGGTAATTCAATCGGATTGAATCAATCCAAATGTATTTAGCTTGAACTTTTTTTCGGGCAGTTTCTGATTAGTTTGTCGCTAAGGATTCAGAGTCGGCTTGGGTTTGGGATGAACCAACATTTTATGGTGCCAGAGTGAACCAGCCTGGTTAAAAGCTACAAAAAATTAAAATTAATAGACAGATTATTTAAAATTCATCCTTTCAGTTTAATATAAAGTAAAATTAACTAGCCCTTCCCACAAATCTCGCAAACATACGGTTTCTCTCCAGAATGCACCCTTAAATGTTGCATTAGTTGCTCCTTCCTCATAAACCGCTTGTGGCAATACTAAAATTTTTTCTCTTCAAAGTGCGTCTTATAATGAACTCTAAAATGCTGCTTTCTTTTGTATCCACTTCCGCAGACATGACAAACAAAACTTTTCCCTGGATTAGGATTTGCATGACTTTCCAAATGACGCCTCCAACTATATTGATGAGGAAATGTAGCTTCAAACAGGTCACATTCATGTGTTTTCGAAAGGAGCTCTCATGCACAAATCCTTTTTCACACAACTGACACTGGAACTTGACCTCGGGTTTGATTCCAAACTGTTGATTTTCATGCAATTTCTGGTGCTTATCAAGAGCTTCTTTTGAAACTAGTTTCCTTCCACAAGTTTCGCAAGGCCATGGCTTTTCCTCGTGAGTTTTAAGATGATCTGTTAATACGAATTACCAAAATTACAAATTTTTGGGGTTTCCAAAAATAATCAAATGTTTGGATTTAAAATGTTAATCACCTTGCAGGATCACGTCCGATGCACAAGTTTTATCACAAACCAAACACGCAAACCTTGTAGTGTGCGTAATGTGATGCGCATTTTGTGAATTTTTATCCAGAAACGTTCTCGTACAACTTCGAATTCCACAGGGAATCAGCTCAAGTACTTGATGCTCCTTTTGCAGTGCCTAAGCTACAAGGGTCGTTAAGGGAAGACCTTGCCCGGGCCGGGCCTATCTTAGGTGGTACTGGGGCCGGGATTTTGTTAGCTTAGTCACTTCTCAATAAAATACCAAAAGGAAAAACTTGCGGTGGAAGCCATGTTTTCAAGCAAAAACAGCGCCGTTCGAATCATTCTGCAGTTAGATGGGACTACCTTTCATCCATACGGGAACATGGAGCATAATATCCATTTGACTGAGCACTCCAAATTGTGAATCAGTGTAAGGTTTTAACTTGTTTTATTTCCGTTATTGCAGCCGTAATATAACTTAGTTATAAAGCTTGTACATTGCAAACGAAAATCTCCGTTCTGCGTCATACAAAGGCTTAAAAAGCAATTAGACTTGAATTAAAATGAAGTACACCAGACAAACACATATCTAAAGACACTTGCAAAATCGTGCGGGGGTACATAGAGATGTGATGGAATGTAGGGATACAAACATTGTATCAGAAACGTAATGAAAGTATGGTGCAACGCTGTGCCAAATTTGATTGTCTCACGATGCGCAAAAGAAGAAAAAAATTTCGTCGCAACGTATAAGCAGCTACTTTCTTCAACTACTTTTATGTAATTCACTCCGTCAAAATGAAACTTTATTTTCTTTAGTTTTTATGTAATGCAATGTAATATTGCGATTTTTATATTTCAAATTATTGCAGCTTTAATAAATTTTGAACACTATTTACATATTTTGAACACGCTATAACACGATCAAAATTATTGATAGAAATCGCAATTAGAATTTAATAAATCATCGGTAAACAATGCAATCAAAGAAGATCTTGTTGCTTCATAAATTATTTAAAGTATAATAGCAAAGCTTAGACATCCCAAATTCCCAACAAAAGTATCGTATTGAATTAAAATAAATTATTTCAACGCGAAAATTGTTTAGAATTGGTCCTGTATAATCGTGTAAAGTATTTTCACTTTTTCGGCAGAGTTGGCAGTGATCCCTTACAAGTCGTGATTTTCCAGGATAAAGTTTTAAAATCGCACTGTCGTTGGTAAAGCACAGGACAAGAAGGCTTCTTTAATTGTGCCTTATTCAAAGCTAAATAGCGAAATACCCTATTTTTATGCAAAACTTACGATTTTTCTAAGAGTTTACAAAAATTGAGCAAGGTTATGAAAAATTGAAATTTTAGTAATTACTTTATATGTATCGAATTGCTGATACAGGTATTTTGTATTTTGAATTATTTTGCCATAAACAGGTGAGTTTGTGTTTAAATCCAGACAACGTATTAAAAACCACTGCTGTGGAATATGTTGTTTCCATGTCGGTTCTTTATATTGGGGCTTTTTCAACTACAGGATGGAAGGTTTGCCCGGGCCGGGCCATTTCTAGCTTAGGCACTGTCCTTTTGCAAGTGTTCCAAAAGTTCTTTTCTGGTGTGATACGTTACTGGACATAGGTCACAAGGATACAAGGCATCCTTTCCTAAATGATATTTTAAATGGTTTAGGAACTTGTCTCTGTTGGAACTAAAATTGAAACAGTTTGGACACTGGATTTTTTAAAGGATTTGGTGGTTCTCCTTTAAATGATATTCCAAGTCAAAAGCAAACGTTTGTTACTAAAGTCACAAACGGCCTTGATAATTCCTTCGTGACAGAATACGTGGAAATGGTACAGTTGTTCCAGGGAAAGTGTGAGGGACAGTGGGAGCTGGAATATTTCTCAAAATTGTCACTCTTCTTTTACATTCGTGACCTCTGAGATGCTGTTCGTAAGCATTAATATTTTTGTAAATTTTTTCAGAACAAGATTGACACTTAAAGTATTTTCTTCTTGTGGTTTTACGAGCACTTGTGCGTTTAAATCTCTTCCAAACAAACAAAACAGGAAATGAATTTCTCGAAAATGCAGCTTTCGTCATAGATGCAATTGTGACGATGCTTCTTTTCGAGGCTCCCTTTTCACTTTTCTTGAAGCTCTGACTTTTACTTGTTTTACTAATTGGGTCATTTGATAGCGGCTTTTCGCTTTGGTCTTCCTGTTCTAACCTCAATTTCCTCCTTGACAGGGTTGGTGTAGATTTCCTCGTCGCTTTGATCAACCCTGGGAATCCGATTCCTCTTCAAAATCAGCAGAAAAGGAAGCTGATTCTTCAACAAAGTTATGAAATTCCCTGTTCCCCAGTTCATCATCCATTACCATTTAACTCTAAATCTTTACTCGGGTTCCAAATCCTCAGTAGATATCAATTTGGAAGATCAGCTGGATCATTTCTTAAAACTGCAATTTAAAACCTTCTAATTAGTACTAAATCAATAAGTCATCTTAACAACTTATAATTTTAACCCACCTGACCAGGGGTTCCGAAATACTATTTGAAAAGTATTTAAATACTATTTCAAATACCAAATACTGTATTTGTTATTTAGTATTTGAAATACTTTTAAATTTCAAAAGTATTTTGTATTTTGTATTTCAAATACAATTTTTCAAAGCCAATATTTTGTATTTGTATTTGAAAATACTTTTCAAAAATGTATTTGAGAAATCTTGACACCAACACCTAGAAACATCACAATTTTGCTCTAAAATGCAAGCCTGTGACAATTGCTGAGCTCAAGCATTACCAAAATAAAACATCAAATCAGTGATGGGCACTCCCACTCCTAGAGGGGGAGTGAGAGTGGCAAAAATGAGTGGAGTGAGGCATTTTTGGGCTTCGGAAGAGTGGAGTGGAGTGGAGGGGTCAAATTTTCAACAAGATGGCGAGTGGAGTGGAGCGAGTGGGTAAAAATTTGCTAAAAAATGAGTGGAGTGGAGTGAGGGGTTCAAAATGAACACAAATTAGAGGAATTTTTAGTAATTTTCACCCCAAAATGCTAAATTTTCTTGCATAAATTGCAGTTTTTTGCGTTTTAAGTGCGCATTTTATGCAAAAACTTGCAATTTTTCTCATGTTTTTCTTGTTAAACCGCAATTTTAGCACCATTTTGTTTTTTCTGGCAAAAAATGACACATTTTGGGTCACCTAAAATTTGAAAGAGTGAGAGAGGAGTGGAGTGGTCAAATTTTTTTCCTAGGTGAGTGGGAGTGGGAGTGAGTGATAGGATTTCGGCAAATGATGAGTGGAGTGGGAGGGAGGGGTTTGTCTCACTCACACGGTGGAGTGGGAGTGGGAGGGGAGTGAAAATTGAATGCCCATCACTGCATCAAATACTATATCGCTCAGTATTTACAAATGCGAATCATTGTTGGGTGAAGTTTGAGAAGCGTTTATTGCTGCGACCTTCTCAACAAAGGACTAAATACTGCAGTTTGTAAACAAGTGTAATTGATTTTTAATCTATGGAGTTGTAATTTAAAGACCACACAGAGAAAATTTGATACTTAAGAGATTTTGGAACGTCTAGCATTACCCAATTCAAATTAGCTTAAATATTTTCTCTAACGTTTATAGGGCTTTTGTATTTGGAAGGTATTTGGTATTTTGTATTTGAAATACTATTTTTTGCTTCGAGTATTTTGTATTTGAAATACTTTCAAAATTCAAAAGTATTTTGTATTTGAAATACAATTTCAAAGTATTTCGGAACCCCTGCACCTGACAAAATTTGTTCCCAAAAACCCAAAAATACTCTACAGAACCTCCTTATTTTCCCTCCCCAAAACCCTCCTCCTTCACCTTATTGCTTTGCTCCTCCGATCCCCTGATTTTTCTTACAATCCCCTTCATCTCATCCAAATAATCCTTCACCAAACTGCTCAATTGTCTCAACATTTTAAAAAATTGCTGCTGAAGACACCTAACTTGCTCCTCAAACTTATCCACTTCCTCCCTATTATCCCCTACTTTAATCATTATTATCAATAAATACTCTGAACACATTGCTGGCGGTGCTGATAACACCGGTTTGTCCTTATCAAACTTCTCACGTTTTAGTTTGCTAAACCATTTTACCAAAGTGGGATTTACGTCCACATTTTGTTGGAATGGATTATTATTCAATTTGTAGCACCACACTACACAATAGGAAAATTTTAGCCATGATTTAATTAATTAATTTTAACTTTTAAGCAGTTTAACTGTCAATTTAATAAAATAAACTGATGAAGGAAGGACTCTTGACTGACTGACTGACAACGATGAGAGTGGATCAGATGTGGCATGACAGGCCAAAAACACAGCACAGCTAGCTGTCTGACTGCCGGATGCACAATCGTGAGCCGTGAGCCAAGCAAAGCAGAGCTTTCCTTAAAAGCAGCTTCAGTTAAAAATGGAGACTGCCAAGTTCAGTGTCATTTGCTGTGCCTCCTTCATCTCCTCCAAAGCCAGAGGGGATTTTGGGTGTTCCTGTTCCTCTTTACAATTGGATCCTTCAAAGCCCTTGGCAAAAAGCAGCTACAAAAGCAAGAAGTTGACATAATTTGGATATCCAGAATGTGTGACCTTTGTGAGCTCCGCCTTGGAATCTAAGGAAAATGTCATTCAAGTGGAGGAAGGTGGCATTAAGGTGCAGCTTCTGATTTTAAAGCTGCAATGAAAGGTGGTGAAACTATTGAGGGAATTGGAGGGGGAAATTGGAGGATTTAAAGGAGTGAAGAGAGGTTTTGAAGGGGATTTGGGTGGACAGTGGGGACAGGGTGGGTAACAGGGATGAATTTTTTGGGGAGTTGGAATTGGATTCTGTGAAGATAGTAATTGTCTTAATGTCAAGAATGATTGCCTGTTTTCAGGGATCCCTGACATTATACTTTTCAAAACCAAGCTGAAAACGAAGTCAGTTGAATTTGGGAGGACTTTAGAAACACATCCAAAATTAGAGAGATTATTTAATTTAGGGGGCCTTAGAGTCAGTGATTAGTATTTTTTCTTCCCATTCCAAAAAACGGGCAAGGACAACATCTAGCGCTCCAGATTATCAAACAGTTAGTAAACTTAAAGAGGAAAAGGAACCAGAAAACGCTGATGACGATTGCCGCAGCAATGAGGATTTGGCAATGCACTTTCGCCAGAAAGCTGCGGTAGTCCTGGGGACGAAGGTGAGGAGGGGGAAGATGAGGTTTATGTTTCCGTGAAAATGAGTAAACCCAGTAAACCGCCATTGCAAGCAAAAGGGAAAAGGTTAGCAACTTTAATCAAAGCTTAATTAACGTTTCGCAGAATAATACGAAGGCTTGAATAATTCTTGTAGGCACACCAAGGACATCCTGTCTCAGATTGATTTCACTGGAATGACTGCATACAGGAAATCGGTGATTACTCTAATTACCAAACGCTCTGTACGCAAGAAGCTTTTTTCAAACCGAGCCAAAGGCAATACCACCATTTTCGATGGCTTGGATCCCCTCAAACTACATCCATTGTCCTATGATTTCACCACTATGAATTTACCTGAAAATCAATGAACAATAAAAATGCATTGAATGTTCCCAATGCCGAATGCAAATGCAAACTGAACCGCCCCGAAATTTGTACAGCCATGTTTTGGGCTTCCACCTAAATCTATTCCAGTTATTCCAGTATCCTTATTGTCCCCCCAAAATCATGGATTATATTTGCATCAAGGTTCACATCCTCAGTCAAGTACACTTGTGACATTTGTGGCAAGCAACTGAAAAGAGCTGACGTTCTCAGAAGTCACAAATGGACACATAAAAATGAAGAAGAGAAACAAGAAGCTATTCGAAACGGGGTAAAACCACCAAACAGTTACTGGCTTGAGGTAAAAGCTACAAGACGGCAGGAGAAACAAGGAACCCTTCGCCCTTCACTGAGCTACTTGTGGAAAGGGAGGATTTTGAACTAAAATCTAAAGTCCTTGATATGATATAATAGGCACACCAAGGACATCCTGTCTGAGATTAAAAACCACTGGAATGACTGCATACAAGAAATCTGTTTTTACTCCAAAAGCTTAGTTTGCAAGAAGCTTTCTTCAAACCGAGCCAAACGCAATAAATACCACTTAAAATCAATACGTCCACAGGCCCATGCAACTTTTTCTGCATGAGAATGAAAAACATCCCGTTCAGTTGGATCAGGTTCATAGGTCTGGAGAGGTACCGCACTTCCGAAGGGATCTCCAAGGCAACGCTAAGGTTTTCACTGGGATCAATCAAGTAGCTCAACATCATTTTTCGGACAACTGGACCAAGTAACTCCGGATAGCGAGGGAACTCCTCCGACACCACTTGACCTTCACATTTAATCCCCAATAATCCAAAAAAACTTAGGAATTTTCATGCCCTCTAGATTATCTAGAAGTTAGGAACCTGAAAACGCTGATGAAGATGACGATAGCTACAGCAGTAGTGAGGATTTAGCAATTCCATTGTCGCCAGAAAGCTGTGGTTCCAGGTGCCGAAGAGAAGGAGGGGGATGATGATGAGAAGCATTTGTTGAAGTGAATCGATGTAAAACGAAATTGCTAACAAAAATGGAAAGGTTTGCAAAATATTAATTTCGAAGCTATGTATAAGTTTAGCAGGCCAAATATTGAATCCGTGATTCAATTTTTAGACGCCCCAATGACATCCTGTCTCAGAGTGATTTCACTGCAATTATTGCATACAGGAAATCCGTGGTCATTCTAACTACAAAACGGTCTGTACGCTAGAAGCCCTTTTCAAACCGAACCAAAGGCAATACCACCATTTTCGATGCCTTTGGTCCCCTCAAACTATGTCCATTACCCTACGACACCATAACCATTGGAGGAATTCAATTGAAAATAAACCCTTGTAAATGTTGAAGTAAGTAGCCGCATAAAATTTTTTTTATTCAAAATGAAAGTGTTCTGGAAGAGCACTAGGGTCAAAGAAACCTATTCCAAAAAACCGAACTCAAAGGAACCAGAGTTATGGCGTTTTTAAATTTGACCGCCAGGCGGTGTGCGCTGGGAAAAAATTGGGGTGTCAATAGGTGCAGTAGGGCCTAAGTAACCTATTCCAGAAAAAAATTGAAAAAAGTTGTAAGGGAAAGGAGTTATACACTTTGTTTCTATTTTTTGCGCCCTCTGGTGATTTTTTGTGAAAATGTTTTTTAACCAGGCGTCTTGTTGAGAGGTACCGTTTAGAAAAAAAAACAGAATTCAAGAATTCCACTTCTAAGGGGCGTTTTAGGGGCGACGGACGGGCGGACGGACCGATATAGACAATAGGTCCATTGGTCCATTATGAATAATTAGCCTGCGGCTACTTATTAAATTAACAAGAAAAGTTCATTGAATGTTCCGAATTCCGATGTGGATTGCAAATGCAAGCTTAACCACCCCGAAATTTATAGTAATATTTTGGGCTTCCATCTGAATCTATTTCAATGCCCTTATTGCCCCCCCAAAATCACGGATTATTAGCTTCCAGGCTAACCTCCTCAGGAAAAATATACTTGTGACATTTGTGGCAAACAACTGAAAAGAGCTGACTGTCTAAGAAGTCACAAGTGGGCTCATTAAAATGAAAAAGAAAAACAGGAAGCTATTCGGAATGGAATCAAACCACCAAATAGCTTTACGTGAAAGCTGCAAAACGCCAGGGTAAACTAAGTCTTCAATGTGCGACTTGTGGAAAAGGTGGATTTTGGGTAAAGTATGACGTACAGTAGCAGAAAAAACTTCACCACAACAATTGTGCTAAGTGTAGGAAAACAGATAGATAGCTGTAATCCACACAGGTGGGAGCACCAGAGTTTTGTCTGCTTTCCTGGAAGTAGAAATTACCCTTTATCTTACCCCTTTTCCTGATCACTTTCCCTGGATCAACGAAAGCATTGTCAAGATGGCTAGCGACACTTATCACAAAGTCCAGCTTCTCTCTGGAATGGAACCTCCGAACCTCACTTGAAGGAGGATCAGAAAATCCTCAAACCAATCCAGTGCCCAAACAGTTTCCACTTTAGCTCCAACATAGACAAGTTCTCGGCCATTTTAAATATCATTTAGGAAACGATGCTGTATTGCCTAGAGATATGTGTCCTATTAAGTCTCACCAGAAAAGAACTTTTTGAAAATTTGCACAACGAGCATCAAATACTTTACCCGTCCTGTGGAATCGAAAATTCTACCAGAACATTTTTGGAAATATGTCGGCTAAATGGTTTGTATGTTTGGTTTGCGGTAAACTTTGTGCGTCGGGAGTCAACCTGAAAAGTAATTCAAAAGTAATAAGTCTCAAACCTCTCTTCATTTTTTGAGATTCAAAATAATAAATAAAAAAAATGATTTCCACAGTTCATCTGAAGGGTCTGGAGGAAAAGAAAGTGACCTGTGAAAGTTGTGGGAATAAACTAGCATCAAAAGAAGCTTTTGATAGGCACCAGAAAAGGCATGAACAGTTTGGAATTAAACCAAGGCCAAGTTCAAAGTTCCTATGTTTCCTGTGGGAAAAAGGGTTTGTGCATCAGAGCTCCTTTCAAGATCATTTAGACTGACATAATGGATGATTTATAAATGTGAACAATGTGAAGCTACGTTCTCTCATCGAGGTGGTTAGAGGCGTCATTTGGAAAGTCATACAAATCCAGGGAAAATATTGTGTGCCATGCGTGCGGAAATGGATATAAGAGAAAGCAGCATTGTAGAGTTCATCTTATAACGCACTTTGAAGAGAAAAATTTTTAGTATTGTCACAAGCGGTTTATGAGGAAGGAGCAACTAATGCAACATTTAAGGGTGCATTCTGGAGAGAAACCGTTTGTTTGCAAAATGTGTGGGAAAGGTTAGTTCGTTTACAGACATTGGTAACTATTTCTGAGAAAGTATGGTAACCAACTTTTAAATTTGTAGTATTTTAGGATTTGATCAGGCCGGCTTGCTGTGACACCACAATAGATTGATTCATCCCCAAGTTGACTTTATATCCCCAACAAAAACTTAACATAAACTGTCAGAAGTTCAAGCTAATTACGTTACGATTGAATTACTTTTTAAGGTTTGTAATATGGACAATAAAGCTGCAAATTACTAAAGTTGACTAGCTACAATTAATCGATATCTGCATTTAAGGCGCTAAATGGAACTCATCAATCTGCATTTTGTTTTATGTACTCAATAGCATTGTATATAAAGTATGCGACCCAACCCGGATTATGCGACCAACCTGTTTTTTCCATTACTCAATCCACCAATTATCTGTTAATCCATATAATATGTTGTTCAGCTGACAAAATGCGTTTTTCCTGTTTTTTCCAAGTTTGAAACTCATTTCAAATAATTCATTCGAAGTAAAAATATTCTTTGTCAGCCAGCATGACCAAAAACACGACAGTAATCAAAAACACAAATTGTTTACTGCATTTAAATTGGCTAGTAAGCTACGCGTATTTCTCCCAATCTGAACCTAAAGAAACCGGAAGTAATTGTCGCATGTGGACTTTAAAAAAGAGGCCTTATTAAATCTGCTTTGCAGCAGCCTGTGATACAGCAATCTAGTGATTTGGCGTCGCAACTTGCGGCTTGCATATTATCAAGATGAACAACTACTTAGTATTGTATTGTCTTTTCTGATTGAAAGCGATTTGCATTTCCTTCCTTCACTGGCTTCAGTTCTTCTGTTGTAAAGATTGTGCAAAGTTTTGTTAAAGCAAAACGCTTATACCAGTTGGGGCAAAATGAAAATAGAAAATGTCAGATTTGAATTGGAGAGAAAAGGCATATAGTTAAATAATGAGAGCGATTTTTATTGCTACGTGAAAAATATCTTATTCCTACTTGGCAATTAAAACAACAACCATTAATTAAATATTAATATGTTATTGTCTGAGAAAGCAGTCAGTGTTATATGAGAAAGAAATAACATGGAGAAGGTATTTAGAAAGCGTTAAATAAAAGGATAAATGAGGTTAAATGAGAGAACGTGTATAATTAAAAAATAACAGCCTTTTGAATAACATGAAAAGTAACTTGGCAATTCCAACCCGACAAACCAGAACGATGGCTAAGTATCGGCAAAGCCGTAACAGGTAGTGGTTTTGCATCGGTTTGCCAGCATATCGGCATGCCATTGTAGGATCTGCGCAAATTCGATAGCAATTTGCCAGCATACCACACTGAGCATTGTGCCAACGTTGGCAAAATGCCGGAACTACAACGCGGACATTGCATGATATCTCCGGTGTCGATTCGATACCGGCACGATGTGCGTATTGCCGTTACCGGCATGCCAGTACCGTATCAGCACCAAATTAGCACATATTAAACCATATACAAAATTACTGCACGCGAAAGCGTTGGGCCGGCACTGGCACCGCACCGCAATGAGAAATAGTTTCCGTTAGAATATTATCACTGAAATTCTAAGTCACCACATTGAAGCCAGCTCAGTTCAGTTTAGACTTGATCTGGCATTGCTCATCAACTTTCAGATCAGCCGGTGTAGCAAAAAAATTGTTTAGTAATTTTAGTATAAGTTAAACAGATTTGGAGAAGCTTTCAGCAAGATTATATTTTCGTCTGTAGCACACCAGCTAGCTGGAAATGCTAATAAGTATCCCAGCAGTGAGACATGTGCCCATGGCCGGATTGGAAAGTGGATCTTATCAACAGCTACGGTTACGGTAAGTATTATATTTAGTTTATTTGATAAACTACCTACTTTGGTTGCAATAAATTCGTCTTTCTGCTTATCAATTCATTGACCAAGGATTTACTTGTTTACTAAAACCCTTATGAACTTTTATTTGTTTTTTTACATAGGTCCGAGGCTACCAGCCAGTGGAGGTGGAGGTGACGGGACGTGGTGCAGCAGGACCCCAAGATTGTTCGTGTGCCATTCTACCACTGACTGTGACCAGTGCAAGTTAAATTACGGAGGGCAGGAGGACATCAAATTCAGAGTGCCGTCCTAGTCACCGTTTCAAATTGTGATTAACTTATTTGTTTAAATAAATAAAGTTGTTCATCCAAATTCCGAAACCTGTGTTGAATTTTAAATTTAATTTTAGTAATTTATTATGGCATCGGTTAAGCACAGTAAAAACTTCATCGTGCCAGCGTTGGTTTCCTTTCGGCAAGTTCAATGGGACTTTACCGATACTGCGCTGGCTGACGCTACGGCACTGGCGATTACGGCACCGGGCCATTGCCGCTAAACGTCATGTTACCAGCAGTGCTGGCTTGCGTTGCTGGGCCAACGTCATTTGCCGTTGCTGGGCCATTGCGCAAAAAAGGGACAGCCCAATGCGGATTAGTTGATGGCAAAACTGTATTGGCCCAATGCTAAAGTACGTGGGTTTGGTTTGTCGGGAACAAATACGATTGGTATTAAACGTTTATACGTATATTCTGCGAAAACAAACAACACATTATTTAATTTTACTACGTTTTACTTTTAAAACGACAGTTTAGCTTTTACTGTTGCAAAAACGATCTTTATATAAAGCCGTTTTTTTTATGCCTTTGGCATTTAAATTGGGTGTGGTTCTCAATTGACTATTAAGCAGGACATTTGCTAACTGGTATAGCTTTTTTGTTTTCGTATAAAAACACTTAGCATGAATAAAATAGAGACACGTGGCTTAATAGACGTAATTTCCAGCTCATTAAAAATGCCCAGAGCTAACAAAGAGCCTTATTGCGTGTCTGAGGATAGGTATGAGCTTACTTCTAAACTTTTGAAATTCCACAATATCGTTTTTGTGTTAAAAAGGTTTCTCTTGTTCGTGCCTGTTATCATTTCCTCTTAATGTCCTGTCTTGCTAGTTCAGTATTCAAACCTGCCATAAAAAGAAAATAAAAAACAAATTTAGTGGTTCTGGAGAAATTAAACAACGCTTTTTTATATCCGTGTATTTTTTCGAAGCTTGGAGTCAATCGTTTGGAATGTGGGCCAACGCAAACATCAAGTTTCACTCTGGAAAACGGAAACAAAAGGGACCAGCAGCAGGAAGCAACCAGCAGACCGTGGAAATATTTTCTAAAGCTAAAACTTGCGTGAAAATATAGGGAGTTGTTTTATATTACTTAGGTTGTAATATTTTAAATCTCTGCTAAATTGTTGATAAAAAAGTGGCCTTATGAAAGGTAGAAACTTATACAAAATTGTTTGGTAACTTTATAAGATTTATTAATATACTAGTTGTACCCTTTCTGCACATATAACTCTATTCACTGAAGATTGTTTAGATGCTTTCAAGTGCTACAAGCATTTTTTAAAAAGTTAACACTTGAAAATAACGCTGTTGATAACATACAATGTTTTTAAATTTAAGGACATGAAATTTGGATTATGGAGGTAATACGAGCTTGACCTACCAAAAAATTCGTGTGTACTGCAACTGCCCACTGATCGCTCGGACATCTTAAGGTTGGTATAATTTACAGTTATTATTTTAGTGTAACTATGGCATAAATTACATTGTTGGTTAAAATAGAATAGTAGGTAAAATACCATTGCTCGTTTTATCTCCTTTCAATGAAAGGCTTTCATCTTTCTCCACTTTCCTCTTCTTTCGTTTTGCTTTCCTTTCCAATTTCTTCCCTTTTTCTTCCCCTTTTGATTCACGATTTCCCGGTATCCTAGATACCAGCATATCGCACCGTCCGCACGTTAAGTCTCCATAGCAATTTGCCTCGGAAAATAGAAGGACCCAAGAATTTAGCATCAAAGGAAGGGCTCATATAATTTCTAAGATATATTGATTGACTCAGTAAGGGAATTTTTAAAAAGCAAGAAATATTTGAATTTGAAGGATTTGAATAGGATTTGAATACGCTTTAAAGCAACCGTTGTCAAAAATTTCAGTTTAGCTATTCTAATTGTTAACCAGAAGAGCGCCGAACATTTTTTTGGTTTCTAAGCTCCATGAGATGACCTTAATTTCCAATTATTCACAACAATTCATACGGTTGCACCTTGTGGTTTGTGGGAAATGTGACACCGAAATTTCATCTGTTATCTTGATTTAAGTCTTCTGGTATTTCGCCTTCTTGTAGTTGGAAGTATTTATGTCATCAATTTTGTGATATAACAAACCATGGCATGTGGCTTCCGTATTTGCAAAACGGCACACAAATTTAAGCCAAATCCTAGATTTATGTAACAAATAAAATGTTTCGATTAATAAATTTGTAGAATATGAATTATCTACTTTAGATAAAACAGAGTCTAAGCCCCGCGCAGTCTTAACATATCCAGGAGTACAATAAAATATGAATAACAATTTTAAAACGGCCGAAAGAAACTTTCAGAATTCTCTTAAGTAACTTGACCCTATATTTTAGTTTACTCGCTTGTATGATATATGATATATGTGGTTTACATGATCTGATACGTGCGGAAATATTCTCGTACCATTTTAAAATGCAGCATTATTGCCGTTTTTATTATCTGCATATTTTTCTTTACTTTCTACTTAATTTACGTAATTGACAATTTCTCCAGATTTTCAGATTGCTTTTGAGTTCAGTTTTTTGATAAAAAGGATGATCAAACGATAAAAGTTTTGCAAAGGATAAGTCTGTTTTAAAGTTCGTTTGATGAAGTTGTATATTTTAACTTGAATGCTGCAAAATTTTAAAAATTACTAAGGTTGACAAGATACAAATAATCAATACCTTCATTAAAAGGGTTAAATGGAACTCATCAATCTGGATTTTATTTTATGTACTCAACGAAATTGATACTTAGGCATAATTACTCAAACCGGGTTATGCGACCAACCTGTTTTATTTATTACTCAATCCACCAATAATCTATTGATCGATATAATATGCTCTTCGAGTTACAAGATATTTTCCTGTATTTTCCAATTTTGAAACTCATTTCAAATAATTCATTTGAAGTAACAATTATGAATTCCTTGTCAGCCAGCATGACCAAAAACACAGCAGTAATGTTTGTTCATTCACAAACTGTTTACTGCATTTAAATTGGCTCGTATGCTACGCGTATTTCTCTCAATCTGAACTTAAAGAAAGCGGAAGTAATTGTCGCATGTGGACTTTAAAAAAGAGGCCTTAGTAAATCTGGTTTGAAGCAACTTGTGATACAGCAATCCAGTGATTTGGCGTCGCAACTTGTAGCTTGCAAGTTATCAAGAAGAAAAATTACTTGTATTTTATAGTATTGTTTTATCTGATGGAGAGCTATTTGCACACCTTTTCTTGGCTGGCTTCAGTTTTTCTGTTGTAAAGATTATGCTAAGATTTGGTCAATCGAAAGGTGTGTACCAATTGGGGCAAAATGAAAATAGAAAATGTCAGATTTGAATTGGAGAGAAAAGGCATATATTTAAATAATGAGAGCGATTTTTATTGCTACGTGAAAAATATCTTATTCCTACTTGGCAATTAAAACAACAACCATTAATTAAATATTAATATGTTATTGTCTGAGAAAGCAGTCAGTGTTATATGAGAAAGAAATAACATGGAGAAGGTATTTAGAAAGCGTTAAATAAAAGGATAAATGAGGTTAAATGAGAGAACGTGTATAATTAAAAAATAACAGCCTTTTGAATAACATGAAAAGTAACTTGGCAATTCCAACAAATACGATTGGTATTAAACGTTTATACGTATATTCTGCGAAAACAAACAACACATTATTTAATTTTACTACGTTTTACTTTTAAAACGACAGTTTAGCTTTTACTGTTGCAAAAACGATCTTTATATAAAGCCGTTTTTTTATGCCTTTGGCATTTAAATTGGGTGTGGTTCTCAATTGACTATTAAGCAGGACATTTGCTAACTGGTATAGCTTTTTTGTTTTCGTATAAAAACACTTAGCATTAATAAAATAGAGACACGTGGCTTAATAGACGTAATTTCCAGCTCATTAAAAATGCCCAGAGCTAACAAAGAGCCTTATTGCGTGTCTGAGGATAGGTATGAGCTTACTTCTAAACTTTTGAAATTCCACAATATCGTTTTTGTGTTAAAAAGGTTCCTCATGTTCTTGCCTATTATCATTTCCTCCTAATGTCCTGTCTAGCTATTTCAGTATTCAAACCTGCCATAAAAGACAATAAAAAACACATTTAATGCTTTTAGAGAAATTAAGCAGTTTCCCATATCCATGTATTTTTTGAGAAGCTTGGTGGTGGCAGTCATGTCTGGAATGTGGGCTAACGCAAACATCAAGTTTCACTCTGGACATAAAGTGGACCAGCAGCAGTAGCAGGAAACAACCAGCGGACCGTGTAAAGTTTAAAGCTTAAGCTTGCGTGAAAATATAGGGAGTTGTTATTTATTACTTAGGTTGTAATATTTTAAATGTCTGGAAACTTGATGATACAAAAAAGTGACTTTTTGTTCACCAGATTTACTTGCATGTTTCCTAGGTTCTTAGTGGAATAACTTTAAAAGTACGTTTTTCGAAAGCTAGGAACTTCTACAAAATTGTTTGGTAACTTTATAAGATTTATTATTATACTAGTTGTACCTTTTCTGCAACACTCTTTACCTTTTCTGTACCTTTTCTGTAGTTCAAGTTTACACTTGAAAATAAAGTTGCTGATAACATACAATGTTTTTAAATTTAAGGACATGAAATTTGGATTATGGAGCTAAGACTTGCTTGACCTGCCAAAATAATTCGTGTGTACTGCAACTGCCAACTGATCGCTGGGACAGCTTAAGGTTGGTATAATTTACAGTTAATATTTTAGTGTAACTTTGGCTTAAATTACATTGTTGGTTAAAATAGAATAGTAGGTAAAATACCCTAGCCCGTTTTGTCTCGAATTTATCTCGCTTTTATACCGAATTATTTTAAATAAACTGATCATGAAAGAACATAGTCAACACGGTTTTAGGGTATCCCTAAAACTGTTAATTTATGATTCTGCATTGTATATCAACCTGTTTGTAAGTGAGTTTTTATAACAAGAGGTCCCTACTGTAGTATGATTTGATCATGCAGGTAATGAATACAATTGAAACATATATTAGAAATTTGTTCATGCATTGTGGCTAGCGCACGTGTCTAAGTACCTTAAAGATTGTTATCGGTAAAATCAATGTTTCTGAGATTTTAAAATTTAAATAGAAACTTAAAACCTGAATTTTATTTTTTGTTGATTTGTGAAAAATGGTGACAAGCAAAGTTAGTTTTAGCTTCTGTATCCGAAGGAATATGAGTTATCCACAATATACTGGCAGAAACTTTGTCATGTATTATGAGCTTAATTTTGGTATGCCATATCGCTTAGATATTGTGCTTCCGGAAAGCTTCAGCCGTTAACTGGGTTAACTTAATTGTTCACAACTAAGAAACCCACAACCTCTTCAAGCAGCAATATTTTTTTATCATATTCCTGTAGATATTAAGTTTGAACTATTAATTTGAATTTGAATTTATTGTCAAATGATTCCCTCAATGAGGCACATTACATCATAGACATTGGAAATTAATTAAGCATATCACAAAAGAATTTACATTCGCGACAAGTGATAAAACATTACATGTTACATTTTGGATTAGATTACAGTGATATAGAGTATTAGTTTAAATAGTACAGTCAAAATGTTTAATAACTTATAAAGTATTTAACAAATCGGCAATTAGGTCAACTGACGAGAAAAATTCTCTCACAATTTCGTCATCATCTTTCACAATTTCATTAATTTGAGACGTGAGTAAAAATGCATACAGAGATATTTGAACGAGTAGATTGAGTTAACGCTTTGACGAACTTCAGATGAGAGGTCGTACCATAACCTCACTCCATTGAAATTAAAAGAACATTCGCCCCATTTAGTTACAGGTGTGTATGATGGCATAACATAAGTTTGAGATCGCGTACTTCTAGTATCTCTTGCATGAAAATCCAAGTATCTGTAGAAGAAGTCACCATTTTTACTTGACATGATAGTTTTAAAAGTAAAACAGAGAAGATTATATTTGTACAGGTTAGGACATAAAAGCCATTCCAGTTCATTGCTGATGTCTGCTGATATACTGTCATATTTCTGCTTTTGTAAAACATATCTAGCTGTAGCTTTGATTATTTTTTTCACTTTTCCGTTGAATTTCTTAGAATTTTTGCTTAACAAAACAGGCGACGCATAGTTAATATGTGATAGTACAAACGACTGATCAATACTTTACGATTTTCGACAGAGAATATGTTTTGAACTGGATACAATTTAGATAATGCTGCATAGCATTTCCTAGTAACATAGGTAAGGTGGTCTTCAAAGGTTAAATTCTCGTCTATAATAACACCTAATACCTTTAGTTTATTTACTTGTTTAATACAAACATTATTTAGCTTAACATTAGTGCCCACAAAACGCTTAGTGTGTTGAGGTTTGCCCACAACCATGAAGTTGGTTTTATTAATATTTAACTTGATATGATTAGCATCTAGCCATGCAGATATACGGGCAAGATCTTGTTCAAGTAAGCTTATGATGTTCTGAATGTCGTTTGGTTTTCCAGAAATAACTATACTACCATCGTCAGCAAACATGAAAGTAACTGAATTTAGAATGTGTGATGGTAAGTCATTAATCATAAGGGAGAACAAGATACTAGATAGGCTACTTCCATGTATCACGCCTGTCTCAGCTTCCGTGACATTAGATATAGTTATTTGGCCATTTACTAAGCATACAACGTATTGAAATCGATCTTTCAGTAAAGACTTAATTACATCTAGATTGATACCGTAAAAGTTCAGCTTGTACTGTAATTTAGCACGGATAACTTTGTCAAATGCTTTTTCAAAATCAAGAGCTAGGATAATACATATATTACCAATATCAATTTCAGTATACAATTTATCGGTAAAGGCAACTAGAGCATGAGTTGTGCTTAGGTATTTACGAAAGCCAAATTGGTTCGGTACAAGTATATTATTAGTTTCCACATATTCCATTATTTGCGCTAAAAGACATTTTTCTAAAAGTTTTGTTATTACAGGTTGAATACCAATTGGTCGTGTTTCATTAGGGTGTTTAGGATTAGGTATCTTTGGAATGGGTACTATTTTAGATGTCCTAAGACACACAGGAATGTTACCATTATCAATAAAATCATTAAATATTAAGTTTCTCAACAAAGTCTGGATTTGATATATGAGGTCTATTAAATTATATGAGGTCCAGTGCTAATGGTACCCAGGGAGTGATATCCAGGCCAGTGTTCCGGTTGATGTTGTTGGGTCTCTTCAGTATGAAGATCGCTTCTTTGAAGGTTCGTTGGAACCATCTACTTTCGTAACAAAGAAGGACTGTGCAGTCAATATTAAAATTATGGTTGTTGTTCATATCCTTGTGTTCAGCCAGAGCAGACTGAGCAGTGCGATTGTTTCTTAAATCAGCAGCATGTTCCCCTTTCCTCCCGTCGACGTCCTTACTTTCTCCAATGTATACCACACCGCAGTCACAAGGAATTTCATAAACACCTGCTAGCATCCTGGGTGCAGAATCCTTGAAATTATTTAAACTCCTGCTTAGTTTGAAACCGGTGAAAAAACCTAAATCTCTGTTCAGGTTTTTCCGTACTATCCCGGCGATTTGATATGTGACTATTCCAATGTTAGGAATTGCTACCCACTTTCGATCTTCGGTTGGATCTTTTGTTGAATTCTGTGACTGTCGATCGACTATTGTTGTCATCCTTTTACGAACGATGTTGCGTGGGAATCCGTTTGAAACGAGAACAGATTCTACAAGGTCAAGTTCACTTTGCAATGAATCCTCATCACAGATACGCAATGCCCTAATCGTCTGTGAGTCAATCACGCTAACCTTCTGGCTTCTATGGTGGTGGGAAGTCCAATCCAAATAACGATTCGTATGAGTTGGCTTTCTATAAACTTTTCTTCCTAATGAGCCATTTGTTTTCCGTGTTAGCGTAACATCTTGGAAATTTATACTATTCTTTGATTCCAGCTCCATTGTAAAATTGATGTCAGTATGGAAATTATTTAAGGTCGACAGGATTTCATTTTCTTTCCTTTTTCTGACAATCGCAAAGACGTCGTCTACACTTCGGAGCCAGATTTTGACGTATGGAATTGAGAGTAAGAGTTTATTTTCCATATTTTGGAGGAAAATCTCGGCAAGTACTGGTGATAGTGGACTACCCATAGGTGTACCTTTGGTCTGCTTGTAGAATTTTCCTCTCCATGTTATAAAATTTTCGGATACCAAATTTATTAGAGTGCCAACATCTCCCAAAGTAAGATTATCTGCACACGACGTCCATTCTGTATTTCGTTGTAAAAGATCTAGTGCAATTTTGATGGAAACATCAACAGGAACGTTAGTGAACAGAGAAACCACGTCATAGGATACTAATGTTTCCATTTGCCCTACAATTAGATCCTTGATTTTGTCCACAAATTCGTATGAGTTTTTTAACGTACTCTCGTGATCGGTATTTATGAATTTTAGAATAGCCTTGAGAAAAATGCTAAGGTAGTATCCAGGCGTGTATCGATAATTCACAATCGGTCGCATGGGCATTCCAGGGTTGTGAATTTTGGGTAATCCGTAAAGAATGGGACATTTCTTTGAATCAGGTCTAATGTAACTGTACGTGTGTTTTTCTAGCTTCTTTGCTCTGCTCAACTCCAGTAAAACTTGCTTGATTTTCTTTTGGTATGGCTCAGTAGGATTAAAATCTATTTCTTCGTAAGGACCTTCCGCGATTAAAGTTCCAATTTTCTCGTCATATTCAGTTCGGTCGGTCACCGTAAGAACAACGGTCATGTTACCCTTGTCAGCTTTGGTTATGCAATTGAAGAAGATATCCATTTAGGTACCTTAGGATGCAGTCTTTGTTTGTTCAAAAAGGTTTTCAGAGCATGAGAAACTTCATTGCGGACTTTGTCTTTTGTTATCACATCCACTTCTTTTTCATCAATTTCACCAAGAATTCTTTGGAACTCCGATTTTCCACACATTTTGGAACGATGTTTAGAAGTCTGTGAATTTCTTTGGATTCTTGGCTTACTTTCTCCTGGTGTAATGACTTGAACTTTTTTACTTGACGATCTTCAGTCCTAGTATTTTCCCGGTCTTTCTGCACGTTGATTAGATGCATAATGTTGGGGAAAAGATGACTGACAGATCTGTCCAAAGTTTGTTCATATTTGATTAGGTCAGCTTCGGAGTATTTTTTTATTTACATAAGTTTATCATGTAAGGAGATAAGCCAAGTGGGTCTGGGGATTTAGATAAAGGATTTTTCATTTTTGACCATGCATCTTTTAGGGACAAAGCAGTAAAATGTTGCAATGATAAAGGTGGGTTTTTGGGTTTGGTATTGCTTGGTAATGTGGGTAGGTATTGAAAAGTGGATGACTGTTTAGTGATGTCAATGTAAAAGTCATTGATGTCATTAGCTGATAACTTGCCATTTAATGTGTTTGTTTTTTGAGGCGAGAAGGTTTTATTGAAACTCTTCCAGAAGCCCATCTTTTTAGTTGAATAGTCAAATTGGTTTCTAGAATCATGCCTTATCGCTGCTTTTATACGCTTCTTCAGCTCAGATAATTTCCTCGCTGTACCAGACTTAGGTCTACGTGAATGTAGCTTTTAAGCTCTGCGATTTTGTTTTAGTAAGGCTTTAGTTGTGTTTGAAACAGCAACTTTTATGTTAGTTGATTTAAAATGCTTCCTTCTTACAGGGCATTGTAAATCGAAACATTTGACAATAGCGGCAGTAAGCTCAGCAACATCAGAAATGTCATGTATAGAGTCACCAAGCATTTGGTTAAGTTTGGCAAGGTCAATGGAGTTAAAGCTTCTAAAGGGATGGGATTTGGTGGGTGTTTAAATTTTTTTCATGGCTAGAGTACATTCAACTATGCAGTGATCAGAAAGGCAAGCATCATACACTTTGACATTTTTAACTTGGTATCTATTTTTTATGTAAATTAGATCAAGAAGTATTTTTACGTGTCGGTTTATCAACAATTTGTGATATACTTAGACCTGTTGCAAACGCGTTTAAGGGATTAATATAATTTTCTCTTAAGTTAAAATCTCCCAAAATTATAAATGGTTTACTTAAAGAGTGTAGATAGCTAAAAAGCTCTGTCATAAAACTTAAATCATCAGACAAAACATTTTGATAGTAATTAGGATGTCTATAGATACAACATAAAATTAGATGGGTGTGAGGATTTGTACTAAATTTTACAATCTGAAATTCTATATTGCTATTATAGGGTAAATTAGTAGTTAAAGTTTCAAACTAAAGTGATTTTTTAAAAAGTATAGCAGTACCTCTATTACCAGCTATTGTAATGTCATTCCTTAATAAGTTGTACTCTTTGTGAATGTCAAGTAATGTATGTTTAGACTTAAGTAGGGTTTCAGTTAGACAAAGTATGTCATGGCAATTAGATTGAGCATTAGTAAATTTTGTAATTGAAGAAATTTTTTTCTTACTGACAGAATATTCACATGCGCAATTTTTAGGAAGTTGTTGTTGGTTGATTTGGCGGTTCCACTGGAGTGTCCGATTTCCTGAATTTGCTTGTTGCTGCACGTAGATTTTGGCTGTTGATGAAGTTCGGGTTTGGAGCTTGATATGGTAGTCTTCGTTTTATGGCGTGCCTTCCTCCGTTTTTTGGGTATGTTTGTGCTGACGCTGGGCCGTTTTTTGCTGCTTGTTGTGATGATGATGCATTTGGTTGGCGCCTGTATGATGATGGCTGAGTGTTCTTAGCTTCTAAGTTTCCATCTTTCATGAAAAAAGCAGATTTTCCGTTGATACAAATTTCCCATCGTTTGAAATTAAGTTGTGGTGTCTGTCCGGCCTAATATTACCTTGCGACCTTCAAGCAAGTTATTAGTTTTGTCTGGTCCTTCTGTCTGTCAGTCCGTCTGTAGATGCTCTAGACGCCACATTTTTCAATATTTTTGAAAAATTCTTTTTGCATAATGTTAATAAGCATGTTCGCTCGGATGAATTTGAAGATGGGCACCAAAGGTTAACTCAAAGGTCAAAAGGTCACGACGATTTCAAAACTTTCCCAAGTAACCTATAGCATGTGGCACATGTTTATAGTATAATTCTTGACCAAATTAACAAATATGACGTCAAATATTCAAAATTCTAATTCGTGTGGCCGTTATGGCAGTTTTTATATTTGAACGGCTCCAGAAGCCGTATTTTTCAAGAATTTTGAACAATTCTTTTTGGAAAAATATTAAATGCATCCACGATCAAACAGTTTGAATCACATATATCTGAAGATGATTCCAAAAGGTCAATTCTAAGGACAAAGGTCATGACGATTTCAAAAGTTTTACACGTGACCTATTGCACATGATTATAAATTAGTTTTCAATTAAATTAACGAATCCAACGTCCATTTTTCAAAATTGGAAATCATATGGCCGTTAGAGCAGTTTTTATGTTTTGAAGGCTCCAGATGCATAATGTTTCAAGATTGTTAATTTTTTTTGCAAACACAGCAAGCAAGGATCATTATTCAAACTTTTTTGAAAATAGTCCCAAGAGGTCAACTCTAAGGTCAAAGGTCACGACGATTTTAAGTGACCTTTCAAGTGACAATTTCAGAAAAGTGACCTATAGCATGCGGCACATGGTTTTAGGTCAGTTTTTGATCAAATTAACGATTCTGATGCCACTTTGTCAAATAATATGACCATTTGACCGTTAAAGTCGAAATAGTTCAATCACGAGATCAAGCATTTTAAAGCTACACTGCATATGTGGTATCAGAAGAAGCAGAATTTTTAGACAAATGAAATTTTGTTAGCAGAATTTCAACATTTTAGCTACAGATTTTGATAAAAATGGTCGCAAGTTGCCTATATCCTGTTTGCAGGTTTATTAGAATTGCAAAGATATTCATGACTCTACCTTTTATAGCAAACAATGTTTAAATTAAAGATGACGACAACTGACATCACCTCCCTTTCTCCGTAGCAGAAAAATAAAATTGCAGTAACATTAATTTGTATTTCTTTTCTGTAATTTATATTAATGAATCCATTTTAAGGTGTATTTTATTTTCCTTTTACATTTGCTTATATACCATACACATTTGTATCGTCAACGTTGTTAGCAGACAAACTATACGTCCAGGTTTGAGTCATGGCCAAGCATAACTTACTCGGTTGGAGTTTTAAAAACCTTGTGCGTTGACTGCCATTCGAAGAAATTCATGCTGGTCTCCTTCCCTTCGTTGGGGATCAAAAAACTGCCCAGTCGGCATTTTCTAGCCCTTCCTTGTCTTTCAGAGGTACTATGGTACCCCTGTTTTCCTAATCATTGTGTTGTCTCAAAAACGCATGTATGTTAGCTGAAATCTTTATGTTTATGTTATAATAATTTTCTTTGGTGTTCACAAATAGGCAACAGTATGAATAAGTTCACGATGTACGAATCTATCTAAATAACTCCATACTTACGTTTTGTATGCAACTTCCATGTGTTGCATTTAAAATGCGCTAGAGTATTAGAATATACCAAATAGTAAACAAATATATTTACAACAAGTTCCGTATAAGCCAAATGGGAGCTTAGATGTTGTTCGCGAATGTTTCTGAAAGATTTTCGATTGGCTTGAATTTTGTGGCCTTCTTTATTGGAAATCCTTTATTTCTCTTTATCAATGCCACTCAATATGAATAGCATTCAATCAAGTAGGATTGTGGTGTTACCGCAGCAAGTTAAACTTGATTGTTTCAACGTAGAAGCAAGCACGTTCAACAAAAATTACAAAAAAGACGATAACTTTGTTTGTAAGAACAAGTACTTCTGCCGATTTCAATAGATTAAACAAGGTATAAAAAGATATGGCCTGAGATTAGTTTTGAGAAATCTTTGTGTACAAATGGAACATAAATTATTTCCGCTTAACCACACTGAAATATTGATAGTTTCATTTACGTGTCTTAACGTATTTTGCAATACAAAGGTAATTATGCAAGTATGCCAAGATAGTGTTGAATTGTTTTGTAAAAAATGCATATACAGAAATATTTCCATGTACAAAATCTTATTGTAATATTCTATCAAAATATGCAAATGGCATCTGTGACCATCATCCTTATTAAATCTGTTTTGAATTAATTTCTGTTGATGCATGCCCTGGAGATATAAGATTTTATCTTGGTCATTTAGCTGCATCTTAGGATAAGGACACGGCGTTGGTGAAATGTTCTATACTAGTCATAAGCCCGTTTTGCCATCAAAACAAAATACAATTTGATGGCAATCTAGAACTAAATACATATGTCAAACCGTTTAAACCATGTATTGAAACCGCTTTCCGATTACTCTAAAGAGGCATCGGCTAATTCAACTCAAAATTTCATTGAATTACCCAGGGTCAATTTCAATCTCGGTTCCGTATTCCAGATTTTAACTATAAAAAATTAAATCGGGGTTCCTTTTTCATTAACCCACCCAGTTTAAATCCAATGGTGGTTCCCTTTTCCTTTGGTATCTTTTTTTTGAGAACCCAACCAACTCAAAACTTTCTTTCTTTAAAAATGTTAACCTTCTCGGTTTACTCTCATCAACTTAAAAAGGGCTAACCATCCATCCTGGTTGGCAAGTCACTTTTAAATTATTAAAAGTTTATTCTTCTTGGCAAAAAGCGGCAACATTCCTGGTTAACCGAAACTACCAATACGATAGCCAGAAAGGGTTACCGGTTTGGTAAGGGTTAAGCCCAATCAAATCCCCACCAGCAGTAAATTTACAATAAACCTGTTTTATTAAAAAAAAGACGGGAGCACAAATTATTTTTTATTCAAAGTAGACGGCAGCTTTGACTTTTTATTTTAAATGGACAATAGTGGTAAATTTTTATAAAATTGACAGCGGCGCAGTTTTAAAAACAAAAGTTGACAGCAGAATTAATTATTTATTAAAATAATAGCAGGAACTATTGTTTAAAAAAAGTTCACAGAAGAAGTGCAAAACACGAATGAATAAAATTTTAGTACAGTTCTAAAAGTACGCACAGCAAAAAATTAATAATGCCAATTTTAGCGAAAAATGAATTCCCCAACTTTCTTTTGGTCTACATATCAAATTTAAGTTCAATCCGAGCAAAACTGTAAAAAACTAACCGCTGGGGGATTACCCCCAGGGGAAATTGGTTATTATTGTTGAATTTTACACCCTTTAATTAGTCTACATACCAAATTTGAGCTGAATCCGAGCAAAACTGTAAAAAAACTAACCCTTGGGGGATGAGCCCTACCCCCAACGGAAATTGGTTATTTTGCTGAATTCCCCACCCTTCAATTAGTCTACATACCAAATTTGGGCTCAATCCGTGCAAAACTGGAAAAAACTACCCCTGGGGGATGATCCCTACCCCCAGGGGAAATTAGTTAGAAGTTTTGAGGAGTATTTAAATAGGTATTGACTGCTTTTGAGATAATATAGTTTTTGCAAAAAACAAAAATTTGTCGGAGCCAGGAATCGATCCTGTGACCTCAGCACTCTACTATCCCAAGCTCCAGGCTTAAGTCACTGGGCCACGGCACCTCTCTGACAGTATTCGGCAGAATAGCAAATGAGGTGCTAAGCTATCCTCGCAGCAATATGAAAGAGAGCGTTTGGACAGCAAGAAGGCTGCTTGGACAGAAGTACCCAGTTGCGACTTGCGTTCTGAAATGTATAGTCTAATATTGAAATAAAAATGATTTTTCGCCACCAGGCTTCTTTCGCAAACTTTCTTAAACAAGCATCATTTTACTAAACTTACTTTGAGTTTGAGATGCGTTTGAATGAAATGAATCAATAGTTACTTTAAGTTAAAAGGAGTGGCAAGAAAGTCGGTACCATTGTTGTTTCTGGTGCAAATGCAAAAAGTCAATGGAGAAAAAAGTTTAAATTGTTTGTGTTGCATTTCATTTAGGAAGTTTTGGCGGGGGCGTTTATTTCCGTATTGGTCCCTTTGAATAAATTTTCCTAATATTGGCTATTCGCAAATCGTTAACTTCTAATAAAATGCTAAAATAAGCTACAAACCAAGACAAAGCAAGAATATACAAAACTACAATATAAAAAATCGATGATTTGTTGAAACATGAGAAACCTTATGTAATTCATTGAAATCAACTGTTAAAATCTTCAAAATGATAAGCCTAATGCAAAAAATCTACAGAAACACATTATATTACTTTTAGCAATCTACAGCTTGTTTATTTGGTGATACGTAATACAGCTACTTTCTGAATGGCTGAAAAATTGACATGGGAAGCCATTTAAAGTCAACATGTGACTGTCTGCATTTTTGACGCGTGCAACGAAGAGGTTACTAAAAACCAAAGATTTGCCTACACTGTAGTAGGCGCTTCTAACCTTCACCCAAAAAACCTTACAGTTCCCCAAACGCAAAGTTGGATGTAGAAAAGTTATACTAGTGTTAAGGTACTTTCATGTCATTACTCCCGATTCGTATCAACACTTGTTAGTTTTCCAGTTTCCAAACACCAGTTGCTCTCCCTAGAGGGGGTTTAGGGTGTGATGCCCTTCTTCAAAGTTAGTCACTCCGACATGGTCTATCACCTACATAACAAAAAATTGAAAAAAATAAAGTCGTGTTTTTAAAGTTGAATTGGGAAAAACCTGCTGCAATGTGGGTAAAAATAATGTGTACTCATTTTTCAATAGAACTTTTTGAGCAACAGGATTCTAGCCATGAAGATATTAATGATTGCATTGTTGTCAATTCTTTAATTGGACTTTAGTAAGCAGTTTGTATTTATGTATAACTCCCGTTGCGATTTTTTAAGTAAAATATGAGCGTTCCCAAAAAACAGCAACCAACCAGAAAGCAACCGCGACAAAGTCTACTAGCAAAAGTAAAGTTTTTACCCGTGTTAAGAAAAGTGTAGTTTGAAGAAGTTAAGTGAAACATGTAATTGCAAGAAGAACGAAATCAGGGTTAATTCTATCTTTGTTTCAAATGTTTCCTCCTGATTCTTACTAAGCTGAAATCCTAATCGTGAGAACAAAAGGTAGTTAACAATTGCAACTTGTTTTCCAATAATTCTATAATGTTTTTCTTTTGGATGATTTGAGATGTCATCTTGATTTTAGACTTTCAACTGAAAAGAGTAGAAAATTGAACAAGTTTTCCTAATATTAGTTTGTAATCTGAGCATCGTGGACCTATCCTCTATCAGGTAGGGAATATACAAAGCTATCCAAAGTACACATTTCTTATAAAATCGATGATTTGTTTAAACATGAGAAACCTAATGCTCAGGTAATTTATTGAAAGCAACTTTTAAAATGGAAAAAATGATAAGCCTCATGCGAAAAAATTACAGAAACATAATATAATACTTTTCGCATTTGACAGCTTGTTTTTTTGATGATACGTCATATTTCTACTTTGTAATTGGCTGATAAATTAAAAATTGACATGGGAAGTCATTTAAAGTCAACATGTGACTGTCTGCATTTTTGACGCGTGCAACGAAGAGGTTACTAAAAACCAAAGATTTGCCTACACTGTAGTAGGCGCTTCTAACCTTCACCCAAAAAACCTTACAGTTCCCCAAACGCAAAGTTGGATGTAGAAAAGTTATACTAGTGTTAAGGTACTTTCATGTCATTACTCCCGATTCGTATCAACACTTGTTAGTTTTCCAGTTTCCAAACACCAGTTGCTCTCCCTAGAGGGGGTTTAGGGTGTGATGCCCTTCTTCAAAGTTAGTCACTCCGACATGGTCTATCACCTACATAACAAAAAATTGAAAAAAATAAAGTCGTGTTTTTAAAGTTGAATTGGGAAAAACCTGCTGCAATGTGGGTAAAAATAATGTGTACTCATTTTTCAATAGAACTTTTTGAGCAACAGGATTCTAGCCATGAAGATATTAATGATTGCATTGTTGTCAATTCTTTAATTGGACTTTAGTAAGCAGTTTGTATTTATGTATAACTCCCGTTGCGATTTTTTAAGTAAAATATGAGCGTTCCCAAAAAACAGCAACCAACCAGAAAGCAACCGCGACAAAGTCTACTAGCAAAAGTAAAGTTTTTACCCGTGTTAAGAAAAGTGTAGTTTGAAGAAGTTAAGTGAAACATGTAATTGCAAGAAGAACGAAATCAGGGTTAATTCTATCTTTGTTTCAAATGTTTCCTCCTGATTCTTACTAAGCTGAAATCCTAATCGTGAGAACAAAAGGTAGTTAACAATTGCAACTTGTTTTCCAATAATTCTATAATGTTTTTCTTTTGGATGATTTGAGATGTCATCTTGATTTTAGACTTTCAACTGAAAAGAGTAGAAAATTGAACAAGTTTTCCTAATATTAGTTTGTAATCTGAGCATCGTGGACCTATCCTCTATCAGGTAGGGAATATACAAAGCTATCCAAAGTACACATTTCTTATAAAATCGATGATTTGTTTAAACATGAGAAACCTAATGCTCAGGTAATTTATTGAAAGCAACTTTTAAAAGGGAAAAAATGGTAAGCCTCATGCGAAAAAATTACAGAAACATAATATAATACTTTTCGCATTTGACAGCTTGTTTTTTTGATGATACGTCATATTTCTACTTTGTAATTGGCTGATAAATTAAAAATTGACATGGGAAGTCATTTAAAGTCAACATGTGACTGTCTGCATTTTTGACGCGTGCAACAAAGAGGTTACTAAAAACCAAAGATTTGCCTACACTGTAGTAGGCGCTTCTAACCTTCACCCAAAAAACCTTACAGTTCCCCAAACGCAAAGTTGGATGTAGAAAAGTTATACTAGTGCTAAGGTACTTTCATGTCATTACTCCCGATTCGTATCAACACTTGTTAGTTTTCCAGTTTCCAAACACCAGTTGCTCTTCCTAGAGGGGGTTTAGGGTGTGATGCCCTTCTTCAAAGTTAGTCACTCTGACATGGTCTATCACCTGCAATAACAAACAGGCGCGTAGCCAGAGGGGGGCACGGGGGGCACGTGCCCCCTCCAGATCGAAGGAGAACAGAAAAAAATCAGTAAACTTAACGAAAAAAGATATATTTTTAAAAGTTTCGGCGCGCTGATGCGCTCGTTTTGGCTTCTCTAATCACCACATTTTTGTCAGGTGAATAATGATTGGGATTAAATAACAAAAAATTGAAAAAAATGAAGTCGTGTTTTTAAAGTTGAATTGGGAAAAACCTGCTGCAATGTGGGTAAAAATAATGTGCACTCATTTTTCAATAGAACTTTTTGAGCAACAGGATTCTAGCCATCAAGATATTAATGATTGCATTGTTGTCAATTCTTTAATTGGACTTTAGTAAGCAGTTTGTATTTATGTATAACTCCCGATGCGATTTTTTAAGAAAAGAAAATATGAGCGTTCCCAAAAAACAGCAACCAACCAGAAAGCAACCGAGACAAAGTCTACTAGCAAAAGTACAGCTTTTACCCGTGTTAAGAAAAGTGTAGTTTGAAGAAGTTAAGTGAAACATGTACTTCCAAGAAAAACGAAATCAGGGTTAATTCTATCGTTGTTTCAAATGTTTCCTCCTGATTCTTACTAAGCTGAAATCCTAATCGTGAGAACAAAAGGTAGTTAACAATTGCAACTTGTTTTCCAATAATTCTATAATGTTTTTCTGTTGGATGATTTGAGATATCATCTTGATTTTAGACTTTCAACTGAAAAGAGTAGAAAATTGAACAAGTTTTCCTAATATTAGTTTGTAATCTGAGCATCGTGGACCTATCCTCTATCAGGTAGGGAATATACAAAGCTATCCAAAGTACACATTTCTTATAAAATCGATGATTTGTTTAAACATGAGAAACCTAATGCTCAGGTAATTTATTGAAAGCAACTTTTAAAAGGGAAAAAATGGTAAGCCTCATGCGAAAAAATTACAGAAACATAATATAATACTTTTCGCATTTGACAGCTTGTTTTTTTGATGATACGTCATATTTCTACTTTGTAATTGGCTGATAAATTAAAAATTGACATGGGAAGTCATTTAAAGTCAACATGTGACTGTCTGCATTTTTGACGCGTGCAACAAAGAGGTTACTAAAAACCAAAGATTTGCCTACACTGTAGTAGGCGCTTCTAACCTTCACCCAAAAAACCTTACAGTTCCCCAAACGCAAAGTTGGATGTAGAAAAGTTATACTAGTGCTAAGGTACTTTCATGTCATTACTCCCGATTCGTATCAACACTTGTTAGTTTTCCAGTTTCCAAACACCAGTTGCTCTTCCTAGAGGGGATTTAGGGTGTGATGCCCTTCTTCAAAGTTAGTCACTCTGACATGGTCTATCACCTGCAATAACAAACAGGCGCGTAGCCAGAGGGGGGCACGGGGGGCACGTGCCCCCTCCAGATCGAAGGAGAACAGAAAAAAATCAGTAAACTTAACGAAAAAAGATATATTTTTAAAAGTTTCGGCGCGCTGATGCGCTCGTTTTGGCTTCTCTAATCACCACATTTTTGTCAGGTGAATAATGATTGGGATTAAATAACAAAAAATTGAAAAAAATGAAGTCGTGTTTTTAAAGTTGAATTGGGAAAAACCTGCTGCAATGTGGGTAAAAATAATGTGCACTCATTTTTCAATAGAACTTTTTGAGCAACAGGATTCTAGCCATCAAGATATTAATGATTGCATTGTTGTCAATTCTTTAATTGGACTTTAGTAAGCAGTTTGTATTTATGTATAACTCCCGATGCGATTTTTTAAGAAAAAAAAATATGAGCGTTCCCAAAAAACAGCAACCAACCAGAAAGCAACCGAGACAAAGTCTACTAGCAAAAGTACAGCTTTTACCCGTGTTAAGAAAAGTGTAGTTTGAAGAAGTTAAGTGAAACATGTACTTCCAAGAAAAACGAAATCAGGGTTAATTCTATCGTTGTTTCAAATGTTTCCTCCTGATTCTTACTAAGCTGAAATCCTAATCGTGAGAACAAAAGGTAGTTAACAATTGCAACTTGTTTTCCAATAATTCTATAATGTTTTTCTGTTGGATGATTTGAGATATCATCTTGATTTAGACTTTCAACTAAAAAGAGTAGAAAATTGAACAAGTTTTCCTAATATTAGTTTGTAATCTGAGCATCGTGGACCTATCCTCTATCAGGTAGGGAATACACAAAGCTATCCAAAGTACACATTTCTTATAAAATCGATGATTTGTTTAAACATGAGAAACCTAATGCTCAGGTAATTTATTGAAAGCAACTTTTAAAATGGAAAAAATGATAAGCCTCATGCGAAAAAATTACAGAAACATAATATAATACTTTTCGCATTTGACAGCTTGTTTTTTTGATGATACGTCATATTTCTACTTTGTAATTGGCTGATAAATTAAAAATTGACATGGGAAGTCATTTAAAGTCAACATGTGACTCTCTGCAATTTCGACGCGTGCAACGAAGAGGTTACTAAAAACCAAAGATTTGCCTACACTGTAGTAGGCGCTTCTAACCTTCACCCAAAAAACCTTACAGTTCCCCAAACGCAAAGTTGGATGTAGAAAAGTTATACTAGTGCTAAGGTACTTTCATGTCATTACTCCCGATTCGTATCAACACTTGTTAGTTTTCCAGTTTCCAAACACCAGTTGCTCTCCCTAGAGGGGGTTTAGGGTGTGATGCCCTTCTTCAAAGTTAGTCACTCTGACATGGTCTATCACCTACATAACAAAAAATTGAAAAAAATAAAGTCGTGTTTTTAAAGTTGAATTGGGAAAAACCTGCTGCTATGTGGGTAAAAATAATGTGTACTCATTTTTCAATAGAACTTTTTGAGCAACAGGATTCTAGCCATCAAGATATTAATGATTGCATTGTTGTCAATTCTTTAATTGGACTTTAGTAAGCAGTTTGTATTTATGTATAACTCCCGTTGCAATTTTTTAAGTAAAATATGAGCGTTCCCAAAAACAGCAACCAACCAGAAAGCAACCGCGACAAAGTCTACTAGCAAAAGTACAGTTTTTACCCGTGTTAAGAAAAGTGTAGTTTGAAGAAGTTAAGTGAAACATGTAATTGCAAGAAGAACGAAATCAGGGTTAATTCTATCTTTGTTTCAAATGTTTCCTCCTGATTCTTACTAAGCTGAAATCCTAATCGTGAGAACAAAAGGTAGTTAACAATTGCAACTTGTTTTCCAATAATTCTATAATGTTTTTCTTTTGGATGATTTAAGATATCATCTTGATTTTAGACTTTCAACTGAAAAGAGTAGAAAATTGAACAAGTTTTCCTAATATTAGTTTGTAATCTGAGCATCGTGGACCTATCCTCTATCAGGTAGGGAATATACAAAGCTATCCAAAGTACACATTTCTTATAAAATCGATGATTTGTTTAAACATGAGAAACCTAATGCTCAGGTAATTTATTGAAAGCAACTTTTAAAATGGAAAAAATGATAAGCCTCATGCGAAAAAATTACAGAAACATAATATAATACTTTTCGCATTTGACAGCTTGTTTTTTTGATGATACGTCATATTTCTACTTTGTAATTGGCTGATAAATTAAAAATTGACATGGGAAGTCATTTAAAGTCAACATGTGACTGTCTGCATTTTTGACGCGTGCAACAAAGAGGTTACTAAAAACCAAAGATTTGCCTACACTGTAGTAGGCGCTTCTAACCTTCACCCAAAAAACCTTACAGTTCCCCAAACGCAAAGTTGGATGTAGAAAAGTTATACTAGTGCTAAGGTACTTTCATGTCATTACTCCCGATTCGTATCAACACTTGTTAGTTTTCCAGTTTCCAAACACCAGTTGCTCTTCCTAGAGGGGGTTTAGGGTGTGATGCCCTTCTTCAAAGTTAGTCACTCTGACATGGTCTATCACCTGCAATAACAAACAGGCGCGTAGCCAGAGGGGGGCACGGGGGGCACGTGCCCCCTCCAGATCGAGGGAGAACAGAAAAAAATCAGTAAACTTAACGAAAAAAGATATATTTTTAAAAGTTTCGGCGCGCTGATGCGCTCGTTTTGGCTTCTCTAATCACCACATTTTTGTCAGGTGAATAATGATTGGGATTAAATGAAGACTCTTTCTTAAATAGGGATTAGTGATTGGTGATTAATATCAATCCCCATCACTGGTGATTAGGTGATTAATTGCTAAACAAGAATGCAAGTTGGATTAGGATTGGTGATTAAGTTTATTTATAGATTTTATACCTTGTATTGTATTGTATATTTTATTAAAGTGTTATCTGCATTCAGTCTTTCCAGTCTGATTTTAAATACATAACACTGGTGTCATTCCATAATACATAAGGTGCCATTTAACATTCAAGCAAGGTCATTTCCATATATATTTCTGTTAACTACAAAACTACATAAACAAAAATTTTCTTTGTTCTATTATAATTTCTTTACAAGTATCCGAAAATATTTCGTTAATATTTTTTTGCTCTTCCCATTTGGGTTTAACTAATTCATTATTTAACTTTTTATAGTACCAGTAGTCTTTGGTAGTCATTCCAAAGAAAAATTCCATACCATTTTAATGAGTTTTTAAACATTGTGGTTGGGATAGTTGGTGGAACCTTAAATCTATTTAATTGATTTTGTTGTTCTCTGCTAGTTTTGAACCAATTTTTTAATTTACCTTAGCGATGCATTGTAGGAACAAACAAACAGAATTTATTAACAAAATATTACAGCTAACTATTCTGTATTATTGATCATGTGAAAAATAATATTATCAGGAATGTCCAATGCTATCAAGCGAGGACTCATTTTAAATAAAAACTAAAAACAATAGAAAAGCAGCTTGGCAGTTTGGATGTGATTAAGTAGTGATTACGTAGTGATTAAATTTTGCTGTTCGGGATTAGCAATTGTGATTAAATGCAAACAATCTGAAGTGGGATTGGTGAATAAGTGATTAACTTAATCACCAATCCCGGATTAAGGACTGGTGACTCTAATCCGTTATTAGACAAGCCTGCGCGCATTTATACGGTTAATACATTTTTCAATTGGAAATTGGTTCGAAGTGTAATATTCCCGAATCATGTGCCTCAATTAATAACAACATAGCTCCTTACAATTAATTGAACATAAATTATATACCTATATAATAAAATATTAGTACAAAACTAAGTAAAAATTTGGTAAAAGTTTGCTTTAAAACGTTACTTTTTGCAAAAACTAAGCCCATAAACGTTAATTATGGAAAACAAATTCGGCGCGCTGCGGCGCGCTTTCATTCTGGTATAATACTTTTTCATAATAGTCACCGCCGCCAAGATCTCTAAAACGCTTATTCCTATTTATCCATAGCTTTTTACTTCAGTATTAAATCCGTTTTTTATAGTTACGTAATTTTTCAGCAAAAATTGCTAAGATTCTAATGGAAGTACACACTAGGTTTCATGTTTTATTTCAGTGCCCCCTCCAAGCTCACCGGCTGGCTACGCGCCTGATAACAAAAAATTGAAAAAAATGAAGTCGTGTTTTTAAATTTGAATTGGGAAAAACCTGCTGCAATGTGGGTAAAAATAATGTGCACTCATTTTTCAATAGAACTTTTTGAGCAACAGGATTCTAGCCATCAAGATATTAATGATTGCATTGTTGTCAATTCTTTAATTGGACTTTAGTAAGCAGTTTGTATTTATGTATAACTCCCGATGCGATTTTTTAAGAAAAAAAAATATGAGCGTTCCCAAAAAACAGCAACCAACCAGAAAGCAACCGAGACAAAGTCTACTAGCAAAAGTACAGCTTTTACCCGTGTTAAGAAAAGTGTAGTTTGAAGAAGTTAAGTGAAACATGTAATTGCAAGAAGAACGAAATCAGGGTTAATTCTATCTTTGTTTCAAATGTTTCCTCCTGATTCTTACTAAGCTGAAATCCTAATCGTGAGAACAAAAGGTAGTTAACAATTGCAACTTGTTTTCCAATAATTCTATAATGTTTTTCTGTTGGATGATTTGAGATATCATCTTGATTTAGACTTTCAACTAAAAAGAGTAGAAAATTGAACAAGTTTTCCTAATATTAGTTTGTAATCTGAGCATCGTGGACCTATCCTCTATCAGGTAGGGAATATACAAAGCTATCCAAAGTACACATTTCTTATAAAATCGATGATTTGTTTAAACATGAGAAACCTAATGCTCAGGTAATTTATTGAAAGCAACTTTTAAAATGGAAAAAATGATAAGCCTCATGCGAAAAAATTACAGAAACATAATATAATACTTTTCGCATTTGACAGCTTGTTTTTTTGATGATACGTCATATTTCTACTTTGTAATTGGCTGATAAATTAAAAATTGACATGGGAAGTCATTTAAAGTCAACATGTGACTATCTGCATTTTTGACGCGTGCAACGAATAGGTTACTAAAAACCAAAGATTTGCCTACACTGTAGTAGGCGCTTCTAACCTTCACCCAAAAAACCTTACAGTTCCCCAAACGCAAAGTTGGATGTAGAAAAGTTATACTAGTGTTAAGGTACTTTCATGTCATTACTCCCGATTCGTATCAACACTTGTTAGTTTTCCAGTTTCCAAACACCAGTTGCTCTCCCTAGAGGGGGTTTAGGGTGTGATGCCCTTCTTCAAAGTTAGTCACTCTGACATGGTCTATCACCTGCAATAACAATTTGTTATTAACAAAAAATTGAAAAAAATGAAGTCGTGTTTTTAAATTTGAATTGGGAAAAACCTGCTGCAATGTGGGTAAAAATAATGTGCACTCATTTTTCAATAGAACTTTTTGAGCAACAGGATTCTAGCCATCAAGATATAAATGATTGCATTGTTGTCAATTCTTTCATTGGACTTTAGTAAGCAGTTTGTATTTATGTATAACTCCCGATGCGATTTTTTAAGAAAAAAAAATATGAGCGTTCCCAAAAAACAGCAACCAACCAGAAAGCAACCGAGACAAAGTCTACTAGCAAAAGTACAGCTTTTACCCGTGTTAAGAAAAGTGTAGTTTGAAGAAGTTAAGTGAAACATGTAATTGCAAGAAGAACGAAATCAGGGTTAATTCTATCTTTGTTTCAAATGTTTCCTCCTGATTCTTACTAAGCTGAAATCCTAATCGTGAGAACAAAAGGTAGTTAACAATTGCAACTTGTTTTCCAATAATTCTATAATGTTTTTCTTTTGGATGATTTGAGATATCATCTTGATTTAGACTTTCAACTAAAAAGAGTAGAAAATTGAACAAGTTTTCCTAATATTAGTTTGTAATCTGAGCATCGTGGACCTATCCTCTATCAGGTAGGGAATACACAAAGCTATCCAAAGTACACATTTCTTATAAAATCGATGATTTGTTTAAACATGAGAAACCTAATGCTCAGGTAATTTATTGAAAGCAACTTTTAAAATGGAAAAAATGATAAGCCTCATGCGAAAAAATTACAGAAACATAATATAATACTTTTCGCATTTGACAGCTTGTTTTTTTGATGATACGTCATATTTCTACTTTGTAATTGGCTGATAAATTAAAAATTGACATGGGAAGTCATTTAAAGTCAACATGTGACTCTCTGCATTTTCGACGCGTGCAACGAAGAGGTTACTAAAAACCAAAGATTTGCCTACACTGTAGTAGGCGCTTCTAACCTTCACCCAAAAAACCTTACAGTTCCCCAAACGCAAAGTTGGATGTAGAAAAGTTATACTAGTGCTAAGGTACTTTCATGTCATTACTCCCGATTCGTATCAACACTTGTTAGTTTTCCAGTTTCCAAACACCAGTTGCTCTCCCTAGAGGGGGTTTAGGGTGTGATGCCCTTCTTCAAAGTTAGTCACTCTGACATGGTCTATCACCTACATAACAAAAAATTGAAAAAAATAAAGTCGTGTTTTTAAAGTTGAATTGGGAAAAACCTGCTGCTATGTGGGTAAAAATAATGTGTACTCATTTTTCAATAGAACTTTTTGAGCAACAGGATTCTAGCCATCAAGATATTAATGATTGCATTGTTGTCAATTCTTTAATTGGACTTTAGTAAGCAGTTTGTATTTATGTATAACTCCCGTTGCAATTTTTTAAGTAAAATATGAGCGTTCCCAAAAACAGCAACCAACCAGAAAGCAACCGCGACAAAGTCTACTAGCAAAAGTACAGTTTTTACCCGTGTTAAGAAAAGTGTAGTTTGAAGAAGTTAAGTGAAACATGTAATTGCAAGAAGAACGAAATCAGGGTTAATTCTATCTTTGTTTCAAATGTTTCCTCCTGATTCTTACTAAGCTGAAATCCTAATCGTGAGAACAAAAGGCAGTTAACAATTGCAACTTGTTTTCCAATAATTCTATAATGTTTTTCTGTTGGATGATTTGAGATATCATCTTGATTTTAGACTTTCAACTGAAAAGAGTAGAAAATTGAACAAGTTTTCCTAATATTAGTTTGTAATCTGAGCATCGAGGACCTATCCTCTATCAGGTAGGGAATATACAAAGCTATCCAAAGTACACATTTCTTATAAAATCGATGATTTGTTTAAACATGAGAAACCTAATGCTCAGGTAATTTATTGAAAGCAACTTTTAAAAGGGAAAAAATGGTAAGCCTCATGCGAAAAAATTACAGAAACATAATATAATACTTTTCGCATTTGACAGCTTGTTTTTTTGATGATACGTCATATTTCTACTTTGTAATTGGCTGATAAATTAAAAATTGACATGGGAAGTCATTTAAAGTCAACATGTGACTGTCTGCATTTTTGACGCGTGCAACGAAGAGGTTACTAAAAACCAAAGATTTGCCTACACTGTAGTAGGCGCTTCTAACCTTCACCCAAAAAACCTTACAGTTCCCCAAACGCAAAGTTGGATGTAGAAAAGTTATACTAGTGCTAAGGTACTTTCATGTCATTACTCCCGATTCGTATCAACACTTGTTAGTTTTCCAGTTTCCAAACACCAGTTGCTCTTCCTAGAGGGGGTTTAGGGTGTGATGCCCTTCTTCAAAGTTAGTCACTCTGACATGGTCTATCACCTGCAATAATAACAAAAAATTGAAAAAAATGAAGTCGTGTTTTTAAATTTGAATTGGGAAAAACCTGCTGCAATGTGGGTAAAAATAATGTGCACTCATTTTTCAATAGAACTTTTTGAGCAACAGGATTCTAGCCATCAAGATATTAATGATTGCATTGTTGTCAATTCTTTAATTGGACTTTAGTAAGCAGTTTGTATTTATGTATAACTCCCGATGCGATTTTTTAAGAAAAAAAAAATATGAGCGTTCCCAAAAAACAGCAACCAACCAGAAAGCAACCGAGACAAAGTCTACTAGCAAAAGTACAGCTTTTACCCGTGTTAAGAAAAGTGTAGTTTGAAGAAGTTAAGTGAAACATGTAATTGCAAGAAGAACGAAATCAGGGTTAATTCTATCTTTGTTTCAAATGTTTCCTCCTGATTCTTACTAAGCTGAAATCCTAATCGTGAGAACAAAAGGTAGTTAACAATTGCAACTTGTTTTCCAATAATTCTATAATGTTTTTTTTTTGGATGATTTAAGATGTCATCTTGATTTAGACTTTCAACTGAAAAGAGTAGAAAATTGAACAAGTTTTCCTAATATTAGTTTGTAATCTGAGCATCGTGGACCTATCCTCTATCAGGTAGGGAATATACAAAGCTATCCAAAGTACACATTTCTTATAAAATCGATGATTTGTTTAAACATGAGAAACCTAATGCTCAGGTAATTTATTGAAAGCAACTTTTAAAATGGAAAAAATGATAAGCCTCATGCGAAAAAATTACAGAAACATAATATAATACTTTTCGCATTTGACAGCTTGTTTTTTTGATGATACGTCATATTTCTACTTTGTAATTGGCTGATAAATTAAAAATTGACATGGGAAGTCATTTAAAGTCAACATGTGACTATCTGCATTTTTGACGCGTGGAACGAATAGGTTACTAAAAACCAAAGATTTGCCTACACTGTAGTAGGCGCTTCTAACCTTCACCCAAAAAACCTTACAGTTCCCCAAACGCAAAGTTGGATGTAGAAAAGTTATACTAGTGTTAAGGTACTTTCATGTCATTACTCCCGATTCGTATCAACACTTGTTAGTTTTCCAGTTTCCAAACACCAGTTGCTCTCCCTAGAGGAGGTTTAGGGTGTGATGCCCTTCTTCAAAGTTAGTCACTCTGACATGGTCTATCACCTGCAATAACAAACAGGCGCGTAGCCAGAGGGGAGCACGGGGGGCACGTGCCCCCTCCAGATCGAGGGAGAACAGAAAAAAATCAGTAAACTTAACGAAAAAAGATATATTTTTAAAAGTTTCGGCGCGCTGATGCGCTCGTTTTGGCTTCTCTAATCACCACATTTTTGTCAGGTGAATAATGATTGGGATTAAATGAAGACTCTTTCTTAAATAGGGATTAGTGATTGGTGATTAATATCAATCCCCATCACTGGTGATTAGGTGATTAATTGCTAAACAAGAATGCAAGTTGGATTAGGATTGGTGATTAAGTTTATTTATAGATTTTATACCTTGTATTGTATTGTATATTTTATTAAAGTGTTATCTGCATTCAGTCTTTCCAGTCTGATTTTAAATACATAACACTGGTGTCATTCCATAATACATAAGGTGCCATTTAACATTCAAGCAAGGTCATTTCCATATATATTTCTGTTAACTACAAAACTACATAAACAAAAATTTTCTTTGTTCTATTATAATTTCTTTACAAGTATCCGAAAATATTTCGTTAATATTTTTTTGCTCTTCCCATTTGGGTTTAACTAATTCATTATTTAACTTTTTATAGTACCAGTAGTCTTTGGTAGTCATTCCAAAGAAAAATTCCATACCATTTTAATGAGTTTTTAAACATTGTGGTTGGGATAGTTGGTGGAACCTTAAATCTATTTAATTGATTTTGTTGTTCTCTGCTAGTTTTGAACCAATTTTTTAATTTACCTTAGCGATGCATTGTAGGAACAAACAAACAGAATTTATTAACAAAATATTACAGCTAACTATTCTGTATTATTGATCATGTGAAAAATAATATTATCAGGAATGTCCAATGCTATCAAGCGAGGACTCATTTTAAATAAAAACTAAAAACAATAGAAAAGCAGCTTGGCAGTTTGGATGTGATTAAGTAGTGATTACGTAGTGATTAAATTTTGCTGTTCGGGATTAGCAATTGTGATTAAATGCAAACAATCTGAAGTGGGATTGGTGAATAAGTGATTAACTTAATCACCAATCCCGGATTAAGGACTGGTGACTCTAATCCGTTATTAGACAAGCCTGCGCGCATTTATACGGTTAATACATTTTTCAATTGGAAATTGGTTCGAAGTGTAATATTCCCGAATCATGTGCCTCAATTAATAACAACATAGCTCCTTACAATTAATTGAACATAAATTATATACCTATATAATAAAATATTAGTACAAAACTAAGTAAAAATTTGGTAAAAGTTTGCTTTAAAACGTTACTTTTTGCAAAAACTAAGCCCATAAACGTTAATTATGGAAAACAAATTCGGCGCGCTGCGGCGCGCTTTCATTCTGGTATAATACTTTTTCATAATAGTCACCGCCGCCAAGATCTCTAAAACGCTTATTCCTATTTATCCATAGCTTTTTACTTCAGTATTAAATCCGTTTTTTATAGTTACGTAATTTTTCAGCAAAAATTGCTAAGATTCTAATGGAAGTACACACTAGGTTTCATGTTTTATTTCAGTGCCCCCTCCAAGCTCACCGGCTGGCTACGCGCCTGATAACAAAAAATTGAAAAAAATGAAGTCGTGTTTTTAAATTTGAATTGGGAAAAACCTGCTGCAATGTGGGTAAAAATAATGCGCACTCATTTTTCAATAGAACTTTTTGAGCAACAGGATTCTAGCCATCAAGATATTAATGATTGCATTGTTGTCAATTCTTTAATTGGACTTTAGTAAGCAGTTTGTATTTATGTATAACTCCCGTTGCGATTTTTCAAGAAAGTAAAATATGAGCGTTCCCAAAAAACAGCAACCGCGACAAAGTCTACTAGCAAAAGTACAGTCCTTACCCTTTTAGGAAAAGTGTAGTTTGAAGAAGTTAAGTGAAACATGTAATTGCAAGAAGAACGAAATCAGGGTTAATTCTATCTTTGTTTCAAATGTTTCCTCCTGATTCTTACTAAGCTGAAATCCTAATCGTGAGAACAAAAGGTAGTTAACAATTGCAACTTGTTTTCCAATAATTCTATAATGTTTTTCTTTTGGATGATTTGAGATATCATCTTGATTTAGACTTTCAACTGAAAAGAGTAGAAAATTGAACACGTTTTCCTAATATTAGTTTGTAATCTGAGCATCGTGGACCTATCCTCTATCAGGTAGGGAATATACAAAGCTATAAAAAGTACACATTTCTTATAGAATCGATGATTTGTTTAAACATGAGAAACCTAATTCTCAGGTAATTTATTGAAAGCAACTTTTAAAATGGAAAAAATGATAAGCCTCATGCGAAAAAATTACAGAAACATAATATAATACTTTTCGCATTCGACAGCTTGGTTTTTTGATGATACGTCATATTTCTACTTTCTAATTGGCTGATGAATTAAAAATTGACATGGGAAGTCATTTAAAGTCAACATGTGACTGTCTGCATTTATGACGCGTGCAACGAAGAGGTTACTAAAAACCAAAGATTTGCCTACACTGTAGTAGGCGCTTCTAACCTTCACCCAAAAAACCTTACAGTTCCCCAAACGCAAAGTTGGATGTAGAAAAGTTATACTAGTGCTAAGGTACTTTCATGTCATTACTCCCGATTCGTATCAACACTTGTTAGTTTTCCAGTTTCCAAACACCAGTTGCTCTCCCTAGAGGGGGTTTAGGGTGTGATGCCCTTCTTCAAAGTTAGTCACTCTGACATGGTCTATCACCTACATAACAAAAAATTGAAAAAAATAAAGTCGTGTTTTTAAAGTTGAATTGGGAAAAACCTGCTGCTATGTGGGTAAAAATAATGTGTACTCATTTTTCAATAGAACTTTTTGAGCAACAGGATTCTAGCCATCAAGATATTAATGATTGCATTGTTGTCAATTCTTTAATTGGACTTTAGTAAGCAGTTTGTATTTATGTATAACTTCCGTTGCGATTTTTTAAGAAAGTAAAATATGAGCGTTCCCAAAAAACAGCAATCAACCAGAAAGCAACCGCGACAAAGTCTACTAGCAAGATTTGCCTATACTGTATTAGGCGCTTCTAACCTTCAAACAAAGAACCTTACAGTTCCCAAAACGCAAAGTTGCATGTAGGAAAATTATACTAGTATTCAGGTACTTTTGATACCCATACTCTCGACTCGTGTCAACACTAGTTAATTTTCCAGTTTCCAATTGTAACTCGGTCGATCTGTATGTGTAGAGCGTTGAAAGAGTTTGTAATTAAAGATTGTATAAATTTATAAGGGAAATTAGCAATTTAATAAAAATGCGGTTTCGATTGGATTAAATTTCGATTTGCAAACCTAAATTTCTGCATGCATAATAAACCATGCAAGGAGCCAAGCAACGTAGTTGATAAGATATGGAAACTACTAACTTGATTTTCCATAAAGATACCGATCATATGCCGTTTGCTGGTATGCTTTACACACAAAACCTGTTGCAACAATTTGCAGGTTTACTTTTGAAGAATTCGTGGATGTTTCATTAAGTCCTACAAAAGTTCACAGAAGATTAATGTAACTTTGCAGAAGATTGATTTATTAGTTTACACATAATATGCTGACAATGTAGTCAGAACACTTAAAGACAAAAACGTTTATCTGAATGCTTTAGGTGCAGTATATATTAACTTGTTCAGGTAGCTTTTCAATATAACTTTTAAAGTAACAAAAACTTTCTTGAAGATGATATGTTGTATATACAAATTCACAGTGTCGCTAAGGTTGGTAAGATATGTGCAAGAGTATTAAATTAATAATTCCATGTAAAAAATAAATTGGTATGAATCTAGAACCAGAGATCCATGTACGACTAATTGAGTAGATTTTATGTGCGTAGAATAAAGAGATGATATGCACCAGCCAGCTAAACACAGCAATTCAAGCAAATCAACTGATTAATATGCATATACATGTCATTTTAAGATATTCAGCTTTTTGATTAGCAGGTATTTTTTTGCAGCTTTGCAACCAACGCTCCAAGTAAGACCCCTACTGCTGAGATAACGGCAATAATGCTCAGATAAGCAAATTGAGCAGGTACTACACAGAGTATTTCAATTTAACAAATTGACACTAGAAATTTATTTACAAAGCAATTAAACTCAAAAACTACATGCTAAATATACACGCTATATAGATGGCGGCGAAAGAAGAAACCGGAAAATTGCAACAACGATAAGCGATAAGCCGTTATTTTCAGAAACTCCAAAAGGTAATTGGGAAACAAAACTCTCAATATCCTTCTCACTCGTCATTACATGGATTCAATTATATATCATAACTCTTATCCAGATATTTTCATATGTATATAAATTCATGATTCATAAAAATTATATGGAAGATATTTATAAATATTATTGACAAAAATACGAACTTGTATTTGTCATGCAAATAAACAGAACAAACTCAGACAAAATATTTGGATTAGTATGCTAATTACTACCTTTTTTTAGTACATATACTGTGTGAGTTGTTTTGGAAGGTAGAACCTAAACAGATTCTTTAACTTGATCACAAAAAGATGTTTGTTTATTATCTTATGTATATCATTAAACCTAGCTTTTCAAGGTACAGCATGTGCAGGAAGTAGGATGACAAAATTCAATTTGCTATAAAAATTCACTGACACGTTTTTAGGAATCATTTCTAGTACAATATTATTAAGCTATCTTTAGAGTATAAGTGTACAAAACTTCTCGATCTAGTGATCTTCTGTTTTCACAAAATGCCATCTACGAAATTTCACGGTACTAAAATTTTAGGGTACTGCGTATACTTATTCTTATATTGCGGGTTCCAAGTAACTTATGGCTACAAATCGATTTCTACAATGTATTCATCATTCCATTCTCTACAACCAGAGACCAGAACAATTGGTTTTATTATCCTTGCATTTTTGTACAAAGATGATATATTATCAAGTGATCTGAAATTAAGAGTTTTTGTTTATAAGTAAGTTATTTTCTACAATTCAATCACTACAATTATTTTGCTTTGCACCATCTGAAAGCTACAAAAATTGACTACAAGGCATGTATAAACAGATATAATTTCAAAGCTTGTATGCCAAGTTTGACTACTTCAAACATTTGGAAGAACTTTTTTTTAAAAAAAATAGTGTTCTTTAAAAGTGGCTAAAAATTGAATTGCTCAAAATTTTCTTGTTACCTAACTTCAAAGTTAGTTTCATAGCTCATTTGAATGCCCACTTTTTAAGAACTCTTTCAAGGTCTATATCTGTACAATGACTTTTACGTAACAGAGTAGACAAAAGATTAAATAAAATCGTTTTAAGAAAAATCGTGAAAAATGAAAATCGGCATTGCTATACACAACATCAAGCTACTGCAACATCGTAAATTTTTTGAAATAACTTATGCATCACAAAAATCTACTAAGTTCAGTGTACCCAAGCATAACTTTGTCTGCTTAGAATTGCTCTTCTGTAAGTTATTACAAAGGTATGTATTTTGTCATCCTACTATATATATCCATTATACTCCTATTTTGTGTAACTAGCATGTTTGCAAATGACATGTGACTAATTTTGGTAGCTGGATATATCCACAGATGCTTGAAAAAGTGATAAAGTTATCCGTAATTTACAATTGTAAGTAGTTTCATACTTAATTTAACTCCGATTTAATAAATTTATTTGGAAAACCTTAGTTACTAAATAAGGCCACCAGTGGTTAAAACGTTTAAACACTCCGAGACAAAACATGTAAAAAGGCATCGTCTTCGAAATCCGTTGGAAATTTACCAAATAGCAATACAATATTTGTAAATCAAATCTATGGGTAGAAACTTTTTCAAATGCGTGAAATATCAAGAGCTTTATGTAAAGGTGTTAGAATGTTTAATTTATTACATGTTCTATGATTAAGATGAATATAAAATAAGAGGATTAAATTAAAATGTTGACTTTACTGTTCTGTTATAGCACATTTTACTAACGCTTCAAAGGAAAATCCGACACCACAAACAGCTCAGTAATTCCATCGCATTATTGTTAATCTAAAAGAACCGTCAAGGTGAATTTGTATCGTATACGTTATCGTATAGGTTTAATGAGTTCTTAATTTGCTGGTTTGTACCAACGTGTATCCTTTGGATGAGCTTGTATGTTTGCTTAAAAATCATTAATAGTAAGAAATGGGGCCACATGTTTACTAACCCGTAGCAAGGAGTAGCGCAAATATTTTTATTATAATATTATGTACGTCAAATCTGTTATCCTTCAATTTTAAAAACCTTAACACGTTTCTAAATTAGGTGACATGTACTACACAACAGGACTCATGCCCATAAATGATTTTATACAGATTGGACTGAGCTTTAAAACGAATAGTTTGATACCCTCCTTGAAAATTTCAGTTATAGTTCAAACCAGAAATAATCTGCTCAGTTGGTATGAAAGTTGTGCATAACAGAACGCTCGACCACACTCATATACCGCAGGTTTTAATGTTAACCAGAGATGTTTATTCATATTTTGTACAATATCATCATCAAAGTACCCGCTGATTCTGTTGATTATTTTCCAGATGGCTTTTAGAAACCTTTTGGTTCCACTGCTTTCAGCCAAACTTACTTTATTGTTCCTGTAAATATGCAATGTACTTTTGACGAAATATCTTAAATTTAATAGATGTTAGTTAAATATTAAGATGAAAAATATTTTTTACCTTTTAAAGAGATACTATACAGAAAAACAATACGTGAAAGCTTTTCCCTAACTCAAATATTACGACTAGCCACTTGTTTTGCAAACTTTTTGTTGCAAAAATATTCGTATTGGATACGGTAATTTCCGAAGTACATGCCATAGTAGGGGTTTCCGTAAAACGGGGATTTAAATTTTAATTATTAAAGTTGGACCAGTTTAAATAAACACATTAGCATATTAGCATTATTTTATTTATCAGCCTTTTGTTCTTAGATTTTAAATTATTATTAAATCGTAAACCTTTGAGCTCAAAATTAATCATAACAAATATTTACTTTGAAATTTTAATTTTCTCCTAAAAGGAAAAGGATACATCGTGAGATGACCGAGACAGAAGCTCACGATGCGCAAAGTGAGCATTGCAAAAATAATGACCATCAGGTTTGTCGATGATCTTTCACAAGCTTTTACAACTTACAATATTCAACAGCTATTAAACGGCTATATCTATGCAGTTTGACCATAATCACGTTTTTAAAAATACATCACATCGGTAAGGTTGAAACATTAGAACACATTTACAGAACTGTGTTTTGAAAAATCAGGAAGAAAATCTGAATGCAAACAAACATGTACGCCGTTGGTTAGGTCAATGTTACAGGTGCAATTAACTTTTCAGTCGGAAGATTTTTTTAACCCAACTTTCCTTTAATTGGGAACCACTTGAATAAAAACCTTACTGGGTTTTAAAGCTCAAACCACTGTTAATCATGAAAGGTGTCATATATTTTTTCTAATTCTCTTTAACAACTTACTGCGCGCAAAACCTTTTCAAGAGCTGAAAATAAAAATAAAGTACCTACCTATGCACGCACAGATGAACAAATTGAAACAAATTGATAGCAGAGTAATTAAAAATGAAGAAGTAACTTACTTCAAGCAAGTTGGTGAAAAGCAGCAATAATTATTAAAGCCACTCATTGTGGTGCTAATATGAATTGACATATAGCGCAACCATGATGACATTTAATTGTGAAAAAATGCACTTTTCTTTACAACAATGCTAACAGTTTTGTTTGGATGATATATTTAAATGTAATACAGTAACAATATGTATCGGTAAAACATGTTCTCATATGCCAGGGCCAGCTTTGTTGGAGTTAAATTTTACATGGATTGAAAACAAATGGTTGGTATGGTCATATATTAGAACTGATGTTCCATTACATTTTTATCGTATAAAATGAAAAATTTTCTCCTTTAAATCCTGTGTACACTCTGACTACTTGCTTACAAGATAGATTTTTGTATTGCCAAAGCCAAAACATTCCAAATGTAGTTTCAAAAACTAGAATCTTACAGCCCCAAACAAAACCTTCCCAGTGATTTTAAAACAAAGCACTGATTAAACCCTTAACTCTGGTGGTATAAAACCGACCGTATTTAAGGCCTTTCAAACACTAAAAAATTAACCCAACTGTTATAATGAACTCCACCTCGGCAATAAATTTATTTGACTACCAGAAAAAACTTTCATTTTTGTAAACTTACATTTATTTTCACCACGTTTTAAACAAATCAAATCAATATTTTCAATACACAATCGATATCAAACTATAATAGTATGAAATGTATGATTTTACATAGTAAAGCAACAATTATAATCTATACAACCAGCAAGCTGTTACGACAAGTTGAAAAAGCAACATAAAATTACAGCAGTTATTTTTTAATATCGACAAAATAAATTGTTTTTCGAAATCGGATTCTTCAGTCTTTTTCACCGTATTTTATCCTGCATAAAGGAATATAAAATGGGATAAAATGGGATAAACTGTCAGCATCCGTTAAGCCCTTATTTTACTTTGTACTAAAAGGATAAAATGAAGTGAATGATAATATTTCATCTAAATTACGAGTTAATTTAGATCAAGTTTTCAAGTTACTGTTCTACCTGTATCACGTGTCTAAATAAGGATTATAGAATGTCCTCCAAAGAAAACTGATGTTCTGTTTGATCCCCGCCAGCGTTATCTTTATAAAAGTCTCGTTTGTCTCTTACATAACTTAGCCCCTTTATTTTCTTCATCCCCGGTGATTCTAGTCCCTGAGCCTCAAAACTTTTAGAAATTGCTGCTGGACCGGTAACACCACTTTCCAGACACTGAAGCACAAACTGCTTTTGCTCTGGGGTCAACCCACGGTGTCGCACTTGCTTTGGGTGGGGATCATGAGGTACATTATTGTTTAGAAAAATAACCGTTCCATCCTTCATCATCTTCTTTTTTAGTCTCTCAGGACACTTCCTTCCTCCAGGGGCACAGGTGTAAAAAGTTGTGGTTATGGCTGTGTTGTAACATTTTATGTGCCACTGAAGTTTCAAGTCTTCCTTTGAAAGAGGTACTTGTTCCACCCACTCCAGCTTTTTTTGTGAAGTGTTCAAAATGCTTCTCATCTGTGCAGCAGCCCTAGCTATCCTGGCATTTATAACAGTTTCTCTTCTGGGTCGTTTTGGGGCATGTGGATTGTCTTGGTACGTGGGGTCATTCCTTTCTTGGGTGTCATCTTCGTCATCACAGGAATGGGATCCATCCTCCATTTCATCAAGGGGATCCCCACTAACACCTTCACCCAACTCCCCAGATTCAGGTTCAATTTTCACAGGATAACTGTCATAACTGATGTCCACATCTATCTTGGTCCAAACAGTTCTTTGTTGAAGTCTCATCTGCAGGGGGAGTTGGCGTCACATCGACAAGTGTTGATTTGATGGCATAATTTCCGTTATTTTGCAAAACGGGACGGGAAGATGAAGGTTTCTGTTGGGGAGGAGTATTGATGATGGTGGCATTTTTAGAGCTTTCCGAGTGAGCAATTCCATCAATTTTAAAAGCTCTTCCTAGATCCAGAAACGCCTCCATCTGATCTAAGGAAACGGTCACCTCCCCAGTGTAAATAAACTGCAGAAGCTGCTTCAATTGATAAGCCTTGACATTCCCCAACACCACCACCGCTGGATTATCTCTGCATCTGTGGCCTTTTATTTGACTTTGGCTTAAATATCTAAAAATCCAAAGCCAAAATTATTACAAGTTTCCTCAACCCACCACTACTTCTAATATTCATGGTTATCCGAGCATACCTTAACAAACAGATCCTGAAAATAGCCACTGCACAAACTAAGCACCATTCTGTGAGCTTCCTCACAGGCCCCATGGTAGGGTTCTAGTTTGAGGTGGGCCGCAGGCCCACCTCAAACAGGACCCTACCGATAGCCCTTGACAAGAGGAACACAATGGTGGTGGTCTCGACCCTTAAATATGACCCCGTGACCCCCTGGAGGTCACAATCCAAAATGGTCGAAAAAAAGTGTTTTGGGTATATTTGACTTGGGTTATAGAATTTTCACACATATTTGGTAACGTAGGCTTGGGTTTTGGAAGTTCTACAAATTTTGATGATATTGACGTGGGTTATGAATTTTTGGTTCATTGGAAAAATCGAGGTTTTGACTTGGGTTGTAGAATTTCTCATTTCGCATTTTTGGTAAATTAGAAATTGGTGGTCATTGGAACTACCATTGCTATTCTTAGGTTAGGTTTTTTAGGTTAGGTTAAAAGCACGAAATAAAACAATTAACAATAAACTCTTGGTTATTTTTTGCATTTATTTAATAATTGTCTCATTTAAGGCAAGTTTTCTTTCGGTTAAAAATGTCTTATATGTCTCGTGTACGGCGGCGTTTTACAGGTGGCTCGCAAGTGTTGCATTTACATTCCCCTGGGCGTTGAACACGAGAACCGTATCCTGGCATCCCCGGATAAACTCTCCTAATATCATCTAAAAAGCGACCAAACTGCGCGGCAAGGTTATGTTCGTGGCGAAGGATATTACGGCGGTACAGAAACTCCGCAACGTAAAGGGGTACTCGGTGGATGCTGGTACAGGTACGTAGAGCACGTTTCAACTCCCTCCACATTCTCTCGATTAAATTTGTGTGGACCTTGACCTCTCGGATGGGTGGATTGTCCGAAACCAATCGTCCTAGTTCTTCGTGCAACCCCCTGACCTGGACAGTTCCTTCGACAAATCGGTATTTGTGATTAACCGTTGCGTGCCCTTTCATTCTGAGGCGGCGATTTACTCCGTGATAAGACCGATGCTGATCCGACATAATCCAGGAATGGGGCTTGACACGACCACGAATAATGGGATCGAGGGTGGCTCGCTTTTTGTCCGATTTTCTCGATCCACATATCGCCTGTCAACCGACTGATTGCTCCAAAAACCCAGACATGCTCCTGGTTGAGTCGTAAAGTTCTGCCACGATTATATTTCCTCGTGAACAGGTGACTTTCGTCGACCTCCACCACATCGTCACGACCTCCTATTGATTTAAAATCATGATCCTGCACTACGTCCATAACCTCCCTAAGAAAGTGGTACCAGTCCACCACGGTCTGCTTCGGCAATCCAGTCGATTCACAAGCAAATCGAAGTCCGTCTTTAACCATAAAATGGTAAATGATTTTGGCAACTTTTAAGGGACAGATGTGCGCTCCATGAAACAGGGTATGTTCCTTTGGTGATTTCACCGGACATTCTCGTCGGCAAACCCACCGAAAGCCAATTCCTCCCGGTCCCCTTTGCCTACCCTCTGGTCTCATCCAACGTCCACATGTGCATTTACGCTTATCTGGAATAATTCCCCATGCCAAAAATGCATCCCAAGCTTGGTCAGGCGTTCCGATTGCGGCGGAGTAGCTCCAAACACTCAGGTGTCCACGAAGCAGCATCCGATACGGCTCGTAGGCTCGGTCACGGTCAACTTGTGACATGCGAATTGTGTCAATAGGTGCCATAATTAACGTTGCTCCGGAAGGTTTAACTAAAATAAGCTAGCAATGAAAAATTTTGAAATTTCTCCAACGTCAACATCCGCTCAACGCTCGTCACAAATGTCGTCTTCTACAAGTCATCTGCTCACAAAATTACTCAAGACACACAGTAGACTTGTGAAGGTATTCAAATTGAACCATAATCCATAAAAATCCACAAACCCAAGTAAAAAATACCAAAACGCATCAAAATCCACCAACCCAAATCAAAATTGCCAATTTCCAATGAATCCAATATTCAACCCAAGTCAAAATTGCCAATTTCCAATGAATCCAGTAGTCAACCCAAGTCAAAATCTTAATATTTTCAGTGAACCCAAAATCCTCCCAAGTCAAAATTGCCAATTTCCAATGAATCCAATATTCAACCCAAGTCAAAATCTCAATATTTTCAGTGAACCCAAAATCAACCCAAGTCAAAATTTCCAATGAATCCAATATTCAACCCAAGTCAAAATCTCAATATTTTCAATGAATCCAATATTCAACCCAACTCAAAATCTCAATATTTTCAATGAACCCAAAATTCAACCCAAGTTAAAACAGCCAAAATTCGTAAAAATCACCAAACCCATGTCAAAATATCCAAAATCAGGAAAAATCCAGGAACCCAAGTCAAAAATTTCCAAAATCCAGGAACCCAAGTCAAAAATTTCCAAAATCCAGAGAAATCAACAAATTTATGTCAAAATCACCAAAATTCATAAGGATTATATAACCCAAGTAAAAATTAGCAAAAATATATTAAAAAGTTGAAAACCCAAGTGAAATATACCCAAAACACCATTTTTTGACCATTTTGGATTGTGACCTCCAGGGGGTCATATTTAAGGGTCGAGACCACCACCAATGTGTTTCTCTCGTCAAGGGCTATCGATTGACATGTCTGTCAAATCGATTCACCACCCACCTCATTCTAGAACTTAACCGGCCCCATCACTGCTGAATAACTGAATAGTACCACATCCGGTTGAATCCCCAGGGGATCTCCTACTCCACCTTTCTGATTTCCGTACAATGCCTTTAACTGCTCCAGAAAACGATTGCCCTGCTGATCCCGCTTGAACTGATAAGCTTCCTCTTCAGCACCTGGCATCCCTGCAATCCTTTCGATTTCATTTTCCTTTAATCTGTAAATTATTAAAATCGCGATTCAGAAGATCTATTTACTTCTTAATTCAAATGCAATTCAAGTCAGTTGATTCAGTTCAGATGTTGAGAATAAACGGATTGGCCTACCGCAAGAATTCTTCAAATTGTGTGGGGCTATGCGATCACGCAAAGCAAATCACGCAAATCTTTTGGAAATTTTTTACTGCAATTGTCGTTGACCATACATGGACACTTTACACCTTTCCCGCATGGTCCATGCACCATATGGCTGGTGACAATATCAAACAAAATTGGATTTTTCTCTTTCTCAGGAATCTCGGCTTTTATAACTGCATCAATCTTTTGTTCAGTAGTAAGTTTTGAAGCAGAGTCAAGGATCAGCAATATGTGTGCGTGAGGTAAACCTCTTTTTTGAAATTCAATTACATAGACCCAAGCCACCACTTTTCCAAATATTCCTCCTTTCTCTCCAACAGTCTCACCCATTAACTTATCCAATTTCAATTTAAATACTTTGGCAACCAAATCTGGACGGTGTTCAACACTTTGCCATGGTTCCAGATTTTCCTGTATTTCTGGCCATTTTGGATTGCAAGTCATTGTTACAAAAAGATCTGGTTTTCCAAATCTTGTAACAATTGCCATTGCATCCTGATAATTTTGCTGCATGTGTCTTGGGCCACCTTGAGACGAAGATGGAAGCAAAACCACTGTTCCAGGTTTTTTGACTTCAGCATCATTTTCTGCAGCTACGTAGTCTTGTAACCCTTTTAGAGTGTCGCCTCTAAACTCTTTTTGATTATTTCTGATAAAATTTAATCTATCAGCTTCCATCTTGACGTATGTATCAACTATGTATTGTTGACTCAAGCGGCCAGCATTTAATAGTTGATTAAATCGATCTCTCTGTGATAGACGGTAGGAGTAGTACTCCATCATCGTTACTTTACTTCTCCGTCCTGTGCTGTTTTTTGTTATATCAAGGCCATACCCTTGTTCTCCAAACGGAAACAACAATGGGTAAACCATTGCTTCAAGATTTTTGTGTAAAATGCTGATTGTTTTCATGCCCTTGTTTGGGTCATTTGGCGCATTTCTTGTATGTATAAGTAAGTCTCTTTCAAGTGGAGGTAGTCCGTCTTTATTTTGAAAGATTACAGCGACTTCATTTGCAGCTTGCAAATTGTACCGGTTTTTGTCTTTTTTACGGTCATTAACAATAGCCATTGTCACTTGATTGATCTCACCTCCATTGCGTTCTGCTTCTTTTATTGATTCTTTTTCAACTTCGTGTAGCATTTTGTATGATTCAACAAATTTATTATTATTTTCCATAAAATCTGCGATCATATTAAAAACCGAATCATCTACACGTTTATTTGCGGGATGGTTTGATCTCTGTTTACTTGCTTGTTCAGCGTCACGAATATATAATTGAGCATATTGCGGTTTTTCTCCAGGTGGAGGGTGCAGTGTTCCCGTCCCATGATATATCTGACCATGAATCCGAAAACACCATGGACCGAATCCTGGAGGTGGTTTAATATTTGCACCCATTGAAGCAAATGCAAATGAACTGTTTATTGATCTGATATTGTTCATAAAGTTAATTCCAATATGATTTTCTTTTCGCATGAGTTTTTGGAAAATCTCAGGATATTCTTTTTCTTCAATTTTTATTTGCCCATTCTTGCAGCATTTGGTGTAGGTTCTGCTACGTAGTACCTCACCATTCGCCTGCTTAATGTTTTTGCTGTGATAAGGTTCATCTGTAAAATGTTTTGCATTGCATTCAACACAAAGCTCATCCATTTTTCCACAATAGTACGGTTGTATTTGTGCTTCGTTGTCCAAAGCATTTACAGCTATTGTTTTTAAATTAGCGCGAGCCACAGATTTTGTAGCATTTGCTTGCATTCTTTTTTCAGTTTGGTATGTTAGGTTATAGGAAACACGCTCGCTTGTAAGTTCTTCTGACTCTTGGCTACGATGCAAACTTTGTCTTGCAGCGTTAGTCGCAAGGCGTCGATTTCTAGTTGGTTCGTCCTCAATTGAGCTTAGCATACTTCGCCTTTCTTTTTCTCGTGCAGCGTTAGCATCATGACGGGCGTTTGTTTGATCCTCCGTTTCTTGAGCTCGTGCAGAGCTTTGTCGTGCAGCAATAGCTTCAAGACGGGCTTTTGTTTGAATTTCCGTTTCTTGAGCTCGCTTGTTTCTTTTTTGGGCAGCATCAGCTTCATGACGGGAATATGTTTGAATATCCGTTTCATGAGCTCGCTTGTTTCTTTGTCGGGCAGCATTAGCCTCTAACCTAGCTTTTTTCTGATCAGCCGTTTCGTTATCTCGTCTACTTTTATCATAAGCAGCTTTTTTTGCCTTTCGTTCCGCTAATTGCTCAGAAGACAGTTCAGCAAAATTAGCATTTCTTTTATTTGATTTGGGCATCTTGCTACTTTTGATTGTTTGTAGAATCAGTCAAAATATTTTTCCTCTGACGTGTGTCACCTTCGCCAATTAACTTCACGTTTTCTTTCGTTAATCAACTTCACCTTTTCTTTCGATAATCAACTTCACCTCTTCTTTCGTTAATCAACTTCACCTCTTCTTTCGTTAACCAACTTCACCTCTTCTTTCGTTAATCAACTTCACCTCTTCTTTCGTTAATCAACTTCACCTCTTCTTTCGTTAATCAATTTCACCTCTTCTTTCGTTAATCAACTTCACCTCTTCTTTCGATAATCAACTTCACCTCTTCTTTCGTTAATCAACTTCACCTCTTCTTTCGTTAATCAACTACGCCTTTTTTATCTCAAACTCCCTTTTTATTTATTATCTTTTCTCCTCTACACAATCCACCACCCCTCATAAACAAATTGTGTGACCAATTTTGCTGCTTCTCCAGATCACACCTTTTTGACGGATTTCAGCGCCAAGGGTTATCCTGAAATTACAGAACTTTTTTTAGATTTCTGCAAGCAACTTGTTTACGAATCAAATATCATTTATTTAAATACTTTTAAACTTGCTTAAATCCTTCAAAACACTCTTTGCAGCGATTCGGTATTCTCAGCTTTGTAGTTCTATGCGTACTTCAGGTGCCAACAATAGATTAGGTTTTGGCCTCAGTAGAAAGTTTTTATTAAATAAACAAATTTAACTAAAATTGAGCCTCACCAAGCAGAGACAAAGCTCTCCTGTGGGTCTGTGATGTGCCATTACTATGCTACGATGAAAAAATAATAATCAGCAATCACCAAACAAGGACAAAGCTCCTATGTGGGTCTGTGATTTGCCTTAGCTTTGCTACGATGAAAAAAGTACTACTTTAAACTAACTTCGTTCACTTGTACTCAAAATAATATTTAGATTGTCGTTTTTACTAAAGAAATTGAGCAGAATTTGCACTACACGTGATCTTGATTTCATGTGGGTTCGTGTAAAGCCAATACTAAGGTAAACGTAACACGACAATTAAATTAAATGAAACAAGTAAATGAGTACTTTTAATAAAAAAAGTTAAATGGAATGTCTCAAAGAAATCAAATATTAAATAAAGAATTTAAATAAAGCTAAATGAAATGTCTCAAAGAAATCAACTATATACTTCTGAAACAATCAATAATAAGAGACGTTCTCCACTTGCGGAATGACTGCAAGAATTATAATCAAATAATAAAGTAAAATTATAAGTATTTGAACGTATAAATTAAGGTAATGTTAGTAGTTTAGGAAATCTAATTTAAAAGGTATTTAATATAGTACTAGACGTTTGACACCATTGTTTCATTAAAAAACTAAAACATATACAGTCAAGTTTAGTTTGACAAACTAATGAAACTTTCTAAAATACATATAAGTAAATAAACTTTCAACACACTAGAAAAGCGTAAGCGTATAATTTAAAAGTTACTATAAACAAAACATATTTTAACACAAATATTAAGAAGGTTGAAAAAATTATTCTAAACAAAGGAATTTATCTACTACCACTAAATCTAATATGAAATATTTTTTAAAATGAGTCATAGTTAAACATAACCAAGAAACCAAGTATGAAGGTCATCACCCTTAACGATTCAGCCAAAACCTGAGGCAGCCGGGCGAGGTTGAACCAATCATGACATCACACTCCTTTTGGATCATTTGATGACCGGATATCTGTACCAGATCCGAGCAATGCTATGAGCTGTACTTTTCCTTCTTTAATCGTGTGTTTTCCCTTTCAATGGACGGACTTTAAAAATACTATCATCAACAGTGGCGCAGAACAGTGAGCAACAGCCGACTCAACAGTTTTCTTCAGCGGATGTTTCATCAGTCAATGGTAAACAATGCAGGAATTTATGACCATCATCAACACAATTTCATGCACCAAGCCAGTAACACTCTTCTTAAAAAGATTACGCAAGTAATTAAATCTATATAGTTGTAATTTAATTAACCATTGATTTATGGTATAATCGGATTATAATATATGCTTAAATTAGAAAACTCTTAATGAATATATCCCAAGACAATGATTAAACCTTTTCTGAAATATGACACATTTTCAAAATATTGAATATAATTCAATAGTAATATATAGATAACAGGAGGAATACGTACTGAATACCTAAATATGTAAGGAACATGACTTTTGTAGAATGTCTTGCACGGCTAGAATAATTGATAAAATCCTGTTTAACTATTATAGTTACTTTCCTTAAATATTGACGCATTTAAACCCTAAAGGAATTTTTATAATTCATTCACAAACAAATTTTTAAAAAATTAATTAAAATTTCAAAGTATAATAATATTTCCATACTTTCGAGCGTCTCGACCTTTGTTCCAATGCAAGATAAACAAGAGAGTAATTACGAGAAATTAACCATTTGATTGATTATAAGATAAGATTAAATATGATTTTTTTTCTTTTTGCTAAATCGTTAGTTAACCATTGAGGAAAATATCTTTGACTTTTGTATATACTGTGAATAATCTATAATTTTTGAAATACAATAGTACTACGTTCGAAATCCATTTATCTATAATAATATGAAGAAGAAAAATATATTTCAATAGTGCATCTAGCAAGAGTAATATTTGAGAAAATAAGTATATATGAATTTAGAGAACAAATTGTGAAATGCGATTAATAGTGAATTTTCAAGTAGTATATGCAAGAATAGTATGAGTGAATGAAAATGAATATTATTACAAATTTCTGAAATTTTTTAGATAGAGTTAGAAAGATAGCTAATTCAGAAAAGAACGTAGGCAGGTGAAACGAAATGAAGACGATGGATGACCCCAGTATGAACTTATCAATGCGGGTGCGAATTTCAATTTGCCCCATATCGTACTCCAAGTGTACCACCACCAACGACGGAGGGGGATGCGGAGCTTGATGATGAAGGAAGGATGAAATCATACAACCTAGTAGCCTTAGCCTTTGTAGAAAAAATTGAAGGACCCTAAAAGCCCAAATCATCGACCTAGAGCAGATGATATATCATGCACGCAGTTTAAGATGACCTAACACTATCAGAGATATAGGTACTTATCTTTAAATAATCTATATTTACTAAAATTCCTTGTCCTGTTGTAATTTACCTCTCATGAGGAAAACTGGGCAATAAAACCCAACTTATTATTAATACATATCAAAATACATCATCAACCTTATCGAGAACACACATCATTCCCCATCCCCTGCCTAAATGTCCCATAATTACTACAACCTTCATATCACCGTCATGGACATCAACCATCGAAAGCAGTAGGATTCCTATCATCATCTTTTCCATCGTGAACATCACCATCACTATCATCAACCAAGGTTAAAAAAAATTATATATAAAATCTAGAAGTTAAGTAACTAAAATTTTTAATAAGTCCGAAATTTTTCCTTTAAAGATATATAACTATAATATAATAAGCGCAGCGTTATAAGACTAATAATAGTAAATTTGTAAAATGCTAAAAACACATTAGAAAACAGTTATAGAAAGCGTAACATTATATCAAGCATAAACTGCAAGCATAAAAACAAGTTTTTCTTTATTTTGTTTATTACAAAGCGAGAATCTGCTCTTTCATTAACCCTACCATCCCTTTTCTACATTAGGAACAATCTTGCAAAATTTAAAGCAGCCTGAACCTTAGTAGTTCCCATTAATTATCCCTCACTTTTCACCCTAAAAATCGACTAGAATTTTGTATTTTAATTAATCGGGTCAATTGATAAAAATAGTTAAATAATAGTAAAAAATATTGTGCTTTTGGAGACCGTGCATTGGTACATTTACCTTGCCTGCGCTACCTTGACTTCCAGCAAAATTGCTGAGAGCACAAGAAAAATACATGAGCAACTAAATATTGTAATTGTGCTTACGGAACCCGTACAGTGGTACAATCACTGTCTGTGTTACCTTGACGTCCAGCAGAAACGCTGAGAGCACAAATGAAATAATACCCATTAAAAGTAAAATTTGAAAATTTGCAATAACAAACTTTATAACCTTTCTACAGAAAAATTAAAGTATATATTTTCCTACTTCCCCCTCCCCAATAACATTACGTAGAAGGAGCAGCTTCATAGCTAATTCCTATTCAAACACGCAGGACATATTTCCTAGCCTGCATCTGTTTTCATGCTCACAGTTAAGCAGTTAGTTAGTTTTAGATAAGAATAAGAAAGGTAGAAAACATAAGAAAAAAATCCAAGTGTATAGTAATAAATAAGGTCAACTTATTTTTCAATACTATTCTTCTCGTACGTAACATCACAGCTAGACGGCTTTTCTAGATTTCCAAGGTTATATTCCTATCCTTCCATAAGATGTAGGAATAAGTTAAAATAATCTAAGATACTGGAATAAATGATACAGAACGTAAAATATAGTGTGTAAGTGTAAATTAGTGTATGAAAGAACAATTATTTACCTAGTATGGTTTGTCCCAAGGTATTTTTCATTCGGTAAAATTATTTCAGTTACGAGGTATTCTGTTGCTGAAAATATTAAAAAGCCAATTTCAAATTTTTATGATACGCCAGCACAATGCTCATTTTGTAATACGCTCGCTCACGACGGCGTTTTTCCAATAACTGTTCCATAATATCTTTTTATCTTGAGCATCTGACGCAGCTATTTCAATTCTATTGGCAATAACGCTCCTGTCCGTCAACAGGAAGTCTAAAGCCCCTTTTTCAAAATCCTAATTTTTTTATCATTCCCAGCATCAACAGGATCCTTGAATCAAAAGAGGTAATAATAAATATTTTTAAATAATAGTTTAATTAGTCGGTTAGTATTCAATTCATATTAATATAGAACAAAAATTATCAAATTTAAAAATCTACAATTGGTTTCTAAGAAAAATAATTACGGTAAAGTTTGAATAAGAGACATATTTAAAAATTACTAACCTCTATTGCAAAAAATAAAGCAATCTAAAACTCAGTTTTCAACTAACCAATTTCAATGAACTATTATAAATGTATAAAATCAAAATAAACATAAACCTATTGTATACTTTTAAGAATTTCTTATAAAATATACAAGTGCAAGTGTAAGTGTTTCCTTATCTGTATCTAAATATCTACGCATGAATGGAATTCAAGTGGGCATGAATTAAATTTAACCCAACAACTGGACAGTTACAACAGTTATCCAGCGAGTACTACAGTGATTAAAATAAAATAAATTATATTATTGTCATGTAAAACAATTTATTACTATTTTATCAATTTATATCAATTGTATGTCTATTTAATTCCGACTTTATAGTAAAAGCAATTTCTAAATCATAAAATAATTTTTAAAGTGTACTTACGTGACTAAAATATCCGTGAGTGTTAATTCCCAAATTGTTCAGATCTTTTTTAAACAATGTGATAAACAATTGTATCAGAACTTTAGCTTCTTTGTTTACAAATAATTAGGTGTTGGTTATAATAACTTAATCACTCTTACCTGTAACATTTCTTTACAAATCCATTCTGTTTACTGATCAACAGGTGTTAAAATTCTGTACGCTAAAAATACACTGTGTAATATAGCTATAAGATTGGATATATAGATATAGTGGTAAACCTATAAACAACATACATACATGCATAACAAACTCTGAAGCCAAATCTCCAGCTTTTGAAAACTCTGGATATTTGTCTGGCGGAGGGGGGAGTCGTGAGATCCCTCAATGTATGCATGCATGTATAAAAGTAAGATAAGCGTATAATATAACAACCTATAAGAGTACACCATAGTGACATAATGTATGCACTTGTTGTGCATTCTATCATGGTAATAGTAAAGTTATAGTTAATATGAATGTGTAGTATGGTATAATAGATATAACTTGTAAGCGAGCACTTAAGTTATGCAATGCACTAAATTAATAAACCACTTGCTATCCAGATATTGATTCCATCGGTCCTCGCTAAAAAGCCTCTCTCACAATCATTTATTATTTCATATAACTTATTTATCATTTCACCATTAAGCAAGTCAAGAAATAGGAATCGTATCTGAGTCCAGCATTACGAATTTACAACCAGATTGTAACAATTCGTGCGTTAAGGCCTGATTCATTACCTTAACAGCCAGATACAGCAGTTTTACAGCGTACATGCTGTGCGACATGTATTTTAACAACCAAACTTGGTATACAGACACAATAGCACCTCAGTAACAACCCTATTGAACCTGAGGTCAATAGGTCAACTCTAGGTCAGAGGTCACAGCGATTTCAAAACAATTCATAATAGAACCTATAGCATGCGACACTTGTATTTAGGTCAGTTTTTAACCAGCATTACGAATTCACAACCAGATTGTAAAAATTTGTGCTTTAAGGCCCTGATTAGGACTTTTTGCGATTGCGATACTTAACTATGCGCATGCTTTTGCAATTTATTTGTATCCGTTCTTCAAGCTATTTCAGACAAATTGGACAGTGTTAAAAAATCTTATTAAAAATTTATACGATAATCAGCATGATCGATAGAAGATTTGTGTTTTTGTAGTTGAAGCACGTTTACTGAGCTATATGATAACATGTGATTCCTTGCAAATGTTTTGTTAAAAGTACTACAAAACTATTAAACTTTACCATTGAATTTGATCCATTCATGTAGTTGAATGGAAATAAGGACGTAAACTGAGTGAATTAAAAATTGTGTAAAATTTCCAAAGGCTATAAGAGCCAAAAGTGTGAGGTAAAATACAGCGACTGACATAGTTCTGTTTATTGACAAATTTTCTTAAAAACCAGTTTAGAACTGCCGATTTACTTCCAAGTGCATAATTTGTAACAAAATGAATTAAAAACTTACAGACTTTATTGGATTGATTTGTTTTCTGCTAAGTTTTGGAGAAACTTTCACAAATATTGCTTATATAATATACTGATTCAATTCAATACTATACATCAATACGTGGTGCAAAATAACTATGTTATGGATCGTCATTATTTAGTACATTCATGTAAAAACCACAACCATAATATTACAACAAAAATACAAAGACGTGCTTATTATTGTCAGGCATTTGAAAACGTTTTACTTTTTTGCTGTTTTGCTATGAAACGCTCACCTAAAAATCCTAATAACGCAATAAGCTGACCACAAGCAAATATCACAAAAACTTGAAATATTTCCTTCCATTGTTGGGGCTGAAAATGTTTCGCGATTTGCATTGACTCTAGCAACTTGAAAGCTCATTCCACCAATGAGCTCAGCCCACCAATTAAATATACCCGTGACTGAATACCTTCCAGTCGTCCTATTATAAATGACGGTACTTTTCCCGTTAGTGTAAATGCACTATACCCTCGGAAATACGTTTCCTTTGCAAAATGAATATTATCTAATATCTCACTTGATTGAGCTTCACGATTCACAACCTCTTTCAAAATTTCGCTACGTTTATAATTAGGTAAAACAACTGCAATATTTTTACAATTTGAAAACTCAATTTTTGACAATTTTGACAAGATTTTGTACTCGGCTGTCCAAAACATTTGATTTAGTTCATCGCTGTACTGAAGCATATTCGCAGAATCAACTTTGGTCCTTAATGCATGTTTGGTTTCATTTTTATAAAGTTCTGCCACCGGCGGAAACAGTGAGCTGCTGTGAAAAGCTTTATAATCCGTAGATTCGCTTCTGGGCAACTCTGGTTCTGCTTTCTTCAAAAACTCGTAGACTTCCGATTTGACAAGTCCAAAAGCTCCTAGCCCTTTTGGTTGCAAACAGTGTCCTTGCTCAAGCGAAATTACTTGGAATTCCGAAACGTTAATGCTCGTTGTCATTGTAGATATTGGTATAAATACATGAGACGATCTAGTATAAATTGAAAAATTGTTGTTTAAAAGTTGCTCTAGTGTTTCGTAGGTAACTCGTTTTCTGGGTTGAATCATTTTGTACACATTATCATTTTTATAGGCACTGCTTAACAATAGTGTGGCCAATAAATGACTTGCCACTACAACTTGTTGTTTGAACCGTACCGGTGTATTATGGCTTATATTGCCATGTTCAAATAAAATTTCTGCTAGTGAAATCAAATAGTCTGAGAAATTTTCTATAGCTTTTTTGTAACTCAGGTTTATAATAACTAGACTAATAGGCACAAAAACCAAAGAAATGAAAGTCAAAGCCCAAACATACTCATCAAAAACATCGATGTACTGGTGAAAGCCTAGCAAACTTATTTGTGCTATACCACAGGCAATGAATTGTAAACTGTTTACGTGGTCCTCTACTGCCAAACTAAACTTTTGTGGTGACCAACCAGAATAAAGAGTATTAGATAGTATAGCTTTAGTGTTAAATATCACAGGAAAAATTTGGTTAGACATTTCACCATTTACACATGGCTTCCCGTTTATGAAATATGTAAAGTTGTTCATAATTGAGTGCCAAACATAAACTTGTGCATGGTTCCAAGTTTCGGATTGACTTTTGTTTAAAACAGAAATCCAGTTATGTCTGTGTTTTGATACTAGGTTTTTACACTTTTCCAGTTCTCGCATAAATCCTCCCGCCGTTTGTGTCCTTGTTAGAAGTGAGGTTAGCTCCCAAATTATAAGTTCATTGTGTCTTGGTAAGGCTTTTTTAAGTAAAACATGAGTATTTTGTAAGTTAAATTCTTGCAACGGTTTCAGCTTTTGTGAACACAGTTGTAACAATATACGAAAAATTCTTGAAAATTAATCACAGTTTCCAAATTTCCTTTTGATTCCAGTGTGCTGATTCCAATAACCACGTCATCTATAACTATTCGAGTTCTGTCAATTTTGAAAAGGTATTCTAACTGTTGTTGAATGATGGGACCTGGATTGTTTACTATAAAGTAAAAGTTAGGAGTGGAGATCGAATGAAAAATATAAGGAAAAGTTCTGTCTGAACAAATTTTAGTGTTGAAAAATCGTAGTAGTTCTTTTTATATAATGTGGTTGGTACAGTGACAAATGGACATGGTAATTCCACGGTTTTGTTTTAACAACGTACTTCTTCATTTGTATGCCTAAACATGGCCCTAATCCTTGTGTGTTTGCACCTGATAGATATTTTGAAAAGCTACAATTTATCTGCTCCCCTTTGATATAAAGGCTAGAGTATTGTACAAGCCAACTTAATTCAAGTTTTGGTTTCTGGGTATGTGTAGCAGAATCATTTACAAAACCAGGAGCTAGTTTGCGCGTTACTACAGGTAATTTATTATCGGTAATGATGTCAATATCAAAGAAATTGTCTATCAGAATGAAACATTTTTTATTTAAAAACTGGTTTAAAATTGTTTCAAATTTTACTGATTTTCCTATATTTGTTTTCTCAGTTGTATACTCTTTGGTAAATTTGTTAACAAGTCGGGTGAATTCGTGACTAATAAATGGTAACTTATCAACGTTAACTAATGATTGGCTTTTTTATTCTTGCAAGCAAGAAACATAAACTGTGTAAAATAAAACAAAAAACTGAATTTCAAACCAGCCCATCCTAAATGAAGGAGATAACTTATGATAGTACTATTACCAATGTCTTGATATAAAGTGGCTGTATTATCAATACTAAAGTGTATAATTATATCAAAATTACGTGTTCTTATCTTTATTGTTATCCGCATCAAAACATTATATAATACAATATAGTATATGTGCATACCTATTTTGTTACTACCCTTGCTCACTTATTCTGTGATTAGCCTTTAGTAATGAAAACACCTTTACACGTGTCATGTATAGTGAATGAAAAATTACCATATAATTTCAACTTTGGAACGCCATTTTATAATGACAAGTAAAACTTTCATTCAGCATTATTAAAATACAGGATTAAAATGTTTTTACGAACTTTTGAAATAAAGTAGGCTGATTTTGTGTAGGAGTGCAAAATTTAAAAAGTAACCTTGAACGTTTTAAAATAAACGTTTGTACATAACGCGTAATAAGATATAATATTACGCTGATAAAATGAGCTGTTATGTAAGTCTAACAATACTAAAATTTAAAAATACATCCTACGCATCTTGTTCTTGAAGCTCAATTTTGTATGTAATTGGTCACGAAAAGCAAAAATACTGGATTTGTAAACAGTATCAGATTTATTGCTTGCGTTCAAGGTGAATAGATGAGAAGCTATAATAATCATAATACACTTTTTAGTAATAAGACCGATGTAAAGTCCAAACTATTTGTACTGCTTAATTTGGAAGTATTTTTTGTATATGAATCATACAGCTACATAAAACAACTTAAAACTTCCTTGTTCGTTGCTAAAAAATTTGCATTGCTCATACATCATGTTAAACACAACCTGGTTTGTTGGAACTTGAACAGAGTTGATAAATGTTTGATACATCACTGCTTGATCTTCTTAAGGGTCACAAAACTTGCAAACAGAACAAAGATCAATTTGCTGATGCTGTAAAAATTTCCACACACACCCATGTTCTAAATATTTTGAATATTTTATGCGTCTCAGAGTACGTGGAGTTTTCCAGAAAGATTGAGAAAGGTTTCCTTGCTTGTGTTTCAAAGCAATTAAAGAGAATGGTTAATGTGATTAGTAATACGTATAGCCCAGACACTTATGTACATGCGTAAGCTTCAAGCATGGAAAAATATCCGCCAGTAAAAAAGTAGCAAAGCCATTCACAAAACGTAATTTTTCCGGGATTTTACCGATTTTGGAGCATTGACTTTTTCCGGGCTCTGTATTTCTTTATGGATGTGCACAAAACCTATGAACTGGCCCTCGTTTGTGTTGATATAAGTCAAGGTATCTTGGGTTTATTTCATTTGATCCTAAGCTATATCCTACTTATAGAACCGGACATGCGGTTTTTTCGAAAAATGGGTGCACTCGATTTTCGTGAAATTTTGAGGTTTTGTTTTCTAAAATCTCTTGTAACAATTACACATTTCTATTTAAATTAAAATGCTAATGTGATTCTAAGAGCCCGTGAGTTGCTTTATATTTTAGGCTATTCTACTTGCTACATATATTTTCAGTTTTCCCAGAAGAACATTAACATTGTTGAATTTAATATTAAAATTCTTGCTTTGGATCACTTTCAAATTTGGTTGACACTAAAAATACATGTAGCAGTAGCGAGCCGGATGTACCTGCAGTAGATTCTGCTGAACTTGTGGATTATATAATGCATACCATTTATGATCTGACGGTAAAAATCTGTGTTGTAAAACCCCCTAACTTTTAAAGTAAGAAAATTTTCACGTATGCCGGAAGAAAAAATTTTGCATCCTAAATTTCAGATAAGTGGTTCTCTTAAAAGACGCAGGCTGGGGTCACGATTTTTTGCACAAATAATGATTTATGTCTCTATTATCAACTCGCAAAGTTAGAAGCTTCTCGATCGTCTTACCTCAAATTTATGCGTATTGAAACCTTTCTCATTCTTTTTGGAAAACTCTACGTATGCTTACAATATAAAGTTATTTCCCTGTACCAGTTATATCTCTTTCAATACTTTTGATCAATAACAAATGCTGCACTTTGACTTATTGATGAAGGCTACATAGTATATATACGGGGATTGAATAAATATTACTCATGCGATTAATATCTAATGTAAAAAGCGTCAAAATGTTCATCATTCGAATGATTGATTAGGTACTTGACTGTTTCGTATTGCACGCATGCATAAACCCTTACTGAGGTTATAGATAACTTGGTATATTCAAATTTCCGAACCATGATGTGCCCAATATTTCAAAGTTCTTTAAGAGTGTCAGTCAAAGGCCGTGGTTGCTTTATCTTTAAAAGTTCAAGGTATTGATCTGGAATCATACGATTTTTCTGTAGCGGCCCAGACACCACATATCAGCCAAGCAGTAATTCGGGAACCATATCAATAGATAATGAATGCAAGGTTGCCTCATATATCGGTATTTCGAAAGTTGAAGATCTTTCCACCAAAATGATCGGTACATTTGCGTTGTTTCAGTGATTTCTGGAAATTTACGTTTTTATATTGTACCCGATACATATAAACTATGACAGGCGCTGATGATCCATTCAAAACTATATAAATGAAAGCCAAGAATACTACAAATTTACTTCTGCTTAAATATTCGATTGAGTTTGTCGGCAGCTTAATATACGCAGAATCCGCAAAAATCAACATAAATATTTCAAAATGAAATCGTTTCTGGGATTGCTTCTTCTTGCGGCTCTAAGCAGTTCAAAATCAATACCAGAGCCGGAAACTGCTGTGCAATTAAGCAGTTTGCAAAACAGCTCCTTGTTAGCTGATAACGAAGATGCTAAACTTAGTGTGGTAAGTATATAAACTGTTTACGCTTTACCTACAATTAAACTTCACTTTTTGTGTCTATTTTTTAAACTTCTTACGCCTTGAATTTTAGCCTGAATTAATAGAAAAATATGGATACCCGGTTGAAATTCATTATCAGTCTAGTACCAGGGGTGAAATTTAACCCCCCTTACCTAAATAATTTTTTTTCCAAAAATTAACACAGGAGTGAATTTTTTAATTAATTGACCATAAAATATGCAAAAATACCTATTCGATGCAGAAAAAAATTGCAAATTTTTCAGTCAAAATTGCAAAAAAGTAGCATGTGTTATTACATAGCTATGCAAAATTTAATGTTGAAATTTTGGAAATTCGATAACTCAAAAATCTCGTGTTGGAATTTTTTGCAAATTGGCCAGAAAATATCACATTTTTTGTAGATTTAGAAGGTGTGAATAACATGTCTGGCGTTTTAATTTCAGTACTTCAAAATATCAAAAAAATGCAAAAACCAGGTAAAATTTGTGGTTTTTATTTTTGCTTGCTTGCGTTTCTAAAACGCCAGACATGCCATTCACACCATCTGAATCTACAAATGTGCTATTTTCTGGCCAATTTGCAAAAAATTCCAACACGAGATTTTTGAGTTATCGAATTTCCAAAATTTCAACATTAAATTTTGCATCAGTGATGGGCGTCTGAAAACCACTCAACTCACATTCACTCACGCAAGTAGTCAGACCTTTACCACTCACTCCACTCAACTTAAAACAAAAATATGCAAATTTTTCCAAAAAATAACAAGATTTTACGTTAATTTTGAAAAAACTGAGCCTCTCACTCGTATTTTTAGACATATTTCAACCACTCAATCCACTCACCACTCATGAACTCAAACATTTTGACAACTCACTCCACTCACCACTCATTTTTCAAGAATTTTGGCCACTCCACTCATCTCATCATTCATTAGCCCAAAATATCGTGATTTTCTGGCAACATTTACATCAAAACTTGATTTTTAAAGTAATTGTAAGCCTTAAAATCTTGATTTTAAGCCAAAAATTGCGTTTTAAAACAAAAATATGCAAATTTTTCCAAAAAATAACAAGATTTTACGGTTAATTTTGAAAAAACTGAGCCTCTCACTCGTATTTTTAGACATATTTAAACCACTCACTCCACTCACCACTCATGAACCCAAAAATTTTGACCACTCACTCCACTCACCACTCATGAACCCAAAAATTTTGACCACTCACTCCACTCACCACTCATGAACCCAAAAATTTTGACCACTCACTCCACTCACCACTCATGAACCCAAAAATTTTGACCACTCACTCCACTCACCACTCATGAACCCAAAAATTTTGACCACTCACTCCACTCACCACTCATGAACCCAAAAATTTTGACCACTCACTCCACTCACCACTCATGAACCCAAAAATTTTGACCACTCACTCCACTCACCACTCATGAACCCAAAAATTTGACCACTCACTCCACTCACCACTCATGAGCCCAAAAATTTTGACCACTCACTCCACTCACCACTCAAGAACCCAAAAATTTTGACCACTCACTCCACTCACCACTCATGAACCCAAAAATTTTGACCACTCACTCCACTCACCACTCATGAACCTGAAAAAAGCTTCCCTCCGTTCACTCATACCACTCACACTCACCACTCGTGAGTGAGTGGGCCCATCACTGTTTTGCATAGCTATGTAATAACACATGTTACTTTTTTGCAATTTTGACTGAAAAATTTGCAATTTTTTTTCTGCATCGAATAGGTATTTTTGCATATTTTATGGTCAATTAATTAAAAAAATCACTCCTGTGTTAATTTTTGGAAAAAAATTAATTAGGTAAGGGGGGTGAAATTTCACCCCCTGGTACTAGACTGATTATATAATTACCGCTGACGGGTATAACCTCACCGCCCATCCTATCCCATACGGAAAGGAATGTTGTCCTGGCGGAAGTAAACGTGTAATTTGGCTTCAACACGGTCTTCTTGGTGATTCTTCTAACTGGGTGATTGCTGGACCTGAGAAAGTACTTGGTTAGAAACGTTTAATGTTTTAGATGCGTTTAAGTTATATTATGAGAAGCTAATTAATATCTCATTTCACTATATAAGGTTACAACTTGGCTGATGAATGTTACGATGTATGGATGGGCAATTACCGTGGCAACACTTACTCGAAGCGTCATCTTGTTTTAGACCCTGTCAAGGACAAGGAAGCTTTCTGGTCGTTTAGCTGGAATGAATTGTGGCTTTTTGGTAATTTGTTGAAAACCCATCTACCTATAAGCATTCTTGCATTGCATCTAAAGTCTTAATTGTGGTGTGTTTTAATACGAATGTTTAGATCAGAGCTGGGATAACGCATATTTTGCGTTATGCGTTACCGTTAATCGTTATTCTGAAAATTCATTTGCGTTATCGTTACCGATACTTGTTATTTTGAAAATTCTTTTGCGTTATCGTTACCGCTACTCGTTATTTTGAAAATGCTCCTGCGTTACGCGTTACCGTTATTCGTTATTTTCCGAAAAAACGCGTTACTCGTTTGCGTTACTTTTTACAGAATAACGAAAAAACACGCCGCGATACAATGCGTTACTTGTAAATTTGTATGATTTTCAAGCTTTAATTGTAGTGAATGAGTACCACCAAAGAGAAATTTACATAATTTTCGAGATTTTTAAGAGGTTTTCTTGCAACAAAAGTACAGGAATATCAAAATATGCAACCAAAATTCTGTGAAAACAACGCATTGCGTTATCGCTACCGCTATTCGTTATTCCGAAAATTATTTTGTGTTATCGATACCGTTATTCGTTATTCCTAAAATTATTTTGCGTTATCGTTACCGTTATTCGTTATTCCGAAAATTATTTTGCGTTATCGATATCGCTATTCGTTATTAGCGGTAGCGATAACGTAAGTAACGCGCTACTGAAAATAACGCGTTATCCCAGCTCTGGTTTAGATCTTTCAGCCGATATTGATTATGTATTGAATGCCACTGGTGTTGATGCAATTTACTATGTGGGCCATTCCATGGGATCCACTGGTTTTTGGGTGCTTATGTCCGAGCGACCTGAATACAATTCTAAAATCAAACTAATGTCGGCTTACGCTCCGGTAGCGTACACAGAGCACATGGTAACTCCGATTTGGCATATTGCGCCCTTTGTGAATCAAGTAGAGGTATGCATGTCAATTTGATGGATAAATATATTTGCATATTAAAGCAGTTTAATGCATACATAAAATATTTTTAATGCATAGTGGCTTCTAAGCATGCTTGGACAGTACGAATTTCTGCCACCTACAAAGTTCATGGAATTCTTGGGACAAAGCGTTTGCCATCAAAATAGTCTAATTCAAGCTGTTTGTAGCAACGTGCTTTTCTTAGTCGCCGGATATAACGTTGATCAACTAGATCCCGTAAGAATAAACCGAATTGAAACTAAGCTTAGTTATTTTATTCTGCTAATTTTGCTTTAATGCCTAATTAGGAAATCTTGCCCAGTCTACTTGGTCATGTTCCTGCTGGCTCCAGTGTTCGCAACTGGGTACATTATGCGCAAGGTGTAAACTCCGGTATATTTAGAAAGTTTGATTTTGGACGCAGAGAAAACATCAAAATTTATGGTACTTCTGAACCACCAGAATATCAAGTGGAAAGGGTTACTGCGCCTGTGGCATTCTACTGGGGAGAAAATGATTGGCTAGGTGCAAAATCCGATGTTTATAGATTGACTGATCGCATTCCCAATCTTCCGCGTATGTTTAGGGTCAACCATGATAAATATAATCATTTAGATTTCTTATGGGCTAAGGACAATGTTCATTTAATCAATAGACATACTATTGAATTTATGAAAAACTTTTAAATCTTTTTTAAAATGCTCGATTATATATTTAATGTGGCTCAGTATTCTTTAACCCTTTCCCATGGTGTTTTGAAACTTTTTTTCATAATCAAAGTGGGAATAAATGTATTGTGGTGTATGCACCCACCACATAGATAGATAGAATTATACAAACTATGTTAATCTACTCTAGACGATAAGACTTGCTGTTCTATGATAAGACCTTGAACTGTCTGTAAAATGAAATGTCTATGAAGACGAAATCTTGTGATTTCGCCTTCACTCTGCTTATGTCTTTCATTAAATAAAGATACACTAAAACTTACTAGTCTACACTCAGGCAAAGAACCATGCATTGATTTGCCCCATGCAACACCTCATGTATTCATGTCTAAAGCTCATGACTTCATATTCATAGCCCTAGCCCAGATTAGAACACTACATGTATGTTTATACATATATTACATACATATAAATGTTTTTTAAACGACAATGTGGGCATTTCTTTGAAAAGCCATGTAGTTGCAATGGCTAATATTTACAAAATACATTTAAGCAAACGTGGTCATTTAAAAATATGAAACTACCCTTGGCGTGGGAATTTTTTCTTGGCCGAAATTGAAAATATTTCTTCATAACTATTTGCCAAATTGCTTTCTAGTATTACAAATCTGAATAAATGTGGACAGTCATGTGTATAATTGAGTTTTATTGCTAAAGCCAGGGTTTGTTCAGTAACAATATGAACAAATCTTTAATTCCTGCAAAATACATCAATTTAATCATTGAAATGAATAAAACAATATTTTAAAATACATACAGTAAACTGTTGAAACAATTAAGGTTTGCAAATGCTATTATTGCGTGTGATATATTTTAAAACAAGGAATGTGACACAAAAGAACAGGGACAGGGCACATAAATCTCGTTCCCCGTCTGGTTCCGTTTTCTTTGCAAACAGCGCAGTTTCTTGACGGTTTTCCCTTTTTTTTAGTAGCTGGGAGATAATCCAAAAAGCGGCGTTCTGTTAATCTCTTGTGACGTTTTTCGGAAGGCTTCCGTCCTCGTCGTGCTTCATGCTCTCCATATTTCTTTAGAATTTGACGAACCACACGCTCTTTAAATTCCAAAATGGGGATGGTTCCGTGTTTTCTGCCAAACAATATATTTGCGTTATACAAGCAAATGTCTACCATCTTGAAAAAAAGTTTCTTGTACCACTTAGAACATTGTCCATGTCCATTTTATCGATGGCCTTAGACAATCTATTTTATTCTAGTACTGTAGAAGGCTTTTCTTTCAAAGCGGCACATCTTGTTCTGACAAACCATTTGGTGATCGTGATCAGTGGACATTACACAAACTTCTTTTTTATCTCGCCATCTCTCCACTAAAAGTCCGTTGCTGGAGTAAACGTTAACTGTTCCTTTCTTCATTTTGTCTTTCATATTTGGATTGAATTTTAAGTTCTTCCGGACGGTTCCGCAAACGATAGTCTTTAGGGACAAAAGCTGCTTAGCTATGTGGGGGTTGATAAAAAAGTTGTCAGCAAACAGACAACGGCCAAAATTAACACATGGAGCAGCCAAATGGAGAGCAAGTGCTCCTCTAAATCCGAACTCTTTAGTGGAATCAAAACAATGTCCTTTTCCTTTATAAATAACTGCTGATAATATGTATCCGCTTTCAGAATCTCCAATACAAAAAAGCTTGATTCCAACTTTTGCAGCTTTGGAAGGGATATATTGTCGGAATTCATATTTTTTCTTTGAATCCTACCAAAGATTCGTCCATGCAAATATTTTTTCACAAAAATGTAGGTACTGCATTACTTCTCTGTATCGATCACTTGTCATAATTCTGGGAATTATGTCGGATCTATAAAAAGAACTGTTTGACCAATAGCTAGCTTGAGTTGGCTTCTGGTCAATTTCCATGCAAATACGTGTCGACACCATTCTTAGAATGTCTTCGGTTTTAAATGACTTGAAAGCTTTGTCACGTCTGCTCAGACTAGACTTCCTCCTAGTAGCCTCATCAAAATATTTGTTACTTTGGTCAACAATAATTTCTAAAATTGCATCTGTAAAGAACTCAAGAAAGCATTTTAGTTCAATGTCATCTCCTGTGGGAATGTCCACGAAGCTCAACTCGCTAAGGAATCCAAGAGGGGCTGTCTCAGCTAAACTGCTATTACTGTTCCAATCTCAGGAACTGTTTTCGCTAGATTGTCCTGAGCTTTGTGACGACAAAGTTGAATCGGATTCGGATTCTGAGGTCAACAAAATTGACTCGTCAACTTATTGCTGATTTGCGGCATCATTTTCAAGTCCTGTCTCCAAGGTTTCGGGACCAGTGAGTAGTTCCTGTTCCAAAGATGACAAAATTGCTGGTGTCTGGTTTATTGAGGTTGACAAAATTGGCGCGGGATAATTTCTTCTGCTTATTTGTGAAGTGGTGGAGTAATTGATTGTGCCAGAACTAGATGCTTTCTCGGAAAAAATAGGACGGGTCCGTAATGGCGGAACCCAACGTGGTTTTGGTGGAGGAATCCAGGTTGACGCTGCATTTGGTCCTTGAAGAGGAGGTACTCCGAGGGTGGATACAGAAATAGTTCCGGCTGCTGAAGGATAGCAACCAGACTGGAGTCCCAAAGGATGAATAGCTGATTGGAGTCCAGCACCTGGAGAAGGAGGGCTAGATTGGCGCTCAGCTGCTGGAGGAAAGTGGGATGATGGAGCCCTGAATGAAGAGCCTGATTGGTGTCCGGCTACTGGAGGAGAGACTGATTAGAATCCAACTTTTGGGCGAGGTACAGGGGGAACATTTTGAAGAGAAGACTTGACGGATGTGTGCCTTTTCTGAAGAGATGTCAAAAGAGGAACAAATGAACGTTGAGGTGCGGTGGACAATGCGACTGGTTGATTTTTATGTAATTTAAGTGCTGACGAGTAAATGGCACTTCGCGGTTGAGAAACAGGCATTCGGCGGCTAGTAAATGGAAAATGAAATTTTTTGGACAACACTGGATTTTGAGTAGCGGCTGGCACTGGATTTGTTGTAGAATTTCGTCCTCGATTAGACTGGAGAGAAACTAATTTATCTTCATCTTCACTGTCGCTGTCTTTCTCATCTTCTGACTCCGGCGTCATGAAAACTTCTTTTCGCTGTAAACCCCCTACAAGGCACAAAAACCGTAGTTTTTAAAAATCGTTTTCCATTCCATAGCACCCATGCCAATATCTTAATCTAAACTTCCAGAGCAAATGGAAAAACTAATTGTAAGTACCAATACCTTGCTTGGTTGAGAAGGAAGGTCCAGGATCGTCGCCATTGTCCTGATTTGACCAGGATTCAGACACAGATTTCCGCATTTTAGCTTCAGTTGATTTCCAAAAAGACTCACACGCTCAAGGGAATTCTAAAGAAACATCTAAGCAATTAATTATAAAACTTCAGTAATGCGCCAGAAATATTTGGCCTGAGGAACGGAACCGGAAACTTACTTGCAGTTTTCTTAGTAGTCCCAATGATAACAAACAATTCAAAGCTCTCGACTTAACGAATGTTTCCACCAAATTATTTATTTTTGCAAAATAAATGATAAATTTGGACCTTTTGAAAACTTTAGCGTATTTCAAACTCGCAAGCCGTTAATCTGACAGGTCAAATTTTATAGCAGAAGTTGGTTTTCTCTCAACGGGAACAATCTCGCTCCAAAAAATCAGAAACGCAATAATGCGTTCTCCCACGGCAACGTAGTGGCAAAGAACAGCTGGTTAGTGCGTGTAACCATTCCGCGGGAAGAGCAGAAGCAACATAATATTGCGTTTTACCATATTAAAAAAGGATTCGAATCTACGCAATATTGCGTTTTACCACAGCAACTTTCCGATTGCAGGAACGTATTATTATGTTTTTCCCCGTTTAAGGATTGTTCGAAATAACGCATTAGTGCGTTTTTCGAAATCAAAGTGTTAATTAAGAGTTTGTGATGCCAAAGACTATTTTTACAGCATGTCCAAGAAGTAGGATGACAAAATTCAACTTCCTATAAAAATTCACAAACACGTTTTTAGCAGACAATCCTAGTACATTATGATTAAGCTATCCTTTGAGTATAAGTGTAAAAAACGTCTTGATCCAGTGACCTTCCGTTTTCCCATGATGCCATTTTAAAGTAAGTGACGCCATCTACGAAATTTCCCGGTACTAAAATTTTTGTGTACTGCGTGTACTTATTCTTTTTTTGCGGGTTCCAAGTAACTTATGGCTACAAATCGATTTCTACAATGTATTCACAATACATTTCTCTACAATCTCAGACCAGAACATTAGTTTCATTTTCCTTGCATTTTTGTGCACAGACGATTTTTGATCAAGTGATCTTAAATTACGAGCATTTGCTTATTGGTGGGATTTTTTCTACAATGCAATCACCACAATTACCTTGCTTTGCACAGTCTGGAAGCTAAGAAAATGGGCTACAAACAATGCATAAGCAAATATAATTTCATAACTTGTATGCTAAGTTTGACCACTTCAAACATTTGGAATAACTTTTTTAAAAAATTTAGTGTTCTTTCAAAAATGGCTAAAAATTGAATTTCTCATAATTTCCTTTGTACGTAGTTTCAAAGTTAGTCTCATAGCTCGTTTGAATGCCCATCTTTTGGGGACTCTTCCATTGTCCATAACTGTGCAATTACTTTTACGAGAGAGGGTAGGCAAAGGATTAAATATGATCGTTGAAAGAAAAATCTGGAAAAATGAAAATCGACATTGCTGTATTCAACATCAAGCTACTGCAACATCGTAAAGTTTTTTGAAAAAACCTATATATCACAAAAATCTACTAAGTTTAGTGTACCCAAGCATAACTTTGTCTGCTTGAAATTGCTTGTAAGTAAGTTATTATAAATGCATACATTTTGTCATCCTACTTCTTGGACATGCTGTATTTTTATAAATAAAATTATACCCGGATTTGTCAAGCTTTCATAACAGGTACAAGCTTTTTTGTAAATAGCAATAATTGCCTATAAGTAACTAGATGTATAACGAATTGTAAAATACACAATTTTCTTTCCAATAAAGTGACTACTTAGAATTTCCAAGGATTTTGTATTATTGTGCATACTGCATACCTTTCAACTGAAATATATCGAAATCATATATAAGATTCACATATTAATCTAATTAAGGACAACATAATAATATGGAACATGCAAGAGTGTACTTATGATTTTATGAATAAAGGACTAAAGTATATTTTATGTAGCGGTGATGCTCATCATTTATTAGCGATGGATTACCAGCCAGAGATTCATGAATTTATGTTCCTCGATACGTATTAAAAAGATTAGCTATGTTAATTGCTATTTATTATTGTCTATATCAACTAATTTGTTTACTTTAGCACTTCATATTTCTAGTGTCGGTCGTCTCTATTTGTAACTTCAAACGGAAAATCCGCATACTTTTTACCAATGTTTTCTCTAAAATTAAATCAATTTTGATAAACTTTGTATTTACAATGCATTGGATGGTTCCTGGTTTTCCTAGAGTATCGTTTAAAGGTGGTGTTTACTTCATTTCATTTCGAAATTGCTAAGTATTTGATCCGGGTTCTTACAATACTCAGACTAGATTGCTACTTTTCAAGTGGGTATCCGGCAAGCAATATCCTGGTCAAAAGTCATGTTATCCTATAATTCCTATATACTTATTAGGTTATTAAATAGCTATACTTATCTTGTTGTATGCTATAATGTACCGGATCAAAGGTCAACAATCCGATAACCAAATCAATTGTACATCAATCTCAATCGTTTGTGAAATTCCAATTATTTTGGAAGTACGCCTACACTGAAGATTGTGTAGCTTCAGCAGATCGGCGCAAATGTCGACCCCGGGGATTAATGCTTAACGTCAATCATTTCTTTAATCTTTTTCCAAAACCCTGTTCATCTCTCGACCTTAACAGTAACAAGTACCTGCAAGTACTTGTACATAGGTAAATATTATAAACACAAAATATAAAAGTGCTAACAATGAATATTTTTGTATGCATATTAACAAAAATTAGTCTCTGGTTTCCTTTTAAAATTCATTATCAAACAAAAACACCATAGTATGTACATGTCACGATTTTTTGTCACTAAATACTATTTCTGCACTTACATTTTGAATAAGTAGCAGTTTCAGGATGTTACTACTTAAGTATGTCTGAAGCTAAACGTTTTTGACAATATAGGTCATACCTAATTCACAAGTAGAAAATTCCACACATACATACATACTGTTGAAATTAGCCGAAATTTTGGTTGTTCGTCAGATAATAATTAGGTTTAAACAAAGGAGTTTAAATTTGATTCTGAATGGTTGTACTCTAGCATTATTATCAGGTTATATGGACTGCAATAACCAACAAATTGTGATAGTGATAATTTGGACATTTGTGAACCACCACTGCGTTGTTAGTGAGTAATAGCATGGTCGGTTATGTATCAGGTCGGAGAATGAACATTAAGATGTTGGGATTAAGTTAGAAAAAATCGATTTATAATAATCCCATTGTTCAATGTTTTGGTCGGAGAATGAGCAGGCGTCGGTTGAGCGTGTACCACACTGAAAACTGTAATGACAGATAGTCAACACTTATACCTATCCAACTCAGATATTATGTAATGTACCGATACGGTGACAAACTATATAAATGAAACTTGGGGTTGGTTATGGCAGAATACTGATTGATTACTCGATTGAGTACGTCGTCAAGAAAATATCAACAGAAAACGTAAATGTTATTACAATATTCCTAAACAATTACAACATGAAGATTTTAGGTTTGCTAGTCCTAGTCGCCCTAAGCAATTCGAAATCGGTTTCAGAATCACAAAATGCATTTAAGTTAGTAGTTTGTACAACAGTTCCTTACTGGCTGATAACGAAGATGCCAAGGTAACTGTGGTAAATACATAATCTTTCGTAGTACGGGTTTTTAAATAAGATATAAATAAACTAATATATTTGTATTTGAAATTTTAGCCCGAATTGATAATTAAATATGGCTATCTAGTGGAAACCCATACTATCACTACCGAAGACGGTTACATTCTCACTGCCCATCGTATACCACATGGAAAAAGATGTGGTCCTGCGGAAGGAAAACGGGTTATATGGCTTCAATATGGCAACATGGGTGACTCTTCTAACTGGATTATTGCTGGGCCCAAGAAGGGACTAGGTGAGAAAACTTACAAATTAAATGAATTTGAAACAATGTTATCGATAAAAATTAATCCAGCTAGTTGGTGACCTAATTTGTTTCAGGATACAATTTGGCCGATGAATGTTACGATGTATGGATGGGTAACTACCGTGGTAACACTTATTCCAAACGTCATCTTGTTTTAGATCCTGTTGAGGACAAGGAGACTTTTTGGTCGTTTGGTTGGAATGAATTAGGATTTTATGGTAAGTTTTAAAACATATTTGGTTAGAAGTGTTACTGTTTTACTGCTTAAGCCATTTTAAACGGTCTTTGTAATTGTTTAGATCTAGCGGCCGACATTGATTACGTTTTGAACGCCACTGGTGTTGACGCTATTTACTATATTGGCCATTCTATGGGCACTACTGGCTTTTGGGTGCTACTGTCTGAACGACCCGAGTACAATTCTAAAATCAAACTAATGTCAGCTTACGGCCCAGTAGCGTACTCAGAGAACATCGTTTCCCCAATTCGCCATATAACTCCATACATTGACCAAGTTGTGGTGCGTTCTTTAAAGTTTTAATCAATTATTCGGTTTAGTCAACCTCATTATAAATTTTTTTAAACTCTGCAATTAAGATAATTTTTCTTATTTTGCAGTGGCTCCTAAGCATGTTCGGTTTATATGAATTTATGCCATCTAATAAATTCATGGAATTTTTCGGACAAACGGTTTGTCATCAAAGTAGCCCGATTCAAATTATTTGCAGTAACATCCTTTTTCTATCTGTTGGATATAACTTTGATCAACTGGACACAGTAAGAAAACCAAGTAGAAATAAGTTAGTAAAGTTGCATAAAATATAAATTTAAAAAGTTACTATGACTTCTTATCTCAGGAACTCTTGCCAGTCATACTCCTGCCGGCACCAGTGTTCGCAGTTTGGTTCATTACGCACAAGGAGTGAACTCGGGAAAATTCAGAAAGTTTGATTTTGGCGAAAGTGAAAACTTAAAAGTGTACGGTACGGTACTCCTGAACCCCCAGACTATCAAGTAGAAAGAGTTACTGCGCCTGTAGCACTTTATTGGGGAGCAAATGATTGGCTAGCTATGCAACCCGATGTTTACAGACCGGCTGAGCGCCTTCCTAATCTTCAACGTTTGTTCCGGGTTAATCATGAAAAGTATAATCATTTGGACTTTCTCTGGGCTAAAGACAATGTGGAGTTAATCAATAGACCAACTATTGAGTTTCTAAAAAACTACTAAACACGCATAGATGCTAAATGCTAAAACTACTGATATTTAATTGAATGCAAGCTGGTATTTCTCTTTTGCTCCATACAGCCTCCAAAACTCTTGATCCATTTGGATTGAATTTTAAAACTAAAATACCTAGTTTATTCACAAGGAAAAAAATGTTTAAATTATTAAAATAAAATAAGGAAATTAGAAAATGAAATGAAGTTGTGTAATAAAATCAGAATCGCATATTAAAACTAGCGTTTTCAAAAAAAATGTTATGTATTTCATTGTGCCACATCATATAAATGAAAAGACCACTTAAAACTATACACAAAAAGTGTATGCAAATATACATAAAGAGCAAAAACAAAGTACTATGTTTCTATCAAATATCATAAGCACAAAATCCTGGTAAACTAATTGTTAGTACTTTCGTACTACCAGTAAATTGCATGAAAATATGAAAGTTACTAATATACTTCGGATACATTGACTGAGGCTACTTTGTAAAACTAATTGATCATTGATCAAACAACATCTCGTGAATCTTCGAAACCAGAAAAGGTAAAATAGGATAGAGTGATTTATCCAGTGAAATAAAGCTGCCTTCCTTCGTTTCTCGAAGCTTTGGCCGTTGCATCAGAAACCTAAACGAGCAATTATAAACAATTAATTGTATAAATTAAACTACACATTTTTATATTTGGTGATTACAAATTATTTAGTTACCTTGATCGTTCGGCTCAAATTCAGCCTTTTCAAGTTAGCCATTTTCATGAAAGCAAATGAGAAGGCCAAATCAGAAATCAAAGAGGGAGTTCCATCCAGAGTGTTTGCAAAGAAGTGGCCATCGCTTTCAAGGAGAGTGCATTTAGGCCTACGAAATGTAATGTTTTTAATTAGTTGTCAGCAAGTTGCATTAAGAAAAGTTTTACGGCATGAATTCGCCCTACCTGTTAGCATTTTAAGAGAAGGCATATCCTCATTTTCAAACTTCATACAATTCCAAAACTCGTGTGGATGCATTCGTATTGCAGCAAATATCTCAGTAGGTACGCCAGTTAAGATCGAGTCCCAGAGATCAGAATTCTGAATGTGGTCACATTCGTAAACAATAAGATCTAAACTTTCTAACTGTCGCATTTCCATGAACATATACTTGAGCCCACAGGTCTGACCTCCAGTAAGTCTTAGTGTTAAGGACTTCAAGTTAGGGAAAGTTCCATGAACACGCTGCATGTCTTCCAAAGTCATCGGTAAGACGAATCCTCTTTTTCCACCTTGAATATTCTAGTTAACAAGATGTAGCCCGAATGATGTAACGTGCGACGAGGGTAGGCCAGATGTCCACTTATGAAACATGCTCTGCGTCTGGTAGCTGAGTGTTAAGTTCTTTAGCTTTGGAAAACACTGGTCAATGCACAAATGTCTGATTCTAATTCGCAATCTATAGACCAAGTACTCAGAGTCTCCAATTGTTCCATGACAGGAAAACTAATCAAGTTCATAAGACGATGGTTGCCGGAATGCTGTATTCCATTCGTCTCAAAGTGACGCAAACTTTTCTTCAAATTACCCAAAATCCGAGTAAGGAGTCCCTCAGGGTAGGTAGTGTTTGTAATCATTAACTTAAGAAAGGTCAAGTGCGGTAGCGAATTCCTTGTAAGTATTTCTGGCTGGCGTCTTTTCAGTTTACATCTCAAATCCAGTTTTGTTATGGACGGCGGAAGTGTAATATACCGTAGTCCCATAGGAGCAAGTCCAAGTTTGCGGAAAATGCAAAATCAAGGTTCTGCAAGCTATCATTTTTGTTTAGCAGCGATTGAAGCAAGGAAGTTACGTTAGAATTTGGCACCATGATCAAATCGACTGGTGGGTCCGCCAGATTTTTTGTGGTAAAATCCACCTTCATCTTTCTCAACACCCGTAATGTCACATTAGGGAATATACAGGGGAATGAACCACCATTCCGAGGAATCTCTAGATCAATCTCTACTACGCCCTAACCACACTGAAGCAAGAAATTGTACAAGCTGTCGTAGTTCTCAAACTCAAAGAAATCCTCTAAAATCCAAAGTCGAATGGTGGGAAAAGGTTGCTCAATCTTACAAGCCACTGCAGTCACAAACGTAACCAACCTTTTGTCTTGGACCTCCACTTCGACCAGTTGGCTTCCATTTGGATTGCTCTCCTTGTCCAACGTGACCTTGAACAAAGGCTCATGATTCTTAGCAAGCACCTTTGAAACAGTCACCAGCCAGGACTTATTCACTAGGCGCAAATTCCCAATGCTCTTTCCACACAAGGTTCCATCGTTCCGCATGGCATAGTCAATTATCTTTTATCGGAGATGCAACTAAATAAATCACAAACAAATCACTTCAGACGTAAGCGTAAGCCAACCCTGCAGAATATCACCGATCCTACGTGCTATGCCCGCAGAGCATGGACGAAAAAACGATGATGATGATGATGATGATTTCCAGAACATGGGCCGATAGCCCATGTTTTGGAAATTTCATCTTCGGTATTTCATCAATAAAATGCAATGGCAGGCCGGAACAGAACAAAAGCAGAACAATTTTGTAGAATGTTCTACTCAGCAGATTTTGTTATATTCGTAGGCTATTTCAAAGTACCTACAAGACAGCTGAAATTCTGTATAGCAAAATGTTGACAGCATTCCTATGCCAATAACGCAAGTTATGGGATTCTAGTTAAACATTAATAACTGGCTAATCAATGTTTTCTTTCAAACTATAACTTTACATTTTGATGTTATATCAGCCGCCTCATAGCTATCAAAAAGATTTAAATTATTTGCCTTAGTTAGTTTGTATGTTGTGTAAAATATTATGCTGTTCTGCTGTTTCTGAAAAAATTCCCTGAATTAAAAAACAATAAATTGATGATTATCATGATGCTTCATCTATGGAGTAATAGACTAAGTCCGACAATAGTCTATAAGATTTTGTAAACGGCTAAGAAAATATTACTCAGACATTAAAAATAGCATCCGCAATTTAGTATAATTGTTGTTTGTTTAGTATAAATAGCATACACTTAATACACTACCAATTTAAAATGCCAAATTCATACCAGAGCACTCATCCAAGCATCTCATAACACAACCAGAAAAGATTTCCAAAGAACTTATTTTAATTTATTCTATTTCTAAAGCTACTACACTTGACAGTTACTATTAACTTCTAAACAATAATTATGGCTCAAATTGCTAAGTGTGCTATCCTTGCTGCCTTGTTAGCATACACCGTTTCTGCTAGACACTTAAAGAAACATATTGTTCATATTTTAAATTTTCACTATTTAAAATTTCTAAATCGATGTTACATGAAAAATAATTGAACATTTTATAGCTCCAGGACAAACGCCTATCAGAACTTCCTGACATTCAGGGTGAAATTCCTGACCTAACTGGGAGTCTTGATAATGCTGTTGAAACCCTTGAAGGTGCTATTCCTGACGTTCAAAGTGAAATTTCAGATCTTGAAGGACAGCTTCCCGATGTAACTGGCGGTCTTGATAACGTTGTTGGTACAATCGATGGAACAACGGGTGACATTCCTGACGTGGAACGTGAACTCTCTGACATTCAAGGTCAACTTCCCGATGTAACTGGCAGCGTTGACAATGTTGTCGATACAATTGATGGAACAACCGGTGCTTTATCTGATGTTCCTAAGGACATTTCTGGAGTTCAAATAGGTGTCGATGGAGCAGTCACAAATGTCGGTGAAGAATTGGAGTCCCTCAGCCAATTAATGGTGCTTTTGATAAAGTGTAACTTAAAATCTTCTTGCATATATTTTTTACATCCTCCTTGTAAAATTATTTTTTATTCCTTTTTGCGAAATTTAAAGAAATATGTAAAGTGTTCATGTAAACATTTCATAAACACTGGTTTGCTTATGATCAGTTAACAAATAAATAAAAACATATTAAGAACTACTATCAATAATGAGTTATAATTTATAGCATAGATGAACTTAATTTCCTATAGGATTTCTAAAATGTGTTATATAATTTTTCATATTTTCTGAATACATTAAACTTTTAGTGTTTTCGCATTTGTTAAAATGCATGAACATTTGAACATGCTATTAAAATTTAACCATTTTAACCTCTCGCCTGAAAGATTATCCAAGGTCAATGTCCAACAACAGTGACTTTTTTGCATTGGTTTTTATACCAACAAAAATCCCTGCACCTCGGATTGAACAAATACTTTTTGCATATTGTATCTTAGTAATTCATAATGGAATAAGTGATCTGATACTTGATGATCTGTAATTTAATGTAATGCATATATTGTTATCGCATCAAAATCAATTCAGCGTGTCAATTATCAATTTTTCTATTAGTACTCGTAGACTCATTGTGAGCAATATAAAATCAATAAATTAATTATCCAATATATTTACAATACACTAATTTGCAAAAAATTCCGATTAATGGTTACGTGTTACGTGATACAAAGCTCGAGTCAAGTTCTATGTCTATGTCAAGTCTAAATAATAATTGGTCCATTTGGAGTGAAGATTTATTACAAGCTCATAGAATGACTAGTAGTTTCGTTGATTTTCAGATAATAATGTATTTTCTGCCATTTCGGTGGAGCTATTCCCTCAAGTTCAAACCGCGCACAATGTCACTAACTTTAGTAACTCCTCCTTGCAAGCACTGCAGTACAAACTGCTTCTGCTCTGGGGTTAACCCCCTGGGACTTCTATTTTCAGGATGAGGATCATGAGGTACCTTAATATTCCACTAAATCACAGTTCCATCCCTCATAACTCTCTTTTTCGGTTTAGCAGGACATTTGTTACCACCCAGGGCACAGATATACCAAATTGTGCTACAGGTATGGGACTGGTCCTGCTTTTTAATGTGCCATTGAGATTTTAAGAATTCCTCCGAAAGAGGTTCTTGTTCAACCCATTCCAGTAAATGTGCACTACGAGTACGAGTGTTATTTTGTCGGGATCGTTTGGGTGCTGATGGATCTTCCTCGTAGGGAGGGTCATCCTCATAATTACCATCTTCACCACTTGAATTGAGTTCCATATCAAACCCCAGGGGGTCACCACTCAGATTGTCAATTTCCGTAGATTCAGGCTCGATTTTCACAAGACTATCCTCCAAATCAATATTCACCTCTTCATCAAAACAGCTTTGCATTGAATTGTCATCTTCGGGTGTTACTGGAGCATACACTGGCGTCACATTCGCAAACGGTGATTGTACTATAGGCTTATCTTTAGATTTCTTTGCTGAACGCAAAGAAGGGCGTGAGGAATTTTGAGGAACATTGACAAGAATATTATTTGTTGAGTTTTTGGAACTGCTGGAGTGTGCAATCCCCTCAATTTCAAAAGCCCTTCCTAGCTCCAGAAATTCCTCGATCTGATTTGAAGGGACGGTCACCTCCCCCGTTTAAATAAACTGCAACAGTTGCTTCAGCTGATAAGCCTTGACATTTCCCAGAACCACCGCTGCTGGAGTATCTCTGCATCTATGGTGCTTCATTTGGTTTTGGCTTATCTAAAAGACAAAATAATAGTCATTCCAACAAATCTTTTATTGCTGATCATTAAAATTATCAAAGCACCTTCAGAAACAACTGCTGAAAGTAGGGACTGCACAAAGCCAGAACCACTTTGTGAGCCTCCACACAAGCCCCATCACTACTGAACAGCACCACATCCGGTTGAATCCCCAGGGCATCCCCAATTCCACCATCCTGATGATTGCCGTACAAAGTCCTTAACTGCTCCAGAACACGACTGCCCTGCTGATCCCACTTGAACTGATGAGTTGACATAAGGCGTCGTCCACTAATGACGTCACTTGAAAAAACCGATTTTTCGAGTGACCCACTGACCCCTGTCACTATTTTTTAACATTTTAGGATAGGGCACTTAACATTGGCTGTCACCTTTCAACACTAGTGACCCATCGACCCCTAAAAGTGATGTCATTAATGGACGACGCCTAATTTAATCTCCCTTTTGCCGTCAATCTGAAATAAATAATATGTATTTTATTATTAGTATTAGAAAACACAACCTATTAAAGTAACAGATCACTTGCTAATCAGCCATAAAAAGAATGACCCCTGACCTGTTGGGATCCTGATGTCCACTGACTGACTTTCTGTCAACAATTTCATTCAGCAGTGTTTATTTCCAAACAAAAGACCAGATATACTTGCCACTAGACAGATTCTAAACTGGGAGGGCAATGCAAGACACCCAATACTCCGGAGAGTATTGCAGAACAAGCAACTTTAGCAGAAAAATCCCAGCGTTTTTGATAATCTTGAAACTTTCAAGCGATCATTTTAAATACTATACTACATCATATCATAAAGTCACTGTAATGGTTATATTCACGTAAACGGTTTATGTTTTCGTTTAGATGATTCCTTTTCTAACATGTGTAGTGAATGATATTCATCTATCTTTTCTTTTCTTTATGCGTTGTTTGGGTTTGCATAAAAGTTAAGAAGTTAATTTCAAAATTATTATACCCAATCACCGAATACAAATAATTTATCAGAAGCAAAAAGGACAGACTTTATTATAATTAAATGTACGTAAAAAAGTGTTTCTCGTTGGAACTCATGAAAATTATTGTAAATTGTATCACATTACCCCGGAGTATGGAATAATTACATTACGGACCATCATTGATGGTAAACTTTGAATTCTAACTGGATGAATATATTATATTCTATTCACATAAAGCTTAACCAAAGTGCTTTATAAATCTAATTATTTTTCCATAAAAACAGTTACGACTTTATATCATGTATTATAACTAATTTACTGATTTTACAAGTTTACAAATAATTAAAGTACCGTTACAATCAATCTGTCTGTAAAACAAACTGTTTTTAATTCGTTTACAGTACTTAACCAGAACTGAATCTTTCAAGCTTCAAGCTATGTACCCTTTAGAACCAACTTAAAAATAGTGTGCTACAAAAGCAATGTACTTGTCAATACAGTAACAGCAAAATAATATGTTTCTCGAAATCGTTTTCTTTAGTCTACATGTGGGATCTCTCTCCGCATATTATTCTGCACAAAGACAGAAAACAAGCTTTTATGTGTCAGAACTAATTCGTTATTTGAAGTGTATAACTATAATGTTCTTACCTGAATGATAATTATTGTAGAATGCCCTCCATAGAAAACTGATGCGCTGACTGACCTTGACTTCCTCCAGCGTTCTCTTGTTGAGCGATTTTCTTGTTGTTCACATATCTCAGCAGATCCTGTAATTTTTGTAATCCGGGTGACTCTAGTCCATGATCTTCAAAACTTCTTAAAATAATTGTTGGAGTGGTAACCCGTTTTCCAGCAACTGAAGTACAAATTGCTTTTGCTCCTGACTAAGTCCCCGAGGACGCTTTTCCTTGGGATGGCGATTATGAGCTACTTGATTGTTCAGCCAAATCACAGTTCCATCCTTCATCACCCTCTTTTTCAGTCTCGCAGGATACTTCCTCCCTCCAGGGGCACAATTGGCACAACAAAGTTGAGTTGCAGCTTTCATTTTGCCTATACGTATAAACGTGCCATTGACATCTTAAGGCTTCATCCAAAAGGGGCTCTTGTTCCACCCAATTCACAACCTTCTTCTTTTTTGGAGCTACAGTTGGTAAATGCGAAACAGCCGCAGCTAACCTGGCAGTTATACTGTCCCTTTTGCGTCCTCTGCGGCCTGGAGGATTGTCTCCATGGTAATCGGGGTCGTTCTTATCTTAGTCATCACTAGAATTAGATTCCTCCCCGTAAGAGGCAAGGGGGTCACCACTCCATTCCATTTCCCTAGATTCAGGTTCCACTTTCACCGGAATACTGTCATAACTAATATCATCGCCCAAACAATCCTGTAGAGAATGGTCATCTTCAGGTTCATGTGGTGTCACATTAACAGGTGACCTTGACTTCCGATATTTTGACCTCTTTGTTGATCTATGATAAGTGGGAGGTGACGAGAGTGTAACTGATTTTCTGGAACTGGTGGAATGTGCGATTCCTTCGATTTTAAAAGCCTTTCCTAGCTCCAGAAACGCTTCCATTTGATCTGAGGGGACGGTCACTTCTCCCGTGTAAATAAATTGCAGTAACTGCTTCAGTTGATAAGCCTTGACATTTCCCAGTACTACCACAGCTGGGGTATCTCTGCATCTTTGGTGTTTCAATTGGGTTTGGCTTATCTACAACACAAGTTAAGTTAAAATAATACATCATTCCAACAAATGTTAATAATTTATTTCTCTTGACTTATCATTTATAGTTATCAAAGTACCTTCTGGAACAACTGCTGAAAGTAGGAACTACACAAAGCCAACACCATCCTGTGCGCCTCTTCACAGCTCCCATCACTGCTAAACAGCACCACATCCGGTTGAATCCCCAGGGCATCCCCAACTCCTTCATGGTCACCATACAAAGCCCTTAACTGCTCCAGCACACGACTGCCCTGCTGATCCCACTTGAACTGGTGAACTCCTCCTCCAGCACCTGCCCTAGTCCTATGAACATTCATTGTCCCTTTTCATTTAAAAGATAAGGCGTCGTCCATTAATGACATCACTTTTAGGCGTCGGTGGGTCACTCGGGTTAAAAGGTGACGGCCTATGTTAAGTGCCCTATCCTATAATGTTAAAAAATAGTGACAGGGTCAGTGGGTCACTCGAAAAATCGGTTTTTTAAAGTGACGTCATTAGTGGACGACGCCTAAACTGCAATTTAAAGGGTCTTTCTCCTCAGTGCTCCACAATATTTTACTTCACTCTCATCAATCAGCCGAGTCTCTAAAGGAAAAGAAAAGAGATTTGGCATACCGCATCTTTTATTCAAAAATTCTGGGGCATTAGGATGACAACAGAAAGTAGCTCGACGAATGCTGTGAACAAAGTGCAATGCGTCATGCATCATGTCAGTTTTTCATGCATTTCTTGAAGAATTTAGTACTTCTGAGTCTTGACAAATCAATCAAACAAATCTGGAATTGAATTGAGTTTATTCTAATAGAAGGTTTATATAGGTTAAGTTTGAAGAAGGCAATAAGTTAACTAAATAGTTGGGACAGGAGGATGTTATTAATTGCTAACAAGATAATTCTCCGGAGTTAAGTATGTTGTTTTGAAAGTTATTCAAATGATTGATTAGGTACTTAAATAATTTGAACAAATGATTATTTGGGAGATCACGGGTCAGTCTACAGTCTTATAATAGTTAAACTTATTATAATTTCACAACCTTCTCTATCAAGTCACTTGATTCAAGTGTTTACAATGTTTTATGGCCCATGGCTCTTTAAGTGTACGGTGCACGGACCAAAAGTGGTTGTTTACTTGGTATTCACAAGTTCAAGTCAATTAGATGAAATCACGCGATTTTTAGGTAGTACTCCTCGTAATACTGCCAATTGCAAAACATGATCAAACTTATATTGATTATCACCTTTTACATACTATACTGATAATTCATTAGCAATAATATGCTACTTAAACGTTGAAAAAAATCACAAACGGACCTATCTTTTCTAAATATTTGTATTTCTGGAAAAACAAAATTCAAAACATGACAACTAATTATGTCTGATCTGCTAGGTATCCACGAGCTGATAACCTGATAAGCGTTCACTTGGCATCTGTATAAATGAGGTTTAGTTTAAGCCTATTTTAAGCGCAATCCGGAGTGACTATTCAGTTTAGTACGTTTGCAACATTGACACGCATACCGAAATTTTTCAAAAATGAAAGTTTTTATTGGAATTCTAGCCCTTGCAACGTTAAGCACTTCCAAATCAATTCTAGATAATGAAAATGCCTTACAAATAAGTAGTGTGTACAACAATTCCCTATTAGCTGATAACGAAGATGCTAAGCTTACAGTCGTGAGTAAATCAAATATACAATACAATACAAAATACTTGTTTCTCAAAAAAACGCACGTTAACACAGTTTTTAGAACATACCTGCAGAAACTACTGGAACTGGAACAAACAAGTCAACAAGACTACGTTTCGCGCAGATGCAATTTTGCATTACGCAGTGTCCTGTGCATTGTCTATACGTATTTTGACAATGAACTATGCAAGCTCCTCTTCCACATTCAGCACAGGGTCCCTGGTGGGCTGTGGTGATGTTAGTAGTGTACATCACAACCAATACAAGAATGCAGAATTGAAAGAAAGTTTTCATGTCGAATCGGCTTGTAGAAATCTTTGGTAAGCTGAAAAAAGCAAAAATTGACAGGAATGGACTTAGTGCGCAAGTTGGTGTGATTTTATCATTTTGAAGGTTTATATAGTGCAGGATGAAATTTTATTCCAAACAAGTTGAAGTTAATAAGACAAATTAAAATCCAACATGATTTTCACTAGACTTGTTTTGCGGATCAATAGAATATAATAAGTTCACAAGAATTGTTTTGCTACTTTCCTTGTATTTTGCAAATTTGCATTTTATATTATATTTGCCTTGAGCAGATTTATCATGAGCTCAACTTTGTACAAGACAATTAGTGAGGATTTTTAGATCATGTTAAGCTACAAAATAACAACGTATTTCAGTTTGCGTAACAAATACTTGGACATCAACATTTAGCGTAAGTTCATATTAATCGAGTATTAATGTACACCTAGTTTGTAACAAGCAATAAAAATACTTTCCTTCTTAAAAAACTGTTCAGTATGGTTGGAAGTATGAACAAAAGCGAGGAATTTTTATGGATAATCAAGTGCGGTGTTGCAAATATGATTAATGCATAAGCATGCGCACAGCAGACAATTCCATTACATGTCATTTAAAACACGGAGAATAATTTCCAGGTTTTCCTCATGATTGTGTAACCTCAGGATTCTTGACTCATGATTATGTAACAGTGTAAAATATATGAATCACGGATGCCAAAGGTTCTTTAGACACTGGAATAGATCCGTGAAATATGGTATAGTGAGAGGTTAAATATTTATTCGATATTATAGTAGGAATATTATACATAATACATTCATATGTAATATTTTATGAATTAGTAATAAACATTGCGAATAAAGTAAAATATCAATTCTATCATTCAACGGTTTTTTTGGCTTATAATGTTAATGGGAATATTCGAAAACACCTTATTACGAATAGTAAGTGTGAAAATGTGTGAACGAAATAAACTTTAAAATTGCAATTGAAAAATAACTGTGTCAATAATTTACTAGCCTAAAAACAAGAATAATTTTAACAAGCCAGCATTATTTTTAACATGCCCAAGTTGTAAATTGTCAGTCTTGATCTAGCCTCTGACTGTGAAACAGCTAAGCAGATTTGGTCTCGTCAAACCGGTTTTGTTAAAATGGGTTTTGTGAAGCTGGAGAAAAACGAAAAAGGCGAGAGCTTTTTACAAAAATTTCTACTCCGACTAGAAATGAAAATAAATCGTTTGGAAGAGAAATTTGAAAATTTGGCTGCTGAATTTAAAAACCAAACCGAGTCAACTCGAATTTGTGAAATAGACAAATTATCGGCAGCAAAATCGGATTTACAGGAAGAAATCCTGTTGCTTGGTGAATTTATTGACCACAAAGACAAGGAAGAAGAATATCGAAAAAGATCTATTACAATTTATGGATTAACGTTTGACGAAAATGAAGACAACACAAAGGTGGTGACAAATTTTTTGGAGCATTTGGAAGTGACAATTGAAATCGAAAACATAAAAATTATCAGAAAAAGAAATTTTCCACGATCAGTTTGTATAGTTCGGCTTGCGGCTGTGGAACAGAAGCGCCTAATTTTCAGAAACTGTCACAAATTAAAGAGCTTTAATTTTAACGTCTCTATTTGTGATGATTTAAAATTCACAGAGAGAATGCTTAGGAAGAACATGAAAAGTAAAAAAGCATTATTTCTAACCCCGCAATCAAAAGATTTTGAGATTCAAAAATCGCAATCATATGAAAACGTCGCTACGTCTACTCCGATTGAAACTCAACAACATACACCACTTGAAGAAATTGAAAATTTTAAAAAATGGCTCGAAACAGAATTGAAATCAAATATCGATAGTGTTAAATCAATATTAGAACCTACCAAAATTGGCATCCCCACCCTGAAATTCGACTCTGAAATTCAAGAACAGGATACAATAAATATGGAAAAACCAGTGGCTAGCACAAGTGCGTCATTATGCAAGCAGAATCAAGTTCAAACCGAACAACAACCATTCAAGGTCAACCGCACCACACCACGGCACGATCTCCATGCATGGGTTACCGAGACAGCGGAACAATTACTGGTGCAGAACATAGAAAATGTAAAGCATGTGAAAAGTTCGCTAAATTTTCTAGCCAGCGTGAGATCATCAAATCATGAAAAGTTTTATTCCAGCTATCATAAGCAACCGGATTATTGCATGTGTGACGAAATTTATAGTTTTGCAAACCTGTCCAAAAAGATTACTAATAAGAAGAAAATTAACAGAGAGACATACTTACGTACGTGGCAAATTATTAAAGGAGCAATAGAAGATATGAAATCTGATCAAGAACTTAGAGGTGACACGGACTGCTACTGCCTAACTACTGACTTGGAGAGATATATACTACATGAGTTCGAGCAAATGAGTGGAACTTCAACGTGTAATCTCGGATGATGCAGGCAGCGGCAACTAAACTCAACAGAAGCAGAAACTTTTCAGACCAAGAATATTTTACTATAAACGGGTTTTGTAGCTTTTTACTAGCCTGTTTTTTTCCATGCCACGGTGACTTTTCATTTATTAAGCTTAAATCCTTGTATTAATATACAACCATATTCATGTACGTTAAACATAATGTCAAATTGTAAAACTCTAATAGATCAAGACTCATGTGAAAACATATTATTAATGCAATGCTTTTATTTGTACTATCTCCATGGATCCCAAAGGAGATTTATGTTGAATAAATCTGATTCTGATTCTGATTCTGAAGTTGTAAATTGTCAATTAGTAAAAAGCTGTAAAAATGGTCAAAAATTACAGGCTGTCCGATTTAATTCTGTCATGTCTTGCCTTCAAGTCTAGTCACATGTAATTGTCCAACCACATCATACGTGAAAAATACTAATGAGTCTATACTTTTTGTTTAAAAAATTCAAGTCGCAAGTCAATAGGTAGTTTTTAAGGGCTCGTAGTAGTTGTCAAATACAGATATTCTAGCGTTTAAGAATAATAAATCCTGTCAAACAAATAACTCCATACCAAATTGCATTTGCAAATTATTAACCGCTTCGGGAGTTGTAAACTTGTTTGTTGTTTCACTGGCCGATCTTGTGTATTTCAATGACAGTTGGGAGGTTGCAGATAAGCATTTCATAAGCTATAACATAAATAGTTTAGTGCGACTTTATCTCCTATTGTCAGAAATATTTGCAATTTGTGCGAATAATTTCAGTCTTCCCATGAAGTCTTCCTAATATCTACCATGTTTCCTTTAGAACCCAATTGACTTTCAAAATATTTGTTTTCGACAAAGTCCATTTCTTCAGCAAACGCCAACGGACTCAAAAGTTTAACAATTTCCCTATTACTCTCCTAATCCCCCACAAAATCTACATTTGGATGTTATCCCAAAATTCTTTCTTATATTCATTCTTATAACTCCCGACTCAGCTCTATCTTTATTTTCCGTGGCGTAACAATGATTTCAAAAAAATACCGGTATGTCATTATGTCTACAGGAATAACGCTGTCCACCCATACCTCTCAAACCTGGCTCTCCCGTTTTGCAGAAGTTACCACTTTTGTGTCACTTTCATTGCTTTTAAGATTTATCAATAGAATTTTTCCTGAATTTCCTGGTGCTCCACCGTTACAGCCACGACCTCCATTTCCGCCATTTTCACCATTTCCTCTTAATTTAGTATACCAGGCTTTGTTGTAAAAGCCCAGATACAACTTATAATTATCCATCCCATTTTCAGTCATGTAGTCTTTCTCCAGCGTCCCTTTCTAATAAGTCACTGGTGCATAAACCATAAGCATTTGGAAAATTTTCTCTTGTTGCCTTCTTTTTAGGTTTGCCATCGTGACCTCTGCCGCCATTCTGACTCTGACCATCCCCTCTATTTCCTCCGTCAGCAGTGATACGTTCTCTGCACTTTCAGTTTCGGAAAATACACCAAAAAGCGAACCGCATTAACACCCGGTTTTCCATCTTGTCTATTTTGACCCCAATCGCTGTAGTGTTTGCCATCTGTAGCGTTTTCAGAATATTGATGTTGCTGTGTGCATTCTAGAAATATATTGCGAATTTCTCCAATTATTTGCCATTTTGGACTTAATATTGACACATGCAACGTTTGACAGTCAGCAATGAGATCCTGATCCAGAAATAAAGTGCCAGAGGTCAGAACGTTGATTTTATTAAGTTTTTCAGGGTCAGAGCATGAGTAAGGCCAGGATGCAGTTGAGTTAAGAAAGTCACTAAATTTTACAATTGTTCCCGAAATTATTAGACGGTATTTTTCCTTGTCGTTGAGAGATGATTCACATGATATTTTTGTGTTTGGTAGTTGCTTTCTTATCAAATTAGCAAAATAATGGAAATCATTTTTGAACAGGTTATCTTCCCATTGCTGTTCCAAATGGGTAGGAATTTCTAGGTGCTTATGTTCACTTAGTAAATGTAGCAGACCTTTTTTGTTCTTAGGGAGTGAAACAATTTTTAAGCCATTAGTTAAATTCTGTAGTGTATTTTGGATATCATAAGTGCTTAACTTTGAGTTTAAATTCTGACAAAACTCATATAAAATTGGTAAATTTCAATAACTCCCGCTAAAAGGTTTTCAACTGGCTGAATCCACGACGGATTGGGATTCGTGCTTTTTTGTTCTGATAGCATTTCAAAGAACTCGAATTGAAGTTCTAGTTCATTTAAAGCGTTTATCAAACAAGTGTTCAAACTATTTAATGGCACTACTATGGCACTTCGAACTTCTCCTAACTGCGCAGAAAATTGTTTTTCTACGTTACTAACATACCATCGATTGACTGCGTAGTTTGGTTTCTGTCTGGTAGTATTTAGCATTTGAAGAGCAACATGCACATTTTTATATGATAGTGTGCATTGAAATTTCTCCCGAAATTGTGACACTGAGTTTTCTTCACTAATTTCAAGTTTTAACTTAACTTCATGCAACAGTTGTTGGGTGAACTTTGGCATCGTACTCTCAACGGTTTGCTGCTTGAAAAATGTTACACCAAAGTCATTTGAATATACAGAGGCATATTCCAAATTTTCCTGATCCGGTTTGTTTAGCATTTGTTTTGCATCAGAAAATGAACTGATTTTACTCAGCTAGCCGCAGCCTAAAGGAGTACATACAAAAGCAGTTTTTCCTGGACCGTTAGTCATAAAAATATTAGAAAATTTTTGCTTCATTTCAATACCAGTCTTTTCCATCGTACTTTTTGCAGTACGTATATCTTCCACTTGCTTCTCCACATAGAACTGTAAAAGGTTTAAAAATTTGCTTCGAAATCTTTTCATTTGAAACGTTCTCACCATCACTGAATAAAATTGGCACATTTGTAACAACAAAGCCTACAGAATTTATGAAGGCGTCAAGTTTCTTCAACATTTTGCTCAGATGGCTTACAAAATTATCAAATTCTTTTGTTCTTATCACATCATAAACTGAAGAGTAGTCAATTACAAAAATAAACTTTGCAAGTGACGTGCTATCTAGGAAGGATTTCAGGAAATAAGTAGCAGCAATATCTAATTCTGCTGTTTTGTTTTCCTCAAAGCCAGTAACTTTCCAAATTGCTGTTAGGGTATTCGTACTTATGATATGTTTTAGAGTAACAGCTTCAAATTCCGTTTCTTGAAGTTCGAGATCACCAATAGGATCAAATATCTTCACTTTTCCATTATCATTTTGACTTCCGTAAAGCTGACTAAATTCCCCGGTGAGAATATGAGCAACGGGGATATGTTGTTGTCATGCCCAAAATGAACAAATGGAACTATATGAGTCGTTGGTGGTAGTTTGGTAAACGAAACCACACAGTACTGATCGCAGATTCATGATTTGAGTTTTATTTTAAATGAAAATGTATGTTCGAAGAGGTATACCGTACTCTGCTTTTTGGAAAACATGTCAAATGATTAGAAACAACAGTCAAAACTAAACAGAATTTGGAATGTAGTGTAAATCTTTGTCACGATATACTAGAATACTGTTGCTATGATTATCTTATTGAAGTGTTTTTGTTATTTATCATCGTTTTATAATTTTAGTCTGACCTGATAAAGCACCAAATAAACAAGCTCTAAATGACCAAGCCAAAACTTTTGTAGTTAATTATAAGAAAATTGTGGAAATTTCAGAGATTATTTCATATTTCCTTGACTACTATCTCATGCATCATGGGTTGGGTATCTTTTTATCTGTTGGCAAAAATAAAAGTAATCGCATAATAGTAAATATCTCATAACCAATTTAGACCTTGCATGTAGTTTAGAAAAGAAACAATTTATAGTAACCTGCGATATCCATCAAACAAAAAAATACAAGAATTGGATTCCACGTCAAATTTACTAATCCACACATTGACTAATCCATGGAACCGATTGACTAACTCGCAGGCAACCACATTGACTAATCGCTGAGACCGATTGACTAAGCCTTAGTTCATATTGACTAAACCAAAAATCTACATGAGCTGCTAATAATACAGGGCAGACGGTTTGTCAGAATGACACCAAACCGTGATTTATTGGATCATAAGACAGAGCCCTATTTATTGGTCATCCTCCTTGGGGAAAAGTGGAAGATAACACCCATGACTATATGCCTTATCAGAATCGCACCGAACATGGTACAGTTAATCATTGGGCCATAAAACGTAGCTGTGTACACTTTGGGCCAGACTGGTCATCCTCTGGAGAAATAAAGTCAGAGAATCAGAAAAAGTTGTGCATTTGAAATGATCATTAGTCGGTATATTTATTTATGTAGTTTTTAGCCCAGAATTGTAAAAAATATTTCCTTACGTTTCTTTTTTCCGAAGGACATTGTATATTCAGTAAAATTTGCCATTTTAAAATGTGTGATGCACACGCAGAGATTCAAGATTAACTGTTTGACGTATTTTGGAATTTTATAAATTCTCGGAACAAATATCTTTGACCAAAACTAAAGCTCGGTTCGATGAATGCAGTAAGCAAAACGATATTTGCATTTTATTGAAAATACATGATATGTAAGTTTAGTCAATGTGTACTATGGGCTTAGTCAATACGAACTTTTGAATACTATTGAGGTAAACATTGACTAATTTAAACTTAGTCAATTTGGTTATTAGTCCATATGACGGCATACCCAAGATTTGACCTTTTTTGTTTTCACATTCGAGGTCCTAGTTTGAATCAATTATTACGTGACTTATATATCCTTCAAAGACAATCGATTCGACGCTACATTAAATACCCTTGTAACGAAAGTACTGCTATAAATTGTTTTCTTGGTCACAAAGCTTGAGCTAGACTTAACGCCACAATACAGCAACTTTGTTGAAGATTGATATGCCAGTTTAAAAAAAAGAATATATAAAAGTTTCATGAGGATTATATTGATAAAATTTTTCCCGCGGGCCGGGGTATGCCTACTTTAACTACTGATGACAACAAGTGTAGACAGTATTTCAAATTTGTGAGTTACACATGGCAGTGGCTAATCTGAAAGTTTGGCACGTTTTTGACAGTGTGAGGAAAACAGTTGGAGATTTTGAAAAAAGTGCTCTATAGAATTTCAAAGAGTCAAAGAAATCATGGATTACACAAAAATGATTCAAGCATGCTAGTTAGCCTATTTAGGATCAGTCAGTGTTTTCAAAGTTGGTATAAGTTTACCAAGGGGTTATTTTGATTCTCTTTTACAGAATACATGTAATGCTTTGATATTAATAGAAACGTTGAAATAATATGAACAATTAAGCAAAACTTGGTATTTATGAATATGCGTCCTGGAAAGTTATTTGAAATTTCAGTTTATCCCCAATATGAGTACATCTCAACTCCTCAAATGACAACTGTGGAACTCAAAGCTAATTTTTGAGCTTGGTAAATTCCATATGTAGTTTTGGTTGGTATCTTGGACAGTTTGAAACCAGAAAACTTTTTGCATTTGCATTAAATATGTAGTATAGACTAATTAGTAATTAGCTCCCCAGTATGTAAGCTTATTTAGGCATGTATGATGCTTGTTACATGATACGCACAGTTTGGTTCTTTATGATATGGTTGCTGTAATTTTAAAATGTAGTGCCAATAAATAACTAGATTCTCTCTAGATGAATTTTATTGATTTCGTGTCTGAAAGATTACAATTAATTGGAATAATTCACATTTCCTGTTTTGTCACAAACAAAGACAATTGTGTAGTTGCAGTGTTGTTAATGGAATGGTGTAAGTTTCAATTCCAGGCCTTTGTGGAAAACCTAATTCAATATTCCTGGTGCTCCATGCAATGGCCTTGAAGTCATCACCGAGGGTTCAATAAGATAGTTATGTACCATATATGCGCAATACCAGATTTTGCTTCAATCTGAGCGAAGCGCATTCCTAAAAACATAAACGAGGCACAATTATAGTCTACATAGTACTTTAACGTTTTTGGTAAAGTTCTCGCTCTCTTATCAATACAATTACGAGGTCCCATTCCAAAAGGCATGTACTCATAATATGTACTAGTAGCAGCATACCAAAAGAAAATAACGGTCCGTTTCTCTATCTCTGCTGCATTGCACTACCGCTCGTCTGCTGCATTGCACTACCGCTCGTCTGCTGCATTTAGAAATAAAAGGGTTTCATGCGGTGACAAATTCAAAATATACAACAAATGCTATTACAGGGTAACTTGTTTACAATTTATTATGTATACATATCGATTTTGAACTAACAATATACGTGTTTACCTGTAATTTTACGTGTTTATTTATAATTGTAGATACAATTGCTTTGCAGTTATTTGATGTTACTTTCAATTGGGAACGGAGGCTAATGGATTGGTCAGAAAATTTAACGTTTTAAACGTTATGCTCAGAATCTATCATTAAAATCTAAATAATGTAGAATGAGCTGTCACTTTGCTATAGTTGTATCGTAAAATTTGCACATTATATGCAATGGATATGGGGTCCATGCCATGCTTTATTTTACAACCAGGCTACTTCTTTTCTAGTATCTGTTTCTATAATTAAAACTAATACAAACACGAAAGCATATATTTGACCATGTTTTACTTTCGCTTTAAGTGATTTTGCTAAAAGACAATTATATTATTTAACAGTTTAAGTAAGACTATGTTTATGTTTACAATTCATTTCTAAATACAAATGTTGCATGCTTATACCTTTGCTGGGTTATTTTACACGTCTATCTTGGCCTTCTTCAAATACATTTACTTGTATTCTCTTGCAAACATGAGAGTATGCTTCAAAATAAAATATAAATTCTCCATCGATTTTCTATGCAAAAATATCAACTGAAAAAAGATTACAAACCCAAAGAACTATAATTATCACCACATATCCGCGAATGGATGCACCATGTTCGTTCTCGTTTTTCAAGTCCAATCTATATCCATCATATTTGCATTTCCCCAAGCCAGACAGCTAATGAAATCCACCTACCATCTATTCAAGAAACTTGTTTACCGTTCAAACGTTTATGAAGATGACGCAAAAGCCCAGGCATCCAACCGTGATGATACGATATCTGAAATGGATGGCCGTAATGAACTTAACATACCTCAAATAACCTTTCGTGTCCAATATGAATCTTGTCTCAGGTGTGTATCTCTGAAAGTAGTTTTTTACTAAGCTAAATTTCAACCTCCGGCAGCATGGCAGCCGTCCAGCTGCAAGCAATTAAGCTTTCTTCAACTAGTTTTGCATAAAATTTTTGTGAAAATCGTGTATCTCTCTGAGCCTTTTTTGATATGATGAATTCCAATCAAATCAATTGGGATGAAAGCCTGAGAGATTGTACAAATATTCAAACCATGATGACTCATATTTTTTTGCAGTACTCCCAAACGAGAAAATATTTTGAAGTGCGCTCTAGAATTGAGGCTAGGCTGATATTAATGGTTATTTTTTACTAAGGTTATCACCCCATCTTCCTGGCCATAGTCATGTGCCCAGCCAATTTGAGCAAAAACTTTTAATACATTTTACACAAGTTGACTGAACAATTTGTATTCAACTTTTGCTCGGAGTGCGACTCGCCTGTCTATATTTTCTCATCTGAAGGCATTACTTATAACTATTGTAGTTAGAAGCTATTAGCAACTTTAGGACATAATTATTTACCATGACACTCCGAAAAGGGTCCGCTTGTTCAACTAATATCCTCAAACTGGATGCAAAGTAGTCAACAAAGCGAAATTGATACTGTTTGCTACTGCTAATATCATATCTCTAAAAACCATAGAGTACAAAAGGTGCCAACAAACATATAACTAAAACAATACAAAGCTAGCAATTACCATCTAACAATTCTGCAAAACCCAATACAACATTTGCCGATTTGCCGTAACCGATACATTTATTCTTAAAAATTAAGAATGACGGAGGCACCGTTGCGTTTGTTACTGGCACTAAAGTCGTAAGCGCCCTAAAATACTGAAGGTGCCTACCCATTTGTATTTGAATTTCAAATTTTGAAACCCGTCGTCTTAAAAAGATGGAATTCGTAATGAACATTTTTCACATAGAAAGATGTATTTCTCTGGTCTGGTTGGTCTGGTAGTACCTACAACAGTTGCGTAGTTACTTTTCAGATAATTCATAACGTCGTCAAGCTTAGAAACGATGTGCAAATAAAATTGACAGTAATGTTGCAAGTGTGACCAAGGTTTTAATACTCGCAAAATTGACAACGTTTTTAATTGTAGATTTTCCAAATGAGGTGAAGGGATTTGCAGTTGGTCAAATATAATAAAATTTCCAACATACCAATGATCCCTCTACCGAATTTCTCCTAGCCAATTGTAATATATTGTTTCTATATCTGGAGTAACTTGTAAGAATACTCACAGCAAAGACGTTTAGGTACCCGACCAACAATTGCAACGGCTAAATGTAACGAACCAATGCGGATGTTACTGCATAGATCCAATGCATTTATGGTCCGTTATGCGTTGTTGGATCTACATCAAAATTCTATGCCGACTCTGCGATGATAAAACGGCATACCGGATTTGTGCTGGATTTCCATTACAAAGCCAGTACCGTAAAAATAAAAATACCTACACGATTTTGCTGGTTCAATAAAGAAACAATGCTGAATCTGTAACGTGCCTGTGCTAAATTCGTATTGATTTTGTGTTTTCCCGCATTGGGTTTTTATTGGAAAGTTGATGAAATTAATGAATATTATGTACGATATAATTTTTAGTAAACTATTCTGAATTTTATTGAAGCAGAACAAATTGATTCAACTACAAAATGAAACGTTTAAAACACTAACGATATTAATGCAACACTGGAATTAAATATGATTTTTCACCCAGTACAAAGTGCATACATTTCTTGGCTAGGTTACAAGATTGTAGCTTTTTTAGTTTTGTTTTTTCATTCAACTTTACAATAAACAATTTTGAACTCTCACATGGATAGTAATTTAAGTTTTGAACATCTGTAAATACACATGCAAAAAAAGTACCATTTCTTATCTTTTTAATATAAGAGATACACTCATCTTTAGTCACTTAAAAATCATTCACCAATATCTTGTTACTGTCTTTTTGAACCTTGCAGGAGCCATGATCGCCTGTATTTTCTAGTTCAGTAACACGATTTATAACTTGTGATAAATGACGGCTATATGTTCGTATCATTTTTTTAGTTTCTGGTTATAATTTTCGAACTCAAATGCACTAAAACGGTCAAGTTGACCGTGGTTAATTACGTCCCAATGCAAATGCCTAACTGAATGCACATTATATGTTATAAAGTCTTTAGGATATAACTTTGGAATATCATAGACAAACTTCCTAAGCAAATCACTTGCATACTCAATCCAATTTTTGTCTAAACATGATTCGGAACATAACATATACATGGTGACATGTAAAAGTAAGAAGTGTTTATATTTCTTTGGGTCGACTAGACCTTTTAAAACAAAACGTCCAGTATACAAAAAAATGACCTGAATTCTGTTGCTTTCCAATGTCTAGCCTCCAAAAGACTTCTCGGTTTTCTACTGAAACATTTAGGAAGTTGGGATCGTGATGCTATCATACGATCCGAAATTTGTCTTAAATCTCTTGACCTAACTTTACATGGACCGCTTTCGACCCAAGCTAAGATAAGCTTTTTGACAATCCCTAGACAGCAAAGATGCATATAGTCTAGAGGAATTTGACTAATTATATCTATCTTTAGGCTAATAAACGGAGTGCTACCTTTATGGCGCTTTGAGTGCGTTCGTAACTTAATACTTTCATCAGTGTGAAGGTCGCCAACTTCATCATTAGGGTACACCAGTCTGTTATTATACCATTCACCTTTCAGATAGCAAAGCTCACCACTGTAAAATCCGTTGTGATTAATTATACTTTTTATAAAAGCTCTGGCAGGTGCATCTGCAATGATGCATCTGACACGAATAGTAAACATTTTTCCTTTAAAAACTATTCCACTTGACTCTAACTCTGACATTTCTTTTACAAATGGTTCTAAGTATTCTTGACAGATAATAGGTTTAAAATAATATGACAGATAGTATGTGAGCCATAAAATAGACTGACTATATGAACTTTGTTGTCGATAGATTGATCAACAATTGCCCAAATTGGCCAAAACTGAAGATTGCTACTTTTGCTTATAGATACTCCATCAATTCCTATTTTCAACGAAATGAGATTATCTATGTTTTTCAGGGATTCTAGTGTTTGTTGAAAAGAAGTAATACCATATTCTAAAGTTTTCAGCAACCACGCCTTAATACCAAAATGATGGAATGTTTCCCCAGTCTTTTTTGGTGTACCTTATAGTGTACGAGGATCTTTTGGAAAGTTTTCCATTGGAAGCCAATACTGCAGTAAGCCTAACAGGTTAACAACAGCAGCATGTGTAATATTATTTGACGTGGCCCAGACTGCTAACTCTTGTCGCTTACTAAAAATTTCATTTTCTAAACTAATTGAACTATCTAACTCACGTATTTTTTCTAAATAATCACTGCATTCTGAGTCACTAGTATTAAAATTATCTGTTAATGTTTCTGGCTCTTGCAAGCAATACATACTCATGTCTCTTACATCGCCGGGAGTAGAACATTTCGAAACTATGTTTTCTACAATTTTATTCCTGCATCTCTGCTACTTCATCTGCTCCAGTTCCTTCCGAACCGACCTCCGGGCTTTCCTTCTCAATTCTCTTCTGGGAGTTTCCATGCCTAAGCTTTCGTCCGTGTCCGCGATCCACACTACCTCTAAACCACGCAGAAAATTGATTTTTAATCTCACTGTGTTTAATGTCAGAGTGGCGGAACTGAACCTAATCGAGTATTCTTGAGTGGGAGCTTCCCGGAGACGCCGTTGTATCGAAGTTGTGTGGAGAACTCCTGCTCCAACAAGTAGGAAAGGATAGACTTCACAGTTTACGTCACTTCCTTCCAAACCGTTTGAAAGAATCAACCTGTACATAATACACGTTTTAGCATTTTAAATAAAACCACTTGCAGACACAAAACATTGAAGTGTACCACGCGCGAAATGTTTTCAGGAATTTCCAACGACTGATTAAGTTGTCTGAGATTTGCTTCGGAAACCAATGGGATAAGTGCTAATCCAGCACCACGGCTCTTGGATGTTGCGCTGGCTCCTTGACCTAGTTGAGCTACAACCTGCAGTAAAAAGGACATGATCTCGCGTTGTTCCCGGATGATTATCTCCTGGTTGACCAGTGACTTCTCGTGTAAAGCTGGAACACTGAATTAATACAAAAAAATTTAATTTGCAAAAACGAAGATATTATACGCATCCATAATTTTTAATTAAAACTTAACTGTTTTTATTTGTGGCTTACATTTTTGCTTCTCAATTAAAGTGTCCAGCCTATGGTCCGGTCCAAGCGTGGTTAGTACAACGTTGTTTGGGTCGTCGAAGCCTTTTTAAGAAAACGGTTTAGTTAAAGTAAATGTTTTTTAGGATACCAGGCATTCATATATTCTAGAATGATTTTAAATGCCAGATGGATCATGTACCTGAATAATGCTGAATAAGGGTCTTGGAAGTTCACGCTGCTAGGATCCACAGTATGAACTGTAGGCAAAATGTTTGTTGGAAAAAACGATGATGATGGGGCAGGGGTCAGTTGGAAAGATGCTCCAGGCTCGTTACTCCGAGTTCGCTTGGCAGGTGGACGTTCCGTTGCACTTCCTTCGGTGTCTGACGTGGCTGAATATCGTTGGGCCTTAACTTCCGCCTGTGCTGGCGTATCTGTAACAAACACTAAACCTTAAATCAATTATGGTTTAAAATGAGAGAATGACACTTTTCAATTAACTTTCAAATGACAGGATTTAGTATATCTAATTGGCACTTACCGTAACTTTTTTTACAAACTTCAACTTCCCATAAAGGCCAACTTGGCTTTGGAACAGAGCCTGGAATACGACGAATACTTTCGAAGTCCTTTACCGTGACCTTGGGAAACCGAACTTACTTGCCTTCCTCCCCATCAACTTGACAACTGGTGGGGACCCAGTCTACGCTTTTACACTGTAAGTTATGACTGAAAACGCTTTGGATTTTCTCATGCTCTATTAATTTTAAAGTTAGAACTTAATTATTCTTCTGGAGAAGACAACTACTGTCAAGTTAAATCGGAAGAGCAAGGACAAACTGAACTGAGCAGGTGGAGAGTGAACTGAGCAAATGGAGAGTGAACTGAGCAAGTGGAGAGTGAACTGAGCAAATGGAGAGTGAACTGAGCAAGTGGAGAGTGAACTGAGCAAATGGAGAGTGAACTGAGCAAGTGGAGAGTGAACTGAGCAAATTGAGAGTGAACTGAGCAAGTGGAGAGTAAACTGAGCAAGTGGAGAGTGAACTGAGCAAGTGGAGAGTAAACTGAGCAAGTGGAGAGTGAAATGAGCAAATGGAGAGTGAACTGAGCAAGTGGAGAGTGAACTGAGCAATTCACAATTTATCGACGCAATGTAAGGAGCTCTCACTCATGCGATATTCTAGTATGTTGTAGGGCTTGGTAATAGGAGTCGATTGATACCTCACTCCACCCCTCCAACTTGAAGTATATAGAAGTTATACCCGTCTAAAGTTGACCTCCCGGGTATTTCGAAACTAAATTAGGGTTTCAAAGTATGGGGTTTTTAACTAATTTAAAAACTATAATACTAATTTTCATAAAAAGTTTCAATTTCTAGAAAAAGAATTTCTTTAAAAACTCACAAGGCCTGCGAGTTATTGAGAATTTTTGCAAAAAAATAAACATTTGACCATGATTTTCGAATTCAAACCATTTGAAATCGGTGCACTTTCGGGTAGAATAGAAAGCGTTAAATGGTACCTTATAATGTCGTAATCAACATAGTTTTTGAAAATTTGAAAATATGTTTGGAACTCAGGAGATATGGCGGTTTCAAAATGCTACCCAGCTTGATGACGTCATCGGTCACCAGAGCTTGGTAGCCTAGTTAGGAAACATTAATTTTTCGTTTGAAATTGCACATAACTGACTCAATTTAAAAACTAAACGCCTCTATACTGTTAGACTTGCTTGGAAATACTTTAATTTGGTTTATTTGTATTGTTATACTTGATTTTTAATTACAAATTGATGTTTCCTACGTAGTCTACCAAGCCCTGGTGACCGATGACGTCATCAAACTGGGTAGCATTTTAAAACCGCCATATCTCCTGAGTTCCAAACATTTTTTCAAATTTTCAAAAACTATGTTGACTATGACATTATAAGGTACCATTTAACGCTTTCTATTTGACCCGAAATTGCACCGATTTCAAATAGTTTGAATTCGAAAATCGGTTATTTTTTTGCAAAACTTCTCAATAACTCGCAGGCCTTGTGAGTTTTTAAAGAAATTCTTTTTCTAGAAATTGAAACTTTTTATGAAAACTAGTATAATAGTTTTTAAATTAGTTAAAAACCCCATACTTTGAAACCCTAATTTAGTTTCGAAATACCCGGGAGGTCAACTTTACCCGGGTATAACTTCTATATACTTCAAGTTGGAGGGGTCGAGTGAGGTATCAATCGACTTCTATTACCAAGCCCTACAACATACTGGAATATCGCATGAGTGAGACCTCCTTACATTGCGTCGATAAACTGTGCAATTGGAGAGTGAACTGAGCAAGTGGAGAGTGAACTGAGCAAGTGGAGAGTGAACGGAGCAAGTGGAGAGTGAACTGAGCAAGTGGAGAGTGAACTGAGCAAGTGGAGAGTGAACGGAGCAAGTGGAGAGTGAACTGAGCAAGTGGAGAGTGAACTGAGCAAGTGGAGAGTGAACTGAGCAAGTGGATAGTGAACGGAGCAAGTGGAGAGTGAACTGAGCAAGTGGAGAGTGAACTGAGCAAGTGGAGAGTGAACGGAGCAACTGGAGAGTGAACTGAGCAAGTGGAGAGTGAACTGAGCAAGTGGAGAGTGAACTGAGCAAGTGGAGAGTGAACTGAGCAAGTGGAGAGTGAACTGAGCAATTGGAGAGTGAACGGAGCAAGTGGAGAGTGAACTGAGCAGAACAAAAGAAGAAACGGCCAACGGACAACCAACTTTCAGCTGACTCCGTAAAAACATACTCTGTATACGTTTTGTACTGTCTTTGTGATGGCATTCTGGCGTAGGTTCAGCTGCAGCAAACCAGTACTGGCTTGTCAACAGTTTGTACGCTAATGTGAAACGAACATTAACTTGTTGCTGGTTTGGTAGCAATTAACCGTTACAAAAACGTGAAGGCTTATTGGTATAGATTTTTTACTATACCTTTGCTGTATTTTCGGCACTGTTTTATCTTTATTGGTGCAACGCAGATCTTTTACCAAAATTCAAATGCGTTGGATTTGCCATCATAAAAAACCGAGAGTGATGGCATATCCTACATGAATCCGGCGCTATTGTTTCTCAGGTACTTACAAAGTATACAAGAAAATCGTTTTTAAGTCCTCTTTAACGTAAAATGGATCAAAGAAGCAAGGCCAAAACCAACCAACAATTACAATGGCAGGCGAACGTGTCCTGTCTAGCTCCCGTGAACAGCCGGGAATTTATTTTTTGTGTGACATGACAGGTCACTGCTCGGGGTTTTTGGGGGCAAATATTTGTTCCTTAACCTCTGTAGCAGTGACCTGTCAAGATAAACCGCAGTTTGATTACTGCTGCAGAAGCACTGCTGAGTCTCGGCTTTTGAAAGCAATGTTTACATTGCATCAGCTGAGAACTCGCAGTGCTGGGATTGGGAAAATAAGTGATTGCAGTGACTCCAGTGATAAATTTGTCACTGTTGAGTCACTGCTGAGTGGTTGTATGTGTAGTGGTGGTTGGTGTTGGAGTTTGGGGCGTTTTGGTGGGCGTTTTCTGGTGGGGCGATCGGTGAACGGACGCCGTGTGTTGTGTGCTGCTGCGTTTGGCGATGACATTTTGTCACTGCTAGGCGTGTGCGCATATGACAGTTGTGGTGTGCGGCGTCTGGACACTTGGTGCCTTGTTCGGAGGCGTCTGCCTGTGCGTCCTGGACATGCTGACTCAGCTGCTTGTTGCACATCACAACATGGAAACGATGACAGTGTTGCATTGTATGGCGTTCTATTATGGGCGTCAGACGATGTTAACACTAAACCCAAGTGTAATGTGAATGTGTGCTGTTTTGTTTTGTGGTGTGTTTTCATCAGTGATCACTGTGGTGGTTACGGAGGTATACCCCACGGGACGCGGCATGCAACCCACAGCACGCTGATTTTTGGTATGCAATCGAATGACTGAGTGCATACAATTGAATATGCATCATGCACATGCGGCCACTGCAAATCTCTGCAGGACACTTGCAGAGATTAAGCGGAAAGGCTTCATATGCTTGTTGCAAGAACCGTACACGCACAATGGGCGTGTTACTGGTCTTTCAGGATTAGGGACTTTGATAGTGGGACCTGGGACTAAAGATAGTCCCCCAAGGGCCTCGCTGTTGGCCTCAAAGAATCTGACTGTGTGGCCACTAGCAGAATTCTGTACTAGGGATTTAGCAGTGGCTTCGATTAGATTCAAACACGATGAATGGGTGGTCGCTTCGGTTTATATGCCGCACGATTCAAGTATCCATCCAAGTACAGAATTTCGCAAACTGGTGGAATTCTGTGAACAAGCAAAACGGAAACTCGTAATTGGTGGTGATGTCAACTCTCATCACTCACTATGGGGTAGTACGGATTGTAATAAAAGAGGAGAGGATCTTGTAGATTACCTTGCCTCTACTGATCTTCATGTAATAAATCAAGGCCACAAGCCAACATTTGTTACTGCGGCTCGCAAAGAGGTCCTTGATGTGACATTCGCCACATCGGACGCTCTTTGTGCTATACATCGGTGGCAAGTTGACGAGGAAGACTCGTTCTCTGACCACCGAATGATTACCTTCAACCTTGGGGTTAAATTTGGGCCCCCAGTTCTCATTCGTAATCGGAGGAGAACTGACTTCGTAAAGTACAGGGAGACGGTGGATAATCTTTTGGAAACTATTCCAACAAGTGAGATTACTTCGGTTAGCTTACTTGAGGAAAGAGCAAAAGAAGTTACCAAAGTGATTCAGAACTCCTTTTACGCCAGCTGTCCTCCAAAGAAGGTAAAGCCAGGCGTTAAGGTCAGCAGCAGTCAGCTGCAGCAGCTCAGACAAGAAACACGCCGCCTTCATCGACAGGTGGTAGCTACAGGACTTCCGGAACACTGGGATGAGTACAAGGCAGCTCGCAACACCTTTAGATATGGTGTTCGGAAAGCCAAGTTCACTGCGTGGAAGGCATTCTGCTCCGGCATTGAAGAAATGTCGGAAGCATCTCGTCTCTACAAGATACTTAAGACTGACCCTACTACAAAGTTGGGTAGTCTAGAGAAAGATGACGGCAGTTATACAAAGACTGCCAAGGAAACATTGGAACTGCTTCTAAATAAGCACTTTTCAGTGGGTACTACTGGAGTTGCGGTTCAAGGTCCTTCCCAAGAAAGGATGAGACTGCCTCCCGAGGCAGTTACACTTTTTAAGGTGAAGTCTGCCTTTGCGTCCTTCAGTTCATACAAGGCCCCTGGGCCTGATGAAATATTTCCGGCCCTTTTAACGGCTGCTGGAGATAGACTGGTACGAATAATGCAACCCATATATGTGGCGTGCTTGGAATTTGGATATGTTCCTAGTTCCTGGCGTGCCGCAAAGGTTGTGTTTCTACCAAAACCAGGTAAGGACAGCTATCAAAGGGCATCATCGTGGCGCCCGATTTCTCTGACGTCTTTCTTTCTAAAGGCGTTAGAGAGATTGGTCGACTGGCAGGTTAAAACTGCAGACCTGATAGCTAGACTTAAAAGAAATGGGCAATTTGCCTATTTGCGGGGCGTTTCAACTGAAGCAGCGCTGCATGAATTAGTCACACGCATTGAAAAGTCAATGCAGTGCAAGGGGATAGCTCTCGGTGTATTTCTTGACATCGAAGGAGCCTTTAACAGGGCTTCTTTTAAAGTTGTCAAGAGCTCCCTTGAAAGACAGTCAATCCCTCCAATATACGTGAGGTGGATTGATAATATGCTGCGGAGTAGAACCGCAGTCTCTGAATTATCTGGCAGCTATAGCAAAATTACTGTAGCTGCTGGGTGTCCGCAAGGTGGAGTGTTGTCTCCATTTCTCTGGGATTGTGTGGTGGATGAGCTCTTGTGCGAGCTCAAAGAAAAGTCTACTGCTACGCACTCGCAGGGCTTTGCTGATGACATTGCTCTACTGCAACCAGGCATATGCCTTGCTACCGTGCAAAGCATTATGCAAACAGCACTGCAGCACGTCCACTCATGGTGTGTGAAAGTCGGCCTCTCGGTTAACGCTAGTAAATCGGAGGCAGTAGTGTTCACTAACCGGATTAAGTTGGAGTGTTCACCGAAATTGACCTACAATGGTCAGCCGATACCTTTTAAAAATAAGGTACGATACTTAGGTGTCCATTTGGACAGTAAGTTAATGTGGCGACCTCACCTTTTAAACCGGGCCACTCGTATGCAAGTGGCCTTAGCACAATGTAGGAGAGCTGTCGCAAGGACCTGGGGTTTGAAACCTTGGGTAATGAAATGGATCTATACGGCTATCATTCGACCAGCCACGTTCTACGGGATTGTGGTATGGCTCCCTGCAGTGAAAGTCAAACAAAACGTGATGGTGCTCGCCAGGCTTCAACGTCAGGCAATGACACTCATCACGGGATGCATGCGAACAACTCCAACCGCAGCGTTGGAATGTTTGCTCGACCTAAAACCAATTGATGTACATGCGGACGGACGTGTTGTACGGACGATGCATAGATTGCATCACAATAAAACCTGGAAAGGTATTGAACCTCGTGGTGTTCTAAAACGGGAGACCCATTCTGTGGCTTGTGGTAAAGTCTGGAAACGGGTTCCTATCTTGGAATGGCCATGCGACTTGCGGAATAGTAGACCACTTATAGAAGGTGGTTTTAGACTAACTGTTCCGTCTCGTGACTCGTGGAAGAAGGGAGGTGAACCAAAACACCCTCCGCAGTCTGTGGTGTGCTATACGGACGGCTCTAGATTCCATGAAAAGACTGGTGCTGCATTCACAGCATCATATGATGGGGAGACTGTACAGGAGCTTATACCGTTGGGTTCAAGCACCACAGTCTTTCAAGCTGAAGTCCTTGCCATTTTAAACTTGGCAAGGGAACTATGCTCCCGTCTTAATGACAGAAGGAGCATTCATATTTACTCCGACAGTCGTAGTGCCATCGAGGCTCTTAAGAGTTGGTGGCACATGACTTCAATTGTGGGGGAATGCTTTGAATGTCTCCGCCAATTGGCACAGAGACATGAAGTTTCCCTTACATGGATACCTGCCCACTGCGGGTTTGATGGGAACGAGGCGGTTGATGCATTGGCTAAGGATGCAACTGAAATGCCTATTATCGGTCCCGAGCCGATCGTTCCTGTAGCGCTTAATGTGGTTAAGAGTGTAGTCAGAGAATGGGGTGATGGACAGCACTCACTGCAATGGCGCAGCAGGGACGACTGCAAAGAAACAAAAATGTTAATTGACTTGCCATCGCGTGCTGTGGGTCGCTTTTTAAGTGACCTTCCACGTGAAGCACTGAGATCGTTTGTTCAGATCATTACTGGACATTCGGTGCTGAGGAGTCACCTCCATAAAATGGGGGTGGCGGAGACTAAGGTCTGTCCTAGCTGTGGGATGGATGATGAGACTAGCCTACACCTCCTTGGAAGCTGTGATAGGTTTGTTGAGTTACGTTGCGACGTGCTGGAGGGTCAAACCCTCTCTGCTGACGCCATACGACGTGCCACTCCAGCCAGTCTTTTGCAATTTATCAAAAGCACTGGTCGGCTCAAAAGGTCAATAGACCCGGCCAGAGCCGTGCGGAGGGCGGGTAGGCCATAAAGTAAACCTTCCAATGTAAGGCATGGGAGAGTCTGCAAAAATCTGATTAAAGGTTAAGCGGCTGCGGCAGTGACTAAAAATGTCTTGTTGCTTCCCAAATTACATACACAAGGCCAAAACCAAAAGCTTACGGATGTAGGTGTGGAAAAATATCCAGATGCATTTCACAAAACCATGGCTTTGTTCTTGTTGAAAGTAATAAATAGTTTACTTTAGCACATTAACCCATGTTTCCTCAAGTTTGCCTAGTTTATAGTCAGGCCTACCGTGAATAAACTGAGAATGATTCAATCCAAACATTATGTTTGTTGATTGATTTAAAGAAACCTTAGCAGAAGTGTCGCTGTCGTAGAAGTTTCCATGAAAGTCGAAAGCAGCTCGAGGTTTTAATCTAAAATTGGTTGGAATATATTTAACCACGATAACATCGTGTCAAGCTCTCTTCATTTTTCTTGATTTAGACAAAATTAAGACCCCTAATTGCTGTTGGAATGGTAAGTTAATTTTCAAAGAGTTATCGCAGGCGTGAATTTTATAATGATAACTGTTCCAAAAATATTAGTTTCATCGGAAACAACTTTTTCAACAAAAAAAACAAGACAAGAAAAATTGTATCACTCCAAAACAATCTGACGGTATTTAGTTAACTGTGCTTTCTTATTGTTGACCTTTCGACTGCTAGTGTTATTCAAACCTCTCGTACGGAATACTTGATCAACGAATAAAACCGTTAGTCGGCGCAAATGAAGTAATTATGTGTCAAAGCGAAATCAAAGCTTCAAAAATTATTTCACACAATCAAATAAATACTCAAATAAATTGTTTCAAGCAATTAAGCAATTAACTTCGACGTAATGAGTTTAATAGGATGTGCCTTCTAAGGTTACGACGCAAATGGGTATTTAAAATATACGATCAAACCCGTATATTTTGTATTTGTAACTTTGTATTTAGCAATAAGGTATTTATTGGTTATATAAATAGGCTACGCAGACACTTGTGTGTTACCAAATAACAGGTTAACATCTTATTCATGTTATTTTAGACCCGCACTTGTAGCGGTTGATGTAAAAAGCTGAAAAAAAGTTGATAACGTGTCCACGTCTTCTCCATTTTGACATTACAAACATCGCGCGGAAATGGCTGTTCCAATTTACAATCAGTTAATTATCCTAACCAGCCTTGGCGAGAATGAGATTAGCTGTATTTGTCGACAAAGCGAGCAAAAAACATAGTAGCATCAGCATTGCAACGATGCACCATATATTTGAATTGCACCACTTATGTTTTGGTAAACAATTTTGAATGACATATTACAAAAAAGTGAGTGGCATTCATCAGACATAGTCTCAACGCGTTTAATACTTAAGAACTACGGTGCCAAACGGAAACCACACCGTGTTAAACGCCCTGGCACTTTATTTTTGTAAAAACTATACAGTATAATAAATACTGGACTGGACAAACAGCTATCTGAGAGATTTATTACATTCATGCATCGTGTTTTAAAATAGTAAGAATAGCTTAATCTCATTAAATCATAAGGGTGGTTTGACATAAACACCAAACCACGAATAGTAAAAACAATTACCGGACAACACATGGGTTTTGATGCTTAATTATACACACATGCAAGTGCTGCCTATTAATATGAGGCGTTGGCGCATTAGAAATTCAGGGGGTAAATCTAGGCATGTTGAAATCAAGATGTATGTGTCAGTTATAATTTTTAAATAGGCATGTGCGTCATATACAACCAATTGGCTTTTATTTAAAAGCTTTTAGCTATAAGGAGTTGATTTATTTCCTTATGTAAAAATTGAAGAACGAAATGTTATATCGAATGTCGTCATGATTCATCTCGTGTAGTATGACCTTCAAGAAAATTTTCACTCTGCAACGCACTCACCACAAATAACCATATCCAGATACACAAGCTGACCCACATCATCATAATCCCAAGTTCTATCCTCTATAACATATTTATTAATTTCTGGTTGCAATTTACTCTGAACACTAGGGTTTTATGCCAGAGCATACAACGCAAATGTAGTTGCTTTACTGGTTGTGATAATACCGGAAAAGAAAAGAACCAGCATTTGAGCATTCATTATTTCGTCATTGAGATATATATTCTTTTGAAAATTCTCGGAAGAAACTTTGGCATCGTTTTCAAATGCAATGTAGTTAGGATAAATCTATTGCAACAAAAATCCTTTCAAGCGAAAAATTTATTTCTGAAGCAAGTCAAACCAAGTTTTGCTTGTCGCTAAGGCACCTGTTGGAGGAAATTGTCGCTATACTATTTTTTGTTTGTATTTAGGTATTAGTTTTGGGTGTGCTCTGCGGCTCGTGGTCAGACACGCAGTCGGCAAAAAGTCAGTCATTCAGAAGTTGTGCATTATTCTCAGAGAAGCGTGCAGAATAATTTTCAGAGATTGTAATTGTTGGTTGGGCAATTAATTTGTGGGTTTTAATGAGATTAATAAAATCAGATTGTTTCGTTTTCAAACATTATTCCAAAGTGCTGAACTGTTATTTATTGTAATCACATAATATTCGCCTAATTATCTGGGATTAGTCTGGCGCTGTCTGCGCAGGTAGCCTTTACGGCGCCGTAACATTTTTGGAGGCCCTGCCCCGATAAGTCAAGGGGAAATTGTGAGCGCAGCGGTGATTACGTCCAAAGTGTGTTGAGTGATTAGATTTTCGCTGACGCTAGAAAATTAAGTCAACTTAGTGGAACGCGAGTGATTTGGCCTGTGAGTCAAAATGGATAAGTTGATTCGCGGGAGGAGACCGGTCAGGCAGCAGCTACCCGAGTTAACGGGTGAGGTTTCCGCCCTTGTGGACAAGGAGGAGTTGTCACGACAAGAGGTGAGAACTTTACGTGTCACCTATGACCTGCTGCAGTCTACCTTCAAGAGCTTGGAGGATTGGGACGAAAAGGTGAAGGAGCAGCTTTTGCTGGAGGAGGTCACCGAGGAGGTGGAAGATCAAGAGTTTAAGGAGATGCAGCGTTATCGAAAACTCTACATGGGGACACGTATTGATATTGACAACGTCCTTTCCAGTCTGTCAACCGAAGATAAGATGGAGACAGAGTCGGTCAAGTCCTCATCGAAGAAGCGGAGGTATCATCTTCCAAAAAAGAAGTAAAAATTCAATCGTTCAATGGACAACTGCTAGGCTGGCTCGTTTGGTGGTCCCAATTTCGCCAAGTCAATGAGGATGACGAGCTGCACCCGGCCCATAAATTCCAGTACCTTGTTCAGTCCATGGAAACGGGAACGGAGGCAAGAGAATTAGTTGAGAGCTACCCGATGACCGCAGATAATTATCCCATCGCAATGGAAGCCTTGAAAGAACGTTTTGGCCGCAACGACTTGTTGTTGCAAGTCTATAACCGCGAACCATTGACCATGGTCATCTCCAACGTGACAGGCTCGAAGAAGCTGCCGTTGTCGCAGTTGTACCTAAAACTGGAGTCACACCTACGGTCACTGGCGGAGCTCATCTTGGATAAAGCGGATCCCGCTACTTGGCTATTTCCGCTTGTGGAATCAAGCCTTTCTGTGGAGACACTAAGAGCTAGGAATCTCGCTTGGATCTGTTAATGGAGTTTATCACGACTGAGGTTCGCAGCGACCACAACATTGCTCTGGCTCAGAAGATATTCCAAGAAAAGAAGGCTACCGAGGGAAAGAAGACGGAGAGATTAAAATGAGTGATTGACTCAGCGTGTGGAGAAATTCCAGGCTGTTGCCAGTCTCTTCACTGGAAAAGTGACAAAATGCACAATCTGTACCGAAGACCATGCACCTGAGCAATGTCTCAATGATGTCTCCGAAAAATGTCGTATGAACAACAATGTAAAGTGCTACGGGAAAACAAACTGTGTTTCAAATGCCTGCGAGCAGGCCATCGCCGTGTACAGTGCCGTCGGAGAGTGACTTGCTCCAGTTGCCACAAGGGTCACTTCGAAATTGTGTCACGGAGAGAGAGGAAAGTCAAGTGCACCGCCTCCAGGAGGGAACATGAGTGTCAAACGCAGCATCCTGAGCAACAAAGAGTCCTCACCAAAACGTGTTCGCTTTGGGAAGAATCCTGAGCATAAGGACCTTCAACTTGTGGCACAGCAGAATAATTAGTGCAGTTCAAGAGTCCTGCTGAACACGATAAAAGTTCTGGTGGATACTGGTAACGGGAAATACCACACGGTGCGTTTGGTTGGCGATGGCGGCGTAGTTTTGGAGTTACAGAAATTCTTCCGCGAGCCCGTAGTACTGATGTCGGAGAAGAATGGCTACACGCTGTAATATTTGAAGCAATCAAAACAGTGCCAATGTCCTACAAGGAGAAAAGGGTTCTTGTCCGGGGGCTCACCGGTGCTGAAATGGCGTTGGATTTGCTGGAGAAAGACACTATTACTGGTGAAATTCGGGAAATACTGGTTGGTGTATGGACATATGAATGTCAAAGCAAGGGAATTTGCCTAAGTTATATCGGAGATAAGTGGAGTGAGGCAGATATTCTCGTCGATTAGGCTTAGAGTTTAAAAGCTTCCTTTTGCTTCCCATATATGTGGGAAGCATGGGTGAGCATTCCAAGCCTGAAATGCAAATTCTGTACCTGGCTCTTGACACCTGATTTTTAAGCAAGGCAAACGTTGAATGTATGCAAAGCTAAATAGTTGCATCATTTATCTGCCGGTTGTGTAGTTGATTGTAAAACAACACAGGCCGCATTATCAGGACAGTTGTATTGCAAAAATTGCTTCCAGAAAGAAACAAGCCAAGCCAAGATTTCCTTGTCGCTAATGCTCCCAGACATTTGTATATGCTATTTGTAAACTTTGGTGAAGTCCGTCAATGCGTGTACGACAGCCTAAAAGTTAACAGCAACTAAATTAAAGCCGTCATTACTATATTTTTGGGCATGTTTATTGCTTCCCATACATAAATATGGATGAGGATTGCAAGTCAGAAATGCAAAACCTACACGTGACTCTTGACAGCTGAAATTCAAGCATGGCCGGAATGAGATTAATATCCGATTAGTAAAACTAGTAAAAAACTGAAACATAATCATGTGTCGCACAGTGCAATCAGTAAAGACTTTAGATTTACCCATGAAGGCCCTGATTAAGAACCTTAGTATTTAAATTATTGCGTTGAGTACTGTAGGGTCCCTTACTAAGCTCCTGAAATTTTGCTTGAGCAATCCGTAGGGTACTGTGTCCAACGACCCTCTTTTAGTTTTTCCAAATTCCATTTTTTATTTTAAAAAAATAATAACATTTTTGGATTTGACTAATTTTTCAAGTCCTATCATACTGTTTACGTCATTTTTAGCAGCTTTAATGAAAGCGTTACCATAAAGTTTGCACCAACAAAAAAACCATTACCACATTTTCTAAATTTGAAAACCTCATGTCAATAGTCGCGTCCTATCTTGTGTACGCTTCATCGAAAACTCCTGAAATTTTGCACGAACATTCCCTTGGGCACTGTGTCTAACAACTTTAGTTATACGAATCCTCATTTCTATTCCAATTTCCGAAACATTGATTGTTTTTAGAAATTAAAAAATCTGGATTTTTAAGTCCTATGGTTACGAACACTGGTGGCTTGAATAACCTTGTTGAAAGATTTACCACAATAGTTTTGAAAACTTAAAAAATGTCCCCTCATAAAAACTAGGAAGGTTATAGCCCAGACACTAACTGTATCATGTATCACCAATGCTCCTACAAATTTCAGATTTATTATTTTGAATATGACTTTATTTACCAATGATATTATTATATTGCTACAAACTTACTTCACTCATAAACATTTTAATATAAATTAGCATAGGATGTTAATCACGTTATGACTAATAACTTCAAAATTGTTCAGCATCAGGTCTAGTGCTTGGAAGTAAGTAGAAACGACATAATACAGGGAAGCAGCCATTACGGGACTTATGGAAGTTTTTCAAATTGAAGAATCAAAGGTATCGCTTTCATTAATATTGCTTAAAATGACGTTAACAATATGATAGGACTTGAGGGATCACGTTTTACTCCAATCTAAAAAAATATTTTTTAATTTTTTTGAAAACATATATATCTAAATGGATTTTTGAAAAACTTAAAGTGGGCCGTTGGACACAGTGTCCATGGGAATGCCGTGCAAATTTTCCGGACTTGTTGATGAAGCGTAAACGAGATATAACTCGCCTATTGACATCGGATTTTCCAATTTTGAAAATGTGGTAATAGTTTTTTCGTTGGTGGGAATTTTATGGTAACGCTTTCATATAAGTTGCTTAAAATGACGTATACAATATGTTAGGACTTTAAAAATCACATTTTAGTCAAATACAAAAAATTGGTTTTTTTGAAAAATAAAAAATGAAATTTGGAAAAACTAAAACAAGGTCGTGGGACATAGTGCCCTACGGATTGTTCATGTAAAATTTCAGTTTATGTGCATGCGGGCTTGAGATAGGACTTGCCCATTGAACTACATACAAGCTGGAACTGATAGCCAGTTTTTGAGTCCACTGACCAGAAATTTAAAGGCTAGAAACAAAACATGAAAACTTTTAGGTTTCAAATTGACCATAAAAGTAAAAAAGGACTATGCAACCTAAGGGCAAAAATTTTGACCTCCTAGTTTATTGCCGATTCTGAAAGAGCTTTTAAAGCTCTACAATTTTGCAATTTAATATATGTCATTATTTCTTAACGTTGTCGAGATATGAAGTAATGGAATCGTGGAAATTTCGGTGTCGTCTTGTAGCTAAGAAACAGGGCTTTCATATAGAACAAACTAATGCAATTCACATACGAAAATTATGAATAAAAAATGTACGTTTCGAATCGGAAAAATAGAAGTAACCACGTTTTGTACAAGGTATGCTGTTTGACGATTAATCGCAATTGGAGATGCGATATATCACATCTTCTTCAGCTTTTTGCGTAGATTCCAAATCTTGTTTCAGTTTGGTGTAAAATTTGGAATTTTAAACAATTAATTATTAATCGTAATTAATGTAAAATTGTGCGCGCTAGACTCCAAGAGCATTCCCCAGATGTTACAGTTGGATGATTATCCGTAAAATAAACGAGACACAACTCCTTGTTTTGCCGTAGGAATAACCGGTTTCGGTTTTACTTATCCTTCATCAGATTCTATACATAAATTAATTACAGAAAAATAATCATGAATAGACTAAGTTCACAACGCTACGAAATCAATTATATAAAATAAGTTAATTTAATTACGATGACGATTACTAACTCACCCTTTGGCTTGATTGAATACGATATCACACAAAATCACACTGCTTAACGTGTTCATATAATTATTCATTCCCTATGCATTAAAATTGGATAAAAATTAACAAAAAGAACACATAAAAATAAATACGTTAACATGATTATGTTGATATTACAATTATTTAATTACCTACCAGTTTTAAATTAAAATATAATAATGGCTAGATAATTAGCAGTGTGATGTTCCTATATTGGTAATAAGAGTGCTTTTATAGGAACGAAGAGCTTTTACAAAGGACAGACCGCTAGGCTATTCATTTCTACTGCACTATTTTGAGACAATTTCTTTTGCTCTATGCATAGTGTAATACGTTGTGTCTGGTCTGGAATCGTAAAAGCAAAGTTCATTTCTATCTTCTTGGCTATTTCTTTTAACCTTTGGCTTGGACACTTACTTAAAGCTTCTGTTATTCTATTTTGTACAATTGTTTTAAATTGCCGTATCTTAGCAAATAGTAAAATGAAAAACACTTTATTGTTTTGGGAAATATATTCAGTTAAAGTAATTTCTGTTAGCAAATCAGGATTATGAAGACTAAGGTGACTGATATGAAAACGAAATTTAGGTATTATAAGATTGTCGCGGTTGTGGGATAATAATTTTTGTTTAGCTTCCTCTAATAAATTTACTGGATAACCTCGTCTAGTAAATTTAGAAAACATTATTTCCAGGTTTTTATCTCTTTCGGATATCTCTGTACATGCTTTTATTACTCTTAAACCACACGAAAAAGGTAATGAATTTTTCATGTATAGAGGGTGATTAGACTCATAATGTAAATATTCATGTTTAGACATTGGTTTGGTGAATAAAGTTGTTGTAATAGTATTATCGTTTTTTATCTTAATAGTTAAATCAAGAAAATTTACACTATTTAGAGAAAAATCTATTGTGAATTTAAGAAACTTATGTTTAACATTATCTTTCAACCAAGTTTCATGATCCGCTATGTCAGTGAGATCAACAATGAGAAATATATCAATAAATCTCCCTTTGAAAATCATCTCATTTTTCCAAATAGTATTCAATTGTTTAGCTGCTGTAATATTAGCAATGGATACACTAGAGTTGTTGCCCATTTGAATACCTTTCTTTTGAAAAAATAATTGATTATTATATGCGACATAGCCATAATCAAGGCTTAAATCTAATAACAATTCTAAATGTTTCTCGAAAATTTCAAACGGCAACTCAGTAATGTCTTTGTACTCACTATAAAATTCTAGACAATCACTCTTGCATACCGCAATTGGTAGTTCCTGATACATTGCAGTTATATCTGCAGCCACAAGACAGTATTTTCTGTTTCTATCTAGTTTTACAGTATTGAGAAACGCTAATAAATGTGGTGTGTCTATTAACAGGGTTGGAATGTGAACAGTAAGCGGTTTCAATATTGAATCTAACAAAATAGCCACGCCTCTGTTTATGGTACATACATTACTACATATTGGTCTTCCAATAGGAAATACATCATACTTTTTATGAATTTTTGGAAGAATGTAAAAGTTGGCTGGTTTGTAATCCTTTGGTTTTTAGATTCACTCGAAATGAATTAAAGAATATATTTGAATTATATTTGAGACATGTCTCGTCTTATCAATAGACGTTTGCATAGCTATGTTATATTGTGCATTATTACTAGGGTTATAAATATTTATGTCCGGCCGTTGATGAAAAATTTCTGTCTCGTAATCATCTTTCTTCATAATTCCCATCTTCCCATCCCTTCACTATCCCAGCATTTTTATCAGATTGCTTAATAATAACATCATTTTGCGTTAAAAATAAGTTGTACTGTTATAATAAGTACTCGTGAATCTTATTGGGTTTTATTTTAATTCTTCGTAGAGTATCTGTACAGCATTTTGCTGTATTGTCCTTAAATAAAACATACTAAAATGGACATTTTAATTTACAACTTTTTACAGCTTTTTTATTTTGATTATGGTTTCACATGCGATGTCATCCTTTAAAGTTTGACCATTTCTATTAATGAAAAACACTTTCCATGCAAACTTTCGGATACCTTCAGCAATAGCTTGTTGAATGTTTTTAAAATTTGGTTTTCTTACAAAACTAAATTTTAGTCCTAAAATTAAACACAGTTCTACAGCTTTTGGAATAAAAATTCTTGACAAATTATGAGTACACTGTGGAGATTCTGTCATATTCTTATATAAAAACCGTAATTTGCGTTTATCATTTTTGTTCAAGTTGCTACTGCCTGGGAAGATTTTATTCATGTTAATGAATTTTCTTTTTCTATGTCTTTTTTGAGAGTCAGTAATCGTCGCCTCTTGTCAGTAATCATTTCTCTTGTAATCTCTCTACACACACAACACTCAAAACAACACCTAGTGAATGATGCTTGGGTCAAACGCGTGTATTTGTTCGATTATTACGATAATTAAATAATTGTTTAAAATTCCACCAACTTGCGTTTTTACACCAAACTGAAACCAGATTTGTAATCGACATAAAAAGCTGAACAGATGTGATGTATCGCATCTCCAATTGCGATTAACAGTCTAATGGCATACCTTGTACGTGTATGGCAGAACGTCTTTTACAATTTTTTTTTTACCATGGCAGACAAAGTTGATAATCCAATTTTGCTGAGTTCCTTATCATTGTATTGCATATTCGAAAAGTAATCATATGTAATATCAAATGTGGTACCCGTTTTGTGTGGCGTGTGGTGAGTTTCCTTGTAAAACTTGAAAATGGACAGAAGGTTAAAAGCATAGATATTGTTCTGAAAAAAACATGAATAAAAATCATATAAATATATCATGTTACGTGGCTATTATCCCAATGAACGGTTACGTAATCATTTCTGTCTTGTCTGCTTTTTTCCTGCCAGAAATCCAGCGCGTGAGTCATTTTATAATATTTTCGCAATAAAAATTATGTAATAATTATTGTAGAAATCTATCTACTACCATCTAAACAATTATCTACATAATCATGTTATGAAACAATGTGTGTACTTCCTATAAATAAGTAGTTATTACTAATTCACTTCATTACTTCCTTCCTGATAAGTTTCTACGTTTATTTTTACGAGTGGCTTCCTTTTAAAGTACCTAGAATAGAATAGAATAGAATGTCTTTTTATTTAAGTGTTAAATAGTTTCAGTCTTTACAGTCTGATATTCTAACCATAACACTATACACAGAGGTTGTCAAATTCCATAAAGAATTATTAGCCAATAATACAGAAGCCGAATCAAAAACAAAATTATAAAATATTAACAAAGCGATCTAAATCGATACAGATTTTCGTTTTCTAATCATTAATTCTTTACATTCTTCGCTAAATATATCTATCAAGGTTTTACATTCATTTAATAAGGGTTTTTGCATCAATTTATTTAACTCTTTACAATGATCATTCCAAATTTGAATACAATTCCATTTCAAAGATTGCTTAAATAAGGTTGAGTTTGGTTTCACATCAACTTTCATTCTACCCAGTCCAGTTTCATTTTCATTAGAGTAATTGAACCAGTTACCAAACATTGCACATTTTCTTCTTTTAAAATCAAATTTTAAGAATGCTACAGTTCTTCTTTCCGTAATAGTTAACAATTGTAATCTAGATAACAGTGGATTGATATCAATATTTCTAAGGCTAACATATTTGTTTCTACATAAACCTGGATAGAAATATGAGACAATAAACCTGTTCAATTTTGATTGAAATTTTAGAACATATCCCATATTGTTGGTAGACCAAAAGGTGATACCATAATTTAGAATACTGACAGCATAAGCCTGCATTATACTTTTGAGGAATTCCTCACTTATCATACGCTTAATACTATATAATTTTGCAAGAGCTGCATTAAGTCTAGATTCAGTATTCTCACAGTGTGTTTTAAATGAGATTTGTGTCTAAGTGAACACCCAGGTATTTAAAACTACTGATTAACTCTATAGTTTCTCCGCGATGTTGTACTGAACCTTTTTCACGTGCAGATTTGTAGTCGTGTGCTTTGTAGAACGTCATGTATTTAGTTTTGCTAATATTTATTTTTAAATCATTCTCTGTACAATATTTATCTAGTTTATCGAGTTCTTTTGATAGTTTAGCCGCGCCTTCTACAAAACTAGCACACTGAGTATAAATTATTGTGTCATCGGCATAAAGGCAATACTGAAGTGACAAAATTTCACTCATGTCATTGATATATAGAGAGTAAAATAATGGACCAAGTATACTTCCACTCGGAATTCCTGATCTAACTTCATATGACATAGACGTATATGAGCCATTTCTAATAGTGAATGTCCTATCAGTAAAGTAGTTAATTATTACTTTTATAATAAAAGGTGGAATTCTATAACTATACTTGAACATAAGCTTAGCTATTAGTTTGACATGTGAAATACTGTCGAACGCTTTCGAAAAATCAATTAGTAAAGCTACAGCTTTCCCTGATCGTTTATCTAAAATCTCATATAAGTCGTTACAGTAGCAATAGCGGTTTCACATGACCTGGAAGGTCTAAAACCATGGTGATGTGGGTCTAAGCAGTCTTTGACATAATACAATATCTTGCAATAGAGAATTATTTCGAATATTTTTACTATAAAAGGAAAGCTAAAAATACCCCTATAGTTTACTGAACAAAATCTGGAACCCTTCTTTTTGTAAAGTGCAATCACATTAGCAACCTTAAAGTTATCTGGAACGATGCCACTTCTTAAAATAGACAAAAATAGGTATGTCAGAGGAATTGCTAAAAGACTGGAGAAACGCTTATAAATACGCCTTGGTACATTTGCGCTACTATCTGAGGATTTCGCAACATAAGCAATCGCATTAGATACCTCAAGCGGATTCAAAACCGGCTCCAGCTCCATAACAATTTCGTCATCTGAATTGTTCTTATTTTTATCAATAAACATTGTGGTGTATTCTTCTAATTGTTCATTACTTAAGGTTACATCGCTAACTGATTTGGAAACCATAAACTCTTGTGCTAATCCTTTACAAATGGTTTCATCATCCTCTATAATAGTACCATCTTTAATTAATTTTGTAATCTTAGTGCTAGGTTTCTTACGATATTGAATTAATTCATCTATAGCTTTCCAAGCATCCGCCGATGTTCGTATACCTGATAGCTTTTTACGGAAATAATCTTTTTTCGCACTTCTGATTGTACTATTTACGTTGTTTTTTACTTTAGTAAAAGCTGGCAAGAGTTCCGTATTTAAAATAGCCTTTTTTCGTAGTTCGTCTCTAGCGGAACAGAGTTTAATAAGATCTGAACTAAACCATGGAGCACTAAACCCCTTTACTGCTCTTCGTTTTAATGGAGCGTTCTTATTTAAGATGCCAATTACAATACTTTCAAAAATTTTTGCGGCTTTGTCTGGACAGGATGAGTTGTCTAAAAATGACCAGTCTACCCTTAAGATTTCGTTTTCAAAATCCTCCTCTTTAAAATCTCTGAAACTACGATACTCTATTACTTTTGGCATGATACGTTTTTTGACCGTTGTTCAACGGTATATACTAAGTTCAACGGAATAGAGCCAGTAGCAGGAAATTTGTATTATTAGAAACTATGACTAGGTCTAAAAGCGTGCTAGTTGTAACATTGTTACCATTTAGTCTCCTAGTGGCTATTCTGGTGGGTTGTTTTATTTGCTGTGTTAGGTTATACTCTTTAATCAACCTTTTAAGACGTTTTGATTCAGGACTAGATTTTGTCAAGTCAATATTGAAGTCACCAGTAATAACAAAATCTAGTTTTTCAGAGCGTAATGCACAGAATACACGTTCCAGAAACGTGAAAACTATGTCACCAATTTTGTCCGGTGGTATATAAATCGACAGAAAATAAAAAGGCTTTTGAAAATTTCCGGAAATTTTGACTAGTGTAGATTCTATTAACGGTGGGGGTTCTTCAGGCAACTCGCAGATTTGGTAGTCAAACGAATCATTAATATATAAAATTTGCCCACCCCCTCTTTCGATAGCCTATCTGATCGGATAAAATGGTAACCAGGGATACTAAACATATTGTCATGGTTACGAGGCTTAAGTTTTGACTCTGATATAGCACAAACTAAAACACATTACACTCATTTGTAAGAAGATATCTCACTTCTTCATACTTGTTAGCTAAACCGTTAATGTTGATGTGAATAAATTTTCTACCACTAGGCATGACCTGACGATAGGATACCTCTACGTCATTCGGTTCACTAACAGCCTGATCTAAAATTGTGGTATTCGAAAATGCAACTTCATTAAGTAAATTAAAGCTTTGATCAGAATTTACATTATTAACTTGTGTTACACATTTAGTACAAATTCTGTCATGTCTCACGCTGGTAGAACGCTGATCTCGAACTTGACTAAAAGAGCAGATGATCCATTCGTCGTTCGTTGAGTCAGTTGGTACTGAGGTGCGTTCCATGATGAATACAAGAAAAGAGTTAGATTAGTTGATTTGTAAAATTTATATCAGCCAAAAAATTTATCAACAGTCCAAATAAAAAGGTGCATAGACATCTTATCCAATTCACGGGTGCCAGTCATCATCATCATCGTCAAGTTTTAAAATGGTAATTAGCTTACTTTTATAGGACCATATTTGTATCCAGCTTGGTCAAAGCTGCAGTAAATTTGGTCTGCATGATGCACGATGTATGTTGGTCCGTCAGCTTTGGGGCGATTTGATGAAGGTGGCAAGCTCGTTCTTGAATCCACATTGGAGGTATCTTAAAGAATATTGTCATTTTCTCAAGCTAACTGAAAAATCACTGAACTTGATTAAAATAGCTAAGAAACTATCTGATAACTAGCTCCAGAGTGTGCACCAGATGTCAAAATATATCCTTGTAGTATTTTGGAATTTTTTCAAAGAGTTTAACAGACTTTTTAAAAATTATTTATTTAGTAGCCTGGAGCTGCATGTGTGCTCTCTACTACCTCACTTTTGTATTCACATTTCAAGTATATGTAAACTATAAATACGATTTTATTTCTAATTAACCGGGCTCAGTCCTAATCTCTCTTTAATAAAATTAATACTACTTGAAATGGTGATCACAAGCGTTGGATACAAAATCGAGTATTCTTCACCGATTTTCCCACACTTACTCGAATAAGACTACCTTGCAATTATCGGACTTTACAGTCTTTTTTTCCTTAACAGCAAAATCATTTTTCTGTAGTTTTACTTATTCCTTCATTCTGTGCTGATTACTTTTATGATGTTAAAGCAGACAAAACACAAGACACAACAAAAAATAGAGAGACAAAATAATAAAACCAGTTCTGGTAAGCAGCTCCTTAGCACCGCACAAAGTTGTAATTGTTGCTCCTCTGTTATACGGAGTCGAAGCAGTAAAAAAACTAGTTTTTTTTTCATCTCCGTTCATCAGCGTTGAGCCTTATATACCTTACATTAATATTGCTCACGTCAACATAGAAGCTTTTTGTTCAGCACCGTGCTCTGTTAATGAACATCTAAAGGGTCAAAAACTGGGGGGGAGCAAAATCTCTTCCGAGGCAGAATCAGGGCCACTTCTGATAATTTAAGTGTGAAAGACTTAATTATTGACTTAACATTTGTGGTGACAATGACACTGTATACCTCCTAACGGTCTTCTCGTAGAGTAGATAACGAGAGTAGTGAGAAAATTCTTCTTCGAGTTCACACTGTACTCTCCGTTTCTATGAGCTGCAGCCTAGAGGCTGGCAATGTACCCGATACCCGCCCGATACCCGAACCCGACCCGAGTATCGGGCGGGTTTCGAGCGGGTATCTAACAAAGTTTGGCGTCTCGGGTATACTCGGGTCGGGTATTAATTGTCATATTACTGACATTTCGGGTTTCGGGCGGGTATGTTTTTTGTGGAAACCCGAAAACTACCCGAGGTAGTATATATTGTGCACATTATGCACTCATGCACATGAATATACCGTCAATACCGTGCATGTATTCGTATCTTTCTTTCTATTTGATTATCCTACACATTCAATTGTAGCATTTAAAAATTATTTTATGATTTATTAAGCTTTTTTTACTACAAAATCAGAACAAGACTTTTAAATTTTAAGTTGAACATATTTTGGGCAATAAACCATCAATATTCCTGTTGCATGAACAGAAATCTGTGTCAAAAACAAATCAGGTAGAAAAAAAGATCTAATATACTACTAATTTATAATATATTTCATATATTTTAGATATATTTCAATGAAATGTAATTTAATTTAAAATGGAAAAGGGTTTATAAGTGATTTTGTATTGCTTAATAAGCTCGAAATTTTATTTCGGGTTCGGGTCGGGTATTTCGGGTATCACCTAAAGTACCCTGTCGGGTATCGGGCGGGCGGGTAATGGATCGTGAGATTGATCGGGTAGCGGGCGGGTAGATTCGTCTGTTAGTCATCGGGCGGGTTACGGGTATCGGGAAGAAAAAATCCAAATGCCAGCCTCTACTGCAGCCTGCAGTGCTATAAATCAATTGTCAAACCAAGATCCATATTATTCCATTTTAACACGGCGTGCAAAATTAATGGTATTACATGTATTTGGATAGGAAACCCGTCTTTACCCATGAAAACCCAAAAAACCCTGAATATAACCCATAAAACCCGTCTTTACCCAGATCGTGGGTTTTTTAAAAAAAGCCTCAGGTACTACTATGCCTGATTTCAGCAATTATACTAGTGTTTTCTTATTAGTTCCAGAGAATTGGTGCCCTTTTACTTCAACACATTTTACACAACACAACACACTTATTTTTTGTTAATGCAGACATCGAGCATTCCAAAGTAACGCGTTTTTCTTGTCGATTGCGTTGCTTATTTTCAAATTTCACGGACACATCCGGTGTAATTAAATATATTATATTGAGCTGTGGGATATTATGAGAATGAAAACCGTCATCCTTAGTTTTAACAAGCAATAATACTAGTGTAGTGCATCGCAGTAGAATAACAACGGGATAGATAATTTAACGTTTTTTCTAATTATTTTTCCAGTTTCACATTTCCAGAGAGGGTAGAATATATTCATCAACCCATCGTAACATTTTAATAATACTTTTTTTGTGTAGCACACTTGATGGGATATGAAGAAAAGTTTTGGATTCAACCAAATTTAACCAAAGGATCTACCAACCAATTTTGTCATTAATTTTAATTGTGCTGGTGCTTCTTGCTTGGCAGCATTATTAGACAATATTTATGTTGCCTGAAACATGTGTGTTATTTGTTTTTGTGCAAACGAATACTTCCATAAGATCATAAAACAACATTAAGACGCTAAAATTTACAGTAATTACAGTTGCAGGAAAGGAAAGAAGACCCTAACAAACGAGCTACGGACGACAGAAAAACGTCATAATTATGCGTTGCACGCAGTTGCAATCAGCTGAAACAAGTATCGCTGTGCAAGTATCGTATACATATACTTGAGAAGCTTTCGTTCCGGCCGTCCGGCATTTGCTCCGTCCATTCTGTTTATCTCAGAAATGGCTTTCCAGATTTCCTCCAAATTTGGTACATAGACAATAGAGGTACAAACGATGAACACTAGGGAGTTTGAGCTCAGTAGGTTAATTCTGTGTCAAAGGTCCCAACGATTTTGAAGCTTTTATAATTAAACCCATAATGTGTGATACATGATTTTAGGTCAGTTTTTGACCAAAATAACAAATCTGACGTCTGTTTGTTAAAATTCAAATTCTAAGAACCTGAAACAGGCCCTTAACAGTTAATCTTTCAGTTAACCGTTTCTGATAATGTGTGATACATGATTTTAGATCAGTTTTTGACCTAAATAACAAATCTGATATCTGTTTGTTAAAATTCAAATTCTAAGAACCTGAAACAGGACAAAAACTGACCTAAAATCATGTATCACACATTATGGGTTTAATTATAAAAGCTTCAAACTCGTTGGGACCTTTGACACAGAATTGACCTATTGAGCTCAAACTCCCTAGTGAGTAAGTCCACGTGATGGGTTCCACCAAAAAATTTTTTGTTTCTGATCTTAAATGTTTTTACATATTTCAAACAAACATATGCCCGGAATTAATCACCGAAAACATTGGTGTCTCAAATTGCCCCAGTAGCGAAGGGCAAGCTTATGAATTTTTAGCATCAAGAACCTAATTGTCTCACAGTAACTCAATACTACTGGCAAACGTTTTCGGGCTGAAACTTTTTTGGTAAATTTGGTATACTATTAGGATTCATTCATGAAAATATTACCTAAGCCATATCACCATTAAATTAGCAAATATGGGGTTTTTCAGATTTTTGAAATTTTGCCTACAAAAAAAGTAATGGCAATTTTCCGGTCGCCGGGACACTTTTTTAAGAATGCTCATTAGTTAACAATTTGCTAACCATTCGTACACTTGAGGTGGTCGGAAGCTACTTGTGCTTGTATTTAGTAGAACAGGTTTTGGGCATTCTTAGATGCCCTTAACATTCCAACAAAAGCTTTTAGAACAAAAGTTATACAACTATAAATTCATTAATTCCTGCATGACTGAATGTATCGGTTACGACTTTTATGCATAACTCCCCAGATAAGAGCTATTTCTTCCAACGAGTTTTTGCATCGAATAGCCCATTAAAAGTTGTAGATGGACATCATTTTTGCGTTCCCAAAAAATCTAAAACATGCGAGTTACAGACCCATTTGTTTAAAAAATTCTGAAAAATTCGGTGCTTTTGAAGATAATCTTTTCTAGAAAAATATACAGAGCTGTTTATTAGGAAATATTTTCATGAATGAATCCTAATAGTATACCAAATTTACCAAAAAAGTTTCAGCCCGAAAACGTTTGCCAGTATTGAGTTACTGTGAGACAATTAGGTTCTTGATGCTAAAAATTCATAAGCTTGCCCTTCGCTACTGGGGCAATTTGAGACACCAATATTTTCGGTGATTAATTCCGGGCATATGTTTGTTTGAAATATGTAAAAACATTTAAGATCAGAAACAAAATTTTTTTGGTGGAACCCATCACGTGGACTTACTCAGTGGTCATCGTTTGTACCTCTATTGTCTATGTACCAAATTTGGAGGACGGAGCAAATGCCGGACGGGCCGGACGGCCGAAACGAAAGCTTCTCAAGTATATGTATACGATACTTGCACAGCGATACTTGTTTCAGCTGATTGCTACTGCTTGAAACACAAAATTATGACGTTTTTCTGTCGTCCGTAGCTCGTTTGTTAGGGTCTTCTTTCCTTTCCTGCAACTGTAAGTGAATACATTGACAGGTGCCGCGCTGTGTGATTTATGTTGGGCTTTAACCATACGAAGAAAAATATTTAGATATAAAAACGTCATCTTTAAATAAGAATATAAAAATGGACGCTGAAAAAATGGAAGGTAACAAATTCAGTAACAATTTGATTAAATAGGAAAGTTAAAACCACTTGCTTTGAATCCACGTCCATAAACGAACTCAGATCACTGGCTGAGCCGCATTAAAATCGCTGAAACAATACAGGGGCTTGGTTAAAGTATAAAGTTTTATAGTTGTTAAACCAAATTTAAATATATATTAGGAATTTCTAAAGAAACTGTTGCCATCGTTGGAATTAGTTTGCGGTTTCCAAGCTCGGACAGCATTAGCGAGTTTTGGAACTTGCTAGTCGATGGAAAACAAGGAATTTCTTCCGTCCCTTTGTCGCGAAAGCATCTTTTTGAAACACAACTTGGAATTAAAGCTGGATTCCTCAAATGTCCAATTAATGAGTTTGATGATGTATTTTGGGGTAAGTAGAAAACACAAATTTTTTACAAACAATGAACAATAATCCTTATTTATTGTTAACTAGGATATTCTCCGAAGGAGGCAATTCTAATGGATCCTCAACATCGTCTTCTGCATGAACTAGTATGGGAAGCCCTGGAGGATGCAGGAATTAATCCGCAAGAGCTAGAGGGCTCATCATGTTCCGTTTACGCTGGCTTCTGGAGGAATGAATACGAAGAAATATTACAAAATATTGAGGATATCGGATTTATCAGGACGTTTATTGGTAACGCTTTTAGCGCTGCAGTTGCCAAAATTTCGCAAAAGCTTCGTTTGACGGGTCCAAGCTTAGCCACTGAGTCGGCTTGTAGTTCTAGCATGGTGGCAGTGCACTTGGCATATGAAAGCCTAATTCTTGGCAAAACTGACATAGCAATATGCTGCGGATCAAACCTACTTCTAAAACCATTTCCCAAGGATTTAACACAAATACTACTTTCCCCTGATGGTCGTTGCAAACCATTTTCCGATCAAGCAAGCGGTTATGTTCGTGCAGAAGGCTTTGGAGTATTGGTTCTCAAACGAAATGCAGATGCAACAAAGAATTCAGATCGAGTATGGGGGTGTATTCGTGGTTCCGCACTTTTGCAGGATGGATTCGCTGATGCGGTGGGAACTCCCAGTGTTTCAGGAGAAGTAACTGTAATGAAAAAGGCACTTGCAGCTGCAAATGTTTCTCCAGAAGACGTGGCATTTGTTGAGGCTCACGGAACAGCAACTGCTGTGGGGGATTATGTTGAAATGGCTGCGATTTCAGAAGTTTACGGTACACCACTCAGGACGAAACCACTGCTAATAGGCAGTGTTAAAGGAAATATAGGACACACGGAGAGCTGCTCGGGAATAGTTGGAATTATAAAAGTTCTGCTATCACTTTATAATGAACGAATACCTGCACAGGTGAATTGCACAAATATTAACCCAGCTTTAAATCTAGCAGCTATACCGGCGGTTATTCCCCAAAAACAACTGGATTGGGCAAGGAGTGCTGATATTACTCGCATCGCTGGCGTAAGTTCATTTGGGCTAACAGGCACACTTGTACACGTGATTATTGAGGAAGCTCCACTGTTGGGAGGAATACCAAAATGTGAACTATGTTTCAAAGAGCAGCCAGTGCAGTTGTTAAAAATTTCTGCAAAGACAAACACAGCGCTTCATTTACTTGTTGCCAGATATCGGAATCGTTTGGCAGAAAGTTCCCACAACGAAAACTTAACAGACATAGTCTACAGCGCGAATGTAGGACGTTCCGATCTGCAGTTTAGAGCAATAGTTTATGGAGAAACAAAAGCACAAATGATGCAAGCCCTAGATAACGGGAGGTTTCTGCAGGGATCTGCAAAGAATAAAGAAGAAATGGGAGGAATTTGCTTTTTGTTTGATGGGCAAGGTTTTTATTCCGGAGAAATGGTCAGATCTATCTATGAAAGTAGTCCTGTCTTCCGGCTTGCTCTTGATGATTGCAATGACTTCCTGAAAGAAAAATATTGCATTGATATAGCAGATATCATATTTGCTATTCAAGAAAAGAGTGAAGAAAACTGTGTAGCGCTGCGCTTTCAAACTGGACTGTTTTGCATCCATTATGCACTTTTCAAGTTGTGGAACTCCTGGGGCGTGAAACCAGACTTTGTTTTAGGGCACGGTATGGGTGAACTATGTGCTGCTGTATGTGCTGGCATTTTGAGTTTGCAAAACGCCTTATATTTGGTCACGGAAAGATCTTTACTTACTGACAAAAATTCCCTCGGGAAAGCGATGGTTGTATGGAGAAACCAAGTGGAGGTTAGAAAGCAAATTCAACTGTTTACATCTTCAAATGTGATGAAAAGTACAGTGAATATTGCCGCTCAGAATACTGAAAATGAAACTTTAATTTCCGGAGACTCTAAAACCATAGAATGTATTTCAGATTTTCTTCAAGCACAAGGCATTAAAACACACGTAATGGCTGCAAATCAATTGTTTCACACCAATAACATAGACACAATATTACACAAATATGGAGAAATTACGGAAGGCATTTCTACTCAATCTCAAACGATTGCCGATGCCAAGTACATATCAGGAATGTATGGGATTATTTTAGATAACCCGGTGAACTCTGCATATTGGATGAAACATTTAAAAAATCCTGTGCATTTTTTTAAAGCAACCAAAACTGCATTTAAAGCAGGTTGCAAAATTTTCATTGAAATTGGGCCAAATTCTACGCTTTCGGAATATACTATAAAAAACGCAACGGTTATGAAATTGAAGGAAATAATCTGCTTACCGTCTTTGCACAAAGAGAAAAGTGAGTGGCAAACATTACTGAGCACACTTGGAAAATTATACATTCAAGGAATACCTGTTAATTGGCGCGGAATGGAGCTTTATCGAAATCGCACGAAACTCTCCATACCACATTATCCATTTGAACGTAAACCATTTTGGCCCAATGACAACAAGGGTAGATTGGAAAACCCAGTAAGGCATCCTTTACTTGGCGCATTCGTATCTGCTACAACTGCAGCAGAAATATTCCAAAACAACAGATTTACTCTTCTTGAAATGCCGTTTTTTATGGACCATCGTATTGGCAAATTTATCATATTTCCAGCAGCGGGGTACTTGGAAATATGTCTAGAAGCGGGTTTTGCTTCACAAAAACACATTTCAAATAATGGAATATTTGGGAGCATAGCACCTGTGGTAATCGAAAATCTCTCTATTGAAAATCCTTGGCAGCTAAATGCAAATCAGGAAAACATGACTATAAAATGTATTGTGGAGAAAGATGAAAAACACCAACCCAGTGTGATTTTAAATATAAGCATTTTCCACTTGGAAAACAACAGCAACAAAACTTCATGGGTATTGCATTCAACATGTCAATTTTCTCACGGAAACAGTAATACACTCACGAAAGAGTGTTTGTCCTCCATTGAAATCCTTCAAACCAGTTTTCAGCAAACAGTGACAAACACACTTCCTTCCACGGAGCAAACAGGATCATTTTACATGAGTATGGCTTTACGTAATATGAACTGGGGAGAAAAATTTAAAACAATTACAAAAATCTGGCGTCAATCTGAGCAGAATCTAATAGTAGAAATTAGGTGTCCAGAAAAAAATCATGACTTCATATTTCATCCCGTGCTGCTTGATTCCATGTTTCAAGCTGTGGTACTTTTCCAATTTGAATCAGTTCCCCCCAGTTCTATTTTGGTGCCAAAAAAAGTTGGTAAATTTCTTTTTTTTAAGAAACCGGATCCAACTCACGATCAATATTTGTATGCAATGGTGGTAAATGAGGAAGATGTAGGCACCGCCATGAGTCAAAGCGTCGACTGCACGGTTTACTTGATGGACAGAATGGGTTGCGTGATCAGCATTATAAGTAAAATTGAATTCAAGCACACTACGTCTGCAGCGCTTGAGTCAGTGTTAAGTCAAAACATAATTGCAAAACCAGAACTGTGGGAAGAAGTTTGGCATCCAAAAAGTATTTACTGTGATACTGCATTAGAATTGTCTAAGCTAAGAGTTGCCGTTCCGACTTCTGCAGAATTCTTAAAGAATCTGCAGTTCAATGTTAATCAAAACCAGGATGCTTTAACCATTTTCAACAACATAGACGCTCTGATTCACTTGTACATTTTACGCGCATTAATGGATTGTGGATGGAATCCTAAAAAATCCGGCACAGTATTTAAAGAAGACCATTTGTTTGTGAACACTAAAATCCACCAAAAATTTAAAAAGCAAGTGCACTACCTATTAGGCCTTTTGGAAGAAAATGGGATTCTAAAAAACGTGGACAAGAATTCATGGAAGCTTGTTCAGGTTTTTCCAACCATACACCAATTGGAAGACAACATAAAGGAACAGATGTGCTCCATGTCCACTATTCAGAAATCCTTTCCGTCAATTTTACTTGTCCAGAAAATTGGTGAAAACCTAACAAAACTTTTACGTCAGGAGATCACAGAGTTAGAAATTTTGTTTCCTTCAGACGACAACAAACTCAATACACCGTCTGCTAAAAAGTTCTATCACGACTACAATCAACTTACTAAATGTAATAAGGTTATGAGCCTAGTCATTGGAAAATGGCTGAAAGACTATAAGAAAAGCCATCCAAACCCAAACCTTAAATTACGATGTTTAGAAATAGGAGCTGGATTTGGGATTTACACAATGGGAACGCTAAATATGCTGAAGGAGAACGATATAGAATTTGAGTATTACTTTACTGACATTTCACCAACGTTTTTCTTAGCAGCTGTTAATGCGTTTGCGGAGTTTCAGCCTTCTTTGGTATTTAAAAAACTTAACATTGAGGAAGATCCTCTATCTCAAGGATTTGTACCAGAGCATTATGACTTAATAATAGCTGGTGATGTTATTCATGCCACCAGAGACCTTCGGGAATCTCTACGTCATATCAACTTGATGCTGAAACCTAGCGGTTTTTTTCACCTTTACGAACAAGTAGAGGTTTTCAGACTCGTCACGTTTGTGTTTGGCCTACTTGATGGATTTTGGAGATTTAAGGACTACAGTCTCAGAGTAAACCACTGTTTTGTTTCTAAAGATATCTGGAAGACGTTGCTGCGAGAAATGGGTATGCCGGTACTATCCACGTACTACTTCGGAAATAATACAAGGGCGCTATTTAAGTGCGTGAAGGATTGCAGCTTTGAAAGCATAAGCATTTGCTATGATCAATTTGCAAAATCTTTAAAAGTTTGGATTGTTTTTACGCGAGATGAAGATTCGTCGGAATTTATTTACTTTACACAGTGTTTATCCAAGTTAAAATCTGCTGGAAGAACGTATGTTGTAGTGAAACCCAACAACGAATATAAGGAAATTTCAGCAAGTAAATTTCTGGTAAATTCAAGGAGGCAACAAGATATAGAGTGCATGCTCAAAACCATCATTAGAAATGAAAGCGTCAGTTTGGAAGGAGTTTTATACCTTTGGTCAGTGTCAGTAAATTGTACCGAGCAAGAAGATATTTTGCTACCTGTTTTCCACTTGTTGAAAGTTATGTTATCAATTGAACGGATTGCAAACGAATGGTAAATGTGCTTGTTTGCACTAGAGGTGCAATTGCAAGTGCAAATGCAGACTACTATCACCCTCCTAACAGCAGTCTAGTTGGATTTATGAGAGTGCACAACAACGAAAACCTTACCAACTCTTGTAAACTTGTTGACATTGGAAGGTCTATCACGTTTAAAAATTCAAAATCTTCCTTGTTCCGTGAACTATGGCTTAACGACGAGAACCTTGAAGTGTCCTACAGAAATGGTATAAGGCATATTTGTAAGCTTCATCGTCGCACAACTGTCATGTCAAATGAATCGAAGTTATCGCATGAATCCAGAAGATTCCAGTTAATTTGGCCAGAGAGCAGAACTAATGCTGATTTAAAATTAAGTCCTCTTCAAACTCAGAATTTGGGAGAACATGATGTTGAAATTAAAATATTTGCTTCGTCACTGTTGTCACAAAATGGAAGAGAAAACGAGATTGGATTGAACTTCGCAGGTACAGTTTTATCGACTGGCAAAGGGGTGTGTAGGTGGAAACCAGGAGACGCAGTGTACGGAGTCAACTCAACAAAACATTTAATGAGTCATATTGTGATGAGTGAAAATAAAATTTTCAGAATCCCTACCAGCTTAACATTGGCAGAGGCTTGCTCAATACCAGTTTCAGCAATTTCTGTTGTGTTTTGCATTTTGAAAACAGCACGTGTAAATCCAGTCGACACTGTGCTGATTCATGGAATGTTGAAAGGATTTGCTTTGATGGCTGTTCAAATATGCAGAAATATTGGATCAAAAATCATTTGCACCGCAAATAGCAAACGAGAAGAAGCATACCTGAAGAACTTAGGAGTCCAGTACGTTATTGCTTCTGAGAACGTGCAGTATAATAATCAAGTAATGCAAGTGACTTGTGGTCAGGGTGTCACTGTAGTAATTAATACACTTCCTGACATTGAGATCAGAGAAACTTTGGTTCAATGTTGTGCAAAAGGAGCGACGTTTGTGGATTTTGTTCAGGTTTCTAAATGGAATAAAGACGAAGCAGCCCAATTGCGTCCTGATCTCAGGTATATTATGGCTGACATGTCAAACCTAAAAAAAAATGATTTCTCGTTGCTTTTATCAGACGTAAATCAGCTTGTAAGAGATGAAATTATCAAACCGGTGCCGTACGCGCGATTTAGCTTGACTTACGTTCAAGAAGCACTGTTGCATTTCAAAAATGCTCAGCACATTGGGGAAATTGTCTGCATTTTGCCAGAAGCTATCGAACAAAAACACGGCGAACTCAGCTTCTTTACACCTCTATTTTCTTGCAGAGGGTCCTACCTAATTACGGGAGGTTTTGGAGGAATTGGATGGGAAGTTGCAAAATGGATGGTGCGTTTGGGAGCGAAACATATTATCTTGGCTGGGAGGCGAAAACCGTCTCAAGATTTTTTATGTCAATTAAAGCATATAAATAAGCAACTTGATACCGACATTAAAATTTGGACATTAGACGTGGGGAACTTTGATGAATGTGAAAAACTTATTAGGCATGCCATTAAAGAAGAATTATGCATGCCTTCATTAAAGGGTATCATGCACTGTGCAGGAATTTTAAAAAACGGATTTGTTACTGACCATAGCTGGGAAAGTTTTTCTTCTACGTTTAGAGCAAAAATAAATGGAACAACTAATCTGAGTTTTCTTACAAAAGACATAAATTTGGAACATTATGTGATGTTTTCATCGATGGCATCCACAGTTGGGCTTTGTGGTCAAGGAAACCACGCTGCTGCCACGTACTTTCAAGACGCAATGGCCTACCAGCAAGCATATTTTGGAAAACCCATCGTAACAATAAATTGGGGAATTTGGTCTGAAGTAGGGATCGCTACGGATGCAAATATTTCTGGATTTAAGGGTTTTACCAACATTGAGAATCTGTCGGTTCTTGAAATGGCACTTAGTACTCCAACAACGCAGATGCTACCAATTGGATTAGAATCTGTCCAACTGGCGAGTAAACGTCATCCTACGTTATTAAGCAGGGTTGACAAAGAATTTCTTGAGACAAATTTTATAAGCAATGCTGAACAGACATCAGCCGAACGAGAAGATCTTGTAAGGATATATAATAATTTGCCGGACTTGGAATCAAAAACCATTTTTATGAAACAGCAAATTTCAAAGATAGTGAAACACGCTCTACGGTTTGCCGAAAGTGTTGAGTTGAATGAGTGTAAAGCTTTTGATAATTTTGGTGTTGACTCATTGATGTATGTTGAAATCAAAACAGACATAGAAGATTTACTCGGTGAAAATGTTATAACGAGTACCACTGAGATTCAAGAAAACAACACAATCTCACTACTAGGGTTACATATAGTAGAGACTCTGGAAGCACAATTGAACAACAAAGATGAAATGTAAGCAAGTTATTTTTACAAACAAGCACTATTCGTGTGAAATTTATTTACAAGGAAGACGATAAGCTAATAAAATGTTATCAAAATATAAAGTTGTATGTTATTGGGAGCTTATATGAAAAGACAGAGACAGGCATAATAGGGTATGTCTTTAAGAAAGCCTTGCAAAATTCAATTGCATGCTTTTCCATTGTTTCACAGAGTAAGAAGGCTTTAATCAATCCACAGTTAAATCTTGAAACAACTAAATTAAGTAGGCTACAAATACATAAGAAGCCACCTTATTCTAGTATTTTTTCTGTGACCCATATAATATTTTGTATATTCCTAACAAGGTATTCTATTTGACAGTTATTATCGCAAATGAAGATGCAATAGCTATAATTTCCTATTTACCGTTTTGCGTAGATTCCAAGCCTGCATTTAGTTTGCTGCATATTGCGAATTGAATTTTCGAATAGTTTATAAGTATTTATTAAGAATCGACGACACTTTCTAATTTTGTAATTTCTATTTCTGATTTTTTATTTCAAACACGGTGGTCTCTATGGCATGGCCATTGGACCAAGTCAGGTTTTTTTGCTCCAACATTGAAACAAACCTAAGTTATTTCAACATCGGTTTGATGTTTGGCTTCTTAGCGCAGTGGCTAAGCCGTTGGATTTTCCCAGTAACGGGCCCAGGTTCAAAGGACATTTCGCATTCCGCTTGTAAGGCTGGGCCCCCTTTTTATTGTCTTATCTGATAGAGATTGTAAAGGAGGATCGATTACTAAAAGTTTTACTGAAATCGGTTTACAGGTGCCGATTTTATGGCGGTTTCGAAAAAAATTCCTTAACATGGGGGTAAATGGGGAGGTGTACCTATTTCAGACCCCATTTTTACCCCAAAGTCTGCTGATTAATGGAAAAACAGAATATGCATCATAAACTAGAGGCTTCAAAATTATTTCTAAAATCTTGATGGTATCCTTCCGTATTTTTAATAAATTGATTTTGAAATTTAAGAAAAAAAGGTACTGCACGTTGGTAAAATGAACTTTGTCTGGCGGCACAAAAGCACAATTCTGGCAATTTCAATATAATCTCACTATAGTCTTGTGCCCTTAGTGTTCGTTTGAAAGTCACATGAAGTCTTTTGTACTCAGCGCAAACGACTATAGTGAAACTTTATTGAAATCGTCTAATTTGTCCTTTTGTGCCGCCAGATAAAGTTAATTTTACCAAAGTGCGGTACCATTTTTTCACAATTTTCAAAATCAATTTATTAAAAAATACGTTAGGATACCATCAAAATTAAGATTTAAAAATATTATCTTTAAAGCCTGTAGTTTATGATGCATATTCTGTTTTTCCATAAATCAGCGGACAGCGGACAGCTGGTTAAAATGGGGTTGGAAATAGGTACACCTCCCCATTTTGCCCCATGTTAAGGAATTTTTTGAAACCGCTATAAAATCGGCGCCTGTTAACCGATTTCAGTGAAACTTTTTGTAATTGATCCGACTTTACAATCTCCATCAGTTTAGGCAATAAGTAGTAATCATGTAGTATGTTTGTTTGTTTCACACCACCAGCACTCCGTCCTGGGTTATTACGCTGGCTAAAGCATCCGAATATTAAGTTTTGTTGTAATCGGTCTAGCCGTTACTATGTAAATTGCATACGAGCGGACGGCCGGGACTTATAAGATAAAGTTTTTAAAAGCGAGTATTACTTGTGTATAGTTTTTTAAAGAGAGTAGTACATGTGTGGTAAAAGTCCACGTCTTGTGCCTTTCCACGCACAAGTACGCTTCAGTTTGATTTTGTTTGGCTACTTACAGGACAAGTTTTAGTTATGATTTCACGTTACTATCATTTTGTTTTGTCTTATTTACCGCCGGTTATGTCATTGCTTCATTAAAAATTATTCTGCAAGTGATTACACCATGTAAACTTAATAAGGAGACGACCTACTATTTCAACATAACTCTACAAGGACTCAATCGATTTTCTAGATATTTTCCATGCATATTAGGCAACTTATTTCTGTTACCTGTACAAAGTTTCAGATTGCCTCAATACTGTATATCGATGTTATGAACAATTTACCAAAACCATTCATTTTCAGCTGTATCAAAAATAAGGAGACGATTTCATATTTTGTCATTTTGGTCCCCAAAAACGTTCAGAGTTCTAACAAAAACTGGTTTTAGTAATAAAAACAGGTCGCACGTTTATAATAAACCTTGAATTAATTCACGTTTTATGATTTTTTAGAACTTTTTTTGATACTTTGTAAATTACCTTACAATCTTAATACAAATACGGGATTTTTTAGATTTAAAAGTTCATGACTTGAATTTTATCATTTATTTTTATTTGAATCAGCTTTAATTACGATAAAATATGATTGTATACAATGATTTTGTGCAGTCAATCAAGTTCAATCGAAACAAACGCGACGCGGGGATTGCTGAACCTAACAATGGGTGCATTTTTGTGTCGCCATTTTCGCATGGTTCATATATTTCGTCTACTATTTAAGTAAAATGTAAACCAAACTGACAAAAAGGTTTCAGAAATTGCAGAATCATAAACCTTCGTTAGTTGTTTCAGAAATTTTAAGGTTTTTGGTCTACAAAACACCGAATGACAAAAGAAAGTTTTGTTGTTGTTATGGACTATCAACTAAGATGGACAATATTACCTATTAAATGCGTTCAGATCAAAATATGTGTATGTATAAAGGAAACTTATAGAAGAAATAAAGGTACTAGTTCATATATAAGCCAGTCTATGGTAATATCTAAATATTATTGAAATACCTAATTCAACTTCGTATGTATTTTATTTGTTAACGTTAACTTTATTTCATCTACGAAGACATCTACGTCAACAAATTTCTTAAAAATCATTAGTTAGCATATATTTGAAAATTTTCTTTATAAATTATTGCATATTCATGAAATTCCAAGTTAAAAAGTACAAAAGCAGCCTAATTATGTTATCCAGGTTAAGTTGTAATGAATACTTTATGTGTCGTAGAATATGACAAAATTTATTTTTCTAAATCATTTTTGGTGTAAAATCATGTTTTATCGTAACTTAAGCTGATTCAATTAAAATTAAATGATAAAATTTAAGTCATGAACTTTTAAATCTAAAAAATTCCGTATTTGTATAAAGATTTTAAGGTAATTTCCAAAGTATCAAAGAAAGTTCTAAACAATCATAAAACGTGAATTAATTCAAGGTTTATTATAAACGTACGACCTGTTTTTATTACTAAAACCAGTTTTTGTTAGAACTCTGAACGTTTTTGGGGACCAAAATGACAAAATATGAAATCGTCTCCTTATTTTTGATACAGCTGAAAATGAATGGTTTTGGTAAATTGTTCATAACATTGATATACAGTATTGGGGCAATCTGAAACTTCATACAGGTAACAGATATAATTTGCCTAATATGCATGGAAAATATCTAGAAAATCGATTGAGTCCTTGTAAAGTTATGCTAAAATAGTAGGTCGTCTCCTTATTAAGTTTACAGGGTGTAGTTTGTAATTACTTATTAAGAAAATTGAATTATTGCATTGTAATTCAAAAGACAAGGACAGAGTTAACACAAAATCGTTAAGTTCTTTATGTGCACTTGTTCGCATGACTAAGGAAAAGTTCAAAATAAGTAGTGATTATTGATTTTGTACACCAGTTATTTTTAAGCCCACAAACTTAAATAAATTGTTTTCAGGCATACGGAATAAAATAAATTCTTCAGTACTTAAACTTGTCGTCAAAATTGTTTTTATTGTTCAATTTTAGGTAGATAATTATCCGGAATTCGAAGTTCATTCATTATTTGCAAATATGGAACAGAAGATTTTATCCAAGACCAAAATTACATTTCATTCATTTGAGTTTTCAGTCATATATCTCTGAAAAAAAACCCATCATAAATACCTGGACATTTATTTATTTATATTACCCGACTAGCTTCATGTAGGCCGTTTCTGGAAGAATGCTTGCTTTGCAATAAGTCGAAATAAGTTTTTAGCTAGAGCGTTCGCATAAAACACAGCGAAGTAACTTCAGTTCATACTCGTTTTTCTTTTATATCTTTCTATTTTCAATGTGCTATTGTCTTAAACAATATACTATACTTGGTTATTAATGTTAAATTGAATTGGTATTATATATATATATAAAGTTTAATTACAGTATTTTCATCATTTTGGTTTGTGTTTGATATGAAAGAGCAAAGGTTTTTTTCAATACAGCCCTTAGCTGGCAGGAAAAACCAAATTATTATTAATCTGTTACTCTGAGAACACCAATTGTCTCTATTTGAAACAATTTTCCAACAAGTGGAAAGTGGACTTTGCAATTGATTGGTCGTGTCACTTAATACAATACGATAGTAGATTTATGCTGCTTATTTATGCTTCAGATTTAGATAAAATGACCCATTAATGTGTGTATGAGGTTTATGATCTTTAACCAATAAAAAGCGTGGCTCATTTGGGCATTAATTAGGTAAGCATGTTGACATCACAACAAACTTCAACCAACGAAAACCTGATCGTGGAATAAATGTATCATATTATGTTAATCCTAATCAATTAATCATCAAAGCTATCACAAACACCTTAACGAGGAATTTTATGATTTGTCTTAAAACGTCGGGGAGGGTACCTGGTCAGCTTGCACTAACAATCTGTTTTTCAACATATAGGTAAACAAAACATCTTTATGAAAAATGTATGATTTCTCATAAATGGCCAAGAAAATAAGTTTTAGTCATAAAAATTATTATTTTTTAGATATTTTGACTCCTGTCATGCTCCCATGCGTCAATTTTAAAGTATTCCCATTGCTTCCATTTGCACGATAATATTTTTATTATTTTCTTATTGCCACATGGTCTCATAAACATGCAAATAGGATTTCAGACTCAACTTACACAAAAAAGTTACCACTGACATGAGGTTAAAAGCTTACGAAGCTGACAGTGTTGCTTTTTGTGCATGCTGATCCTAGTATATAGGCTAAGTCTGCTTTTCTGTTAGTATTTTTGATACTGTTGTTTGCATACCAAATTTGCTTAAGCAAGAAAAATTGGTATTATCAAAAGGCAGGATGAGCAAACATCAATGTAGCTAGGCTAAGTGAACTGATGCTCACCTTTATGTGGCTTTTTAGATATTCGAGTAAAGCATTTTATTCACATACAATATTCCTCATGCGATTAGGCTTTGGGTTTCATTTCAACGTATAGCATAGACTAATGTACTGGTTTAGATTGTAATGTAACCCGTTGAAAAAGTTTCCCACGCTACTCTCGTCACAAGAATCCCATTAAAATTTTATGCTACATTGAGACCTGACGTATGAGATTGCAGGGAAAAAAAGACGTAATATTTTTTACAAAAATTAACTCACAGTATATTCGTATGGATCTACTTATAGCATTTCATATTTGTATTACTACGCATTAGTTTAATTGGAATAGCAACTGCAACTCTCCCTTTGCACTGATTTTAGTAGTGATCACTGGATCTTGCATCGTGGATGAGATTTTTCTCTATGCGTTAATTGAAGTTTGAAAGAAAATTCAATATAATATAAAAAAGTTAATCGGTGTGTAACAAAACACTGCTTTGGTGAGGTTTGGTTTATTCCACAAATCAAGTATACACATACATGGACTGTCTTATGCCAAAAGTTTGAGTTCTGTTTGTGCATTACGTAGTTGACCTATAAAAGTTGATTATACCATTTGCAAAATTTTGGAAACAAAATAACAGTGTGTGCGGTCTGGCAGCATGACTGACGTAACTAATGAGCCTATAGCAATTGTGGGTCTTGGACTCCGATTTCCAGAATCCAACAATACGGAGGAGTTTTGGCGTTTATTGGCAAACGGAAAGGATGCAATTTCTGAGGTACCAGCTCATCGGCTGCACCTCTTTGACCACGAAAGTAATATTAAAGCAGGTTTTCTAAAACATCCGATTGAAGACTTTGACGCCTCTTTCTTTGGTAAGGTTTAATTTTGCTGAGTACTAATTTTGTGAAAAGTCGCATTTTGTATTGAGTTGCAAATTTATTCATCAAATAGGGCAGGATAAAGTAACGTGTCCATGTTTTAGATCCCTTTTCACATGCATACAGAATATTAGATTACATTAGTTGATGTTTTCTTTCCAATCTTTCGAAAAAGTTACAATAAGCATGAACGACGACTTTGTAGGAGAGCTGTCGTTCTCGTAGTTTTTGACTACGGCGTTAGCTCTGAGACGTCCCGAATAATTTAATCTAGCTCTAGCTTTTTTTTAGTCAAGGTACTTTTTGAAATGTTAACTTTTGTCATTAAAATCAATTGTTTATAATCAATTGGACAGGGGACAGCATGTACAGGAAACCCAAAATCGGCCATTTTGGGTGTTAGTTTAGGGGACATCATGGAAAGTCCGCCATTTTTTCCTTAGGGGACAGCATGGGCATAATCTCCCCCAAAAACGCGAATCCAACCAATTTTATGTTTTAACTTGAATACAACTTTAATGTCTATCTTTAATTGTTGTAGTCATACAGTCAGAGTGGACCAAGCTCCTACTTGGGTAGACAAACCTGGAGCAATATAAGGATATTTCCATAAAATAATTAATCTTTGAATATAATAATAGTTAAAACACATTCTATGTGGAGTGTAGAACTCATGACAATGGAACCACTTGAAACATATAGATCAGACCTTTTGAGATATTTGTATAGACAGTATATTATTAATTCAATTGACTATTCATATTTTTAAAAAAATGTAAAATATTTATTTTATATTTAGTCAAACGTTTTATAGTCATATTCTTTTTATAACATTTTTTATGATTAAAGGATTTAAACAGGAAAATATAATAGATGTGCATTTAACAGTGATATCTACTCAGACTTAAAAGACTAAGCTTTGATAGTGACACGGTTGACATCTTTTAAGCATTTAAAGCATAAGCATTTAAATAGCAGTGGTTTCTTTAAGCTTTAATACCTTATAAATAACTTTTATAACTCGGATTCAGAGAAATAATTGTAGGATAGAGAACCTGACATGAATTAAATGTTTGTATGCCTTTTGTATAAACCTGACGGATATTTAAATTGAGAAGTAAGTTACCGAAGTATAGTCAGTAGGATTGAATTTATGAATATTTATTGAATGTGAAGAGAATATCGTTGTTTTGTAATTGACGTAGTATTAAATTTGATGATCGTCAAATTGTGTGAAAAATAAAACCAGCGTTTGGAATAAACTATTAAGAATCGTGGATAATGGTTGACTGAAATGAATACACTTGACCTTAAAAAGGGCCAGATGTTCCCACTAACATTTAACGTCAATGTAATCAGAATTCAGAAAAATGTAACTTAGATTGTAAGTTACTCGTGTGAATCGTAATTTATTAACGTAGGAAAGAAAACTGTTGTATTAATGACAACTATAATTTAATTGACATTACATGAATTGAGGATAATCTGCAAAAGGAAAAGGTATATCAATTAGGTAATACTTGATATAATCTGGTTAGGGCCATTAATCGTTACGATGAATTAATTATGGAAGCAGTACATCTTTATCAGTGGTTGTATAAGTCAGTAATTGACTACACTAGACGACTAAAGCGTCAGTTGAATTAACAAGAGAGTAGACCAACTCACAATTAATGGAAATTAAATCTAGCACCAAGTGAGTAATAAAGTTATAGTAAATATAAACTAATCTGTCAATTAATTAGTGTTTTACTGTGACTTTGGTGACGTACACAGACGGACTACCGATGTATTTCGAGAAATCTCAAAAAGTAAATGGTTTTTAAATTAATGTTAAATTAAATGGTTTGAATGAGTTATTACCATCCCTTTATTTCGTCAGGTATTTCTTTGCTTGCTGTTCCATGTGGTCAGAAGTGCATTTAGTATGTAGTTTCGAATCGAAGGGTTGAAAAAACCCGGGTAAATTTTTAAATTGTTATGGCTGCGCTGAGCAGCGTTAAATGCACTTTTTCAGTGCAGCAGTCATCAGTTCAGTGCAGCTCAGTGACGATCATTCATCACTTCGCTGTTCGGTCAATCGTCACTTTTGGTCAGATTTTGTGTGAAAGTAATCTTTGTAACTTTTATCATTTTTGAGTCTTTAAATAAAAGTTAATGTTCAATTAAAGAAGAGATAACCTGTCCTGTCATTTTAAGATAACTGCCATTCTCAGTATTATAAGAAAAGTATAGTTTTGGTTAGGTCAAGGTCACAGTTGAAATAGACGTCACACAGTCATTTGACGAACTTAGATAGGGCTACATCCGAGTCACCAAAACCCTATCGTTTGCTAGTTAGAAGCTTCAAATCTAACACTTGCAATGGCAATAAATATTATAATAAATTTGCTTTGTTTGTCGAAAAGCCTCGTCTTTAAGCATAAACTTGATAATCAAAGGACTAATACCGCGAAAGTACTATTTACTAGTTATTAGGTAGCCTGAGGCTAAGCCTAAGTCAGCGACTACATGATTGACATGCAAAATTAACCTGCAAGGACATACTGTCATGAACATTACCGTTCAGGTAAGGCAGTTGGGTAGTATTTACAAGGGGAAGTGCCATAAATATCGAATGAAATGAGCATACTATATATATGCCATGTTGTTGAAATGAATAAACCGATTTAACGATCATTTGAAATACGTAGCTGAGCCAAGTGGATGTCTGTCTGTCTGATTCTCTGACTCCATTCACCATACTACCCCAGGGGGATGAGAAATCAGGTAAAAAGTCATAGGATTATTTCTCATGACCCAATGAATCAAAGTACCTAATTTGGTGCGATTCTGACAAAGTATATGGTCAGGAGGGTTGCCTCCTCCTATTACCCCAGGGGGATGACCGATCAGGTTCAAAATCAAGAGGGTTCCTTCTGATGACCCCATGAATCACTGTACCAAGTTTGGTGTCATTCTGACAAACCGTCTGACCTGTATCGTGCTCACAGACAGACAGACAGACAAATATGACAATCTCAATACTAGCTTCACTATGCTCAGCTACGTAATAACGTAGATTAAAGTTTGAATTGGTTGCTGACGTTTAAATTCTTCTTGAGAATTATCAGTAGGGACAACACCACGAAGTGTGTATACGGAGCGGTATAAATTTGTAATTTCGTATAATATTGTTTAAAAGAATATGGTTACTAATGTGAATGATTTTTATGGGCTTAATACAATCGAAGGAAATGGTCCTTAATGCTTACTTGGTTATTTCATACCAATGCATTATCGAGTGGCTGGTGAGCCGTTAACTTGAGCATAATTATAATATAAGTCAATAAAAATAGGAAAGGAGCTGAGATCAGGTACCACTTATTTTCCGGACATTTTACTAGGATAATAATCCATCAAGGTAAAATTAATATTTCCAACCTTCATTTAATTTATTAATAGCTCAAAGGCTAACTCTAATATGGTTGTATACTTGATAAGGGAAATGAAATGTCTATTAAAATCATAAGATGCTTACTGAAAGTTTGACTGCAGTAACAACAAGTTGATAATCTGATGAAAAGAAAATATGATCATTTCGGCATGTCAGGAATTGAGATTCAAAGACATGGTATATCATGTATATGGAATTTGGTTCCTTCACTGCTTTAATATTGTAATTAGATATACATGAAAGCCTTAAATATTTTTAATAAGAATCATTCATCGATTCCTTGCATTTTTATAACATAACATACTAAGGAAAGGCTGACGCATTTATTTAGAGCCGTAATATCGCTATTGCATTGCATTACTGTGAATATAATTTTCATGTACATACTTTATGTAAAGAAGATAATTTATTGTTTGTTTATATTAAGAATAGGTATAACGGAGATGTCGTTATAAATGTGGCTAGAGCTATAATTGAAGTAACATAGGAAATAATACGGTAGGAATAAAAGTCAATTCTAATTTTGTATAATAAATAATAAATATTTAGAAATGTTTCAGGCTTGGTAGGTATGAGGGACTTGATTGAGTGGTTTGACTGATAATTAAAGTAGCGGCATCGCATGGAAACAGCATCAATGGCTCATGGATAATATTTTAGACAATAGTGGTAGAATGTAATAATGCTATGTTAATGTAATAATAGGAATATTTAAATTGTAGTAAAAACAAATGGCTGCAATAGAGTTTTTTTTACAGATTGTACTAGAATAGTATATGGATAGCTCAATATAATGGAATCATGATATGATTAAATGATAACAGAGCTATGATGAGAAGAAAATGAACCGATCGAGTGCGTATTGAGTGACAGGGCTGTTGATCAGACAAACCTTTACTCAACAAGCAAATCGAATAGGTAAACCAGAGGTATGTGACTGGCAAGTAAAATGAAGATAAGAGCGAATTTAATTTTTGTGTTCGCTTGTTATGGGTAATTAAGGTAGAAATAATTGGAGTATGCAATTAAAGAAATCCTTTTAATCGTAAGATTTATTGAAAATAAGGAAATATCCAATATTTCAGAATGCCATATATTTTCAAAGTCAAAGAGATTGTTTCAGAGAATGAAAGTATTGTATAACGTATAATACAGAAGCAAATTGAATGAATGATTTGGTATTAAAATGCATATTATGTTTAAGACGAGGAGTAGAAAAGCCTTAGTAAGTACTGGGATGTTATAAGAAAGTGTCTGGCATTTCAGAAAAATAAATAATTTAGAATCAAACATTATATTCCGGAAAGAATCGTATAGAAAAGTACATATTACGGGTAATACTTATTGATTGGCAGACGGAGAAAATACATCTGGATTGATATAGTGTAAAATTAACGAATAACTGATAAAGGTATGAATGAATAATGTTAGGTTTCCTTATAATGCGGTATGAAGTGTTTGAAATAGTGAAAGACTAAGTTCCTAAAATCAAGATTGGTATACTCCTCACATTCTTCGCACTCTAATGTGGTATCCACACCATCAATATTAGGTGGGTGCGAGTGATTTGGGAGGTAAGGAATTTTTAGTCGGAAAGTATACGCTAAGTGTTTGCGTTCGGGATTACTTAATGAATGCTGTCTTCCTAAAACAAAGAAGAATGAATATTCAACCATCACTAACTGACGCAGTGGTTTTAAGGAAATAAAATAATAATAAAAATCGGAATAAGGAGAAAACAAGAACTGCATAATAAGAAATTCATCACACGGACGATTTATGAGCAGTGCTAATTATACAAATGAATTGTTCAAATAAGGAGCAGGTAGAGCTTTGGTTAATCTGGAATCAGGGTACGGTTTTAAAAACCCAATGATTTGGTTGTGATCAGCAAAGCAATTGAAAGATTTTAATCGGAAATAAAAATTACATGACTACGGATCATGCATAATGGCCAAGAAAAGGTGTAATAAAAAGTTTGCAATGGCCAATATGGGCCTTTAAATTAAAATACAGTTTTCTAGAGTAAGTTATAAAACTTACTGGATCAGTAAATAAATTTGCGTAAGGCAAAGAGGGATACGGAGAATACCGTAGTGGAAACATTATATTGAAATCCAAAATATGTTCTTTTGGCATGATTGATTTGAAAGGCAAATTAACAGTTTATAATATAGAGTATAATATGTAGGCTAATAATATAGCTAATAATGGCACAGGTAAATAGGTATATCACAAGGAAAGAATTTGAGGTATGGGATGAGGCACTGTAAAGCCTATGCTACTATAATGTATGCAAGGGGATATATGAACGAGTATGTGTGTACTACTTACAGCTTTTTAAATTTGGTTAAAAACAGCTAAATATTTAAATGCAATGTAAAACCAACCAATATAAGGAAAGTTTCCCTTGTTGGGTGCAGTACAAAACTTGAGTGGGTAGCTATCAGAGCTACGTGCTAGAGAAGGTGTAAGTTTATGGTTTGTCCTAAATATTGCAGTAATAAACAAAAAGCTAATAATTGAAAGAGCTACAAAAACAATATTTCTGTCGTGTGTAGCTACGAAACAATAAATCTGTGTTTGGCCTTTTATGTAAAAAGTAATTTACATTTCGTACTTAGCTACTTAGTACACGAACTTGAACTCATGTCCTGCAATGCAAAAAGTCAGTGCCCTAAGTATAAGGCTGGGAAGCCTCAAACTAAAACATTTCATAAGTACTTAATTCTAGTGTGCTGGAAGTCACCAAAAAGCCGTATTATCATTGTGGTCAACTTACCCCGAAATGTTTCCATTAAAGGTCTTTACACAAATATTTAAGTATGTTCACTAAACGTGTTTATAGGAATGTCCGAGAAAGAGGCAACTTACATGGACCCACAGTACAGGCTTCTACACGAAGTGATCTGGGAGGCACTGGAACACGCCAATATCAATCCACAAGGTCTTTACGGATCAAATACATGCATATGCGTTGGTGTATGGATGAATACATACAGCGCAATTCTCGAGAAAAATGACAACCCTGGATTCGTGAGACGATTCATTGGCAACGGGTTTAGCTCAGCAGTGGCAAAGTTGTCGCAAGCGTTAAGGTTAATGGGCCCTAGCACTGCTATTGAAAGCGCATGCAGCTCAAGTCTTGCTGCAGTGCATTTGGCTTGCCAGAACCTATTACTCCGGCAAGCGGATGTGGCCTTGGCTTGCGGAGTTAATCTTTTATTAAAACCGTTTGAGCAAGATTTGATAGCTCTGCTGCTCTCACCTGATCATCGTTGCAAATCATTTTCCGACGATGCAAATGGCTTTGTCAGAGCCGAAGGCTGTGGTGTTTTAGTATTAAAACGCCTACAGGATGCATTCAAAAGCGGAGATAAAGTGTTGGCGCTCATTCGTGGGACCGCAATTTTACAAGATGGGTATACTGAGGAAATTGGAACACCAACCGTAAAATCCGAACAATATGTTATACAAAAAGCTCTCGCAAACGCCAAGGTTTCCGCAAATCAAGTAAGTTATTTAGAAGCACACGGAACCGGTACCACAGTTGGGGATCCGATTGAAATTAAAGCAGTTGCAGCGGCGTATTGTTCTTCTCCTCGAAGCTCTCCGCTGATTCTCGGGTCCGTTAAGGCCAACATTGGTCACACGGAGAGCTGTTCTGGTATAGCCGGTATTATTAAAATTGTGCTGGCTTTCCTTAACGATCAAATACCTGCACAAATCCACATTAAAAGATTTATTCCCGAAATCAAAGCGATTGGAAATTCAATCGAAATTCCTCTAGAGAATCGGAGTTGGAAACGAACAGCTACACCGCGCATAGCTGGAGTAAACTCATTTGGAATAACAGGATTAAATGCCCATGCAGTTATTCAGGAGCCACCAATTTTAAAAAACACATTTGTCGCTACCGGAGACCGGTTAGGACCCCGACCCTGCCATATTCTGAAAATCACAGCAAAATCTGAATCTTCGCTTTTAGCACTATACGAAAAGTATCTAGAAAGGATTCAACAAAGCCAATCGGAAGAAAACCTATCAGATATTGCTTACACCGCCAACATTTGTCGTGCAGATTTTTCTATTAGAGCTGTTTTTGTGGCTCCAAATAAATCAGCTATGATCCAAATGCTTCATTCTTGCATCAAGCTTAAAAAGACGGCTCTGATTGAAGACCAATTAGGAAATGTATGTTTCCTTTTTACTGGACTTGGTTGCCAATACGAGGGAATGGGAAAGCTACTTTATGAAACTAGCTATGTGTTTCGAGAAAATGTGGATGCTTGTAATAGTCTCCTTAATCAAAAATATTCACTTGAGGTTACAAACATTCTCTTTGCCGATAAGTGGACTCAAGGAACACTTCAAGCTCACATTTGTATTTTCATAATGCAGTACGCACTGTTTAAATTGTGGGAATCGTTTGGTGTACGACCAAATGTCGTGCTTGGACACAGTTTAGGCGAAGTTTGTGCGGCTGTCTGTTGCGGCATATTATCTCTTAAGGATGGTTTGACTCTAGTGGCTGAACGAAGCTTACTAGTTGATTCACTTCCGGGAGGAAAAATGCTGGTGGTCAGGAGAGGCGAGGAAGTAGTGCGCATGCTTCTTTTACAATCTGGATTATCTGGAAGTTTGGAAATCGCAGCAATCAATTCAGAAGAGCAAATTGTGGTTTCAGGAGATTCTACAGCAATAGACAAGTTTGCTTCATTTCTTAAAACACAGCGTATATCAACGATTCACATAAACTCCTCCCATGCATTTCACTCTAAACATATGGATCCTATTCTGAAACGGTACAGAACTGCTGCACAAAGTATTTCATTCGTTCCAAATGTCAGAGATATTGTCTACGTATCAGGGCTCATGGGAACGTTAATAGAAGATTATAGTCAGGTAAACCCGGATTATTGGGTTGACCACACAAGGCGTCGCGTGAACTTTTTAAGAGCTTATCAAACAACATTAGATTTAAACTGCAAAATATTTGTGGAAATTGGGCCTCAGTTCGTGCTTTCTGCACTAGTTCTTCAAAACGCTGGGGAAGCTGGAATCAACGAGGATATTCTTAGCCTACCCTCGCTACGCAAAGGTCAATGCGACTGGAACTGTGTGCTTACAGCACTGGGTAAATTGTACATAAGAGGGGTGCCCGTGAACTGGAGAGGGGTTGAGCAAATTGGAAACCAAAAAGTGGATTTGCCTCTTTATCCGTTTGAACGTAAACCATACTGGCCTAAACCAAAAGATAATGAGCTGGAAGAAAGTAGAAGTCACCCCCTTGTAGGAACCTTTATTCCCACTGCCGGAAGATTCAAGTTTTTTGGAAACACCGGATTTAGTCTTGCACAGGTGCATTATTTAAAAGATCATCGTATTGGAAACTCCATTGTTTTTCCCGGTGCTTGTTTCTTGGAAATGTGCTTGGCGGCTGGATGCGCAGCATCAAGTAGATCAAAAATTGACACTACCCGAATTAAACATGCGTTAGCCTTCAACAATTTTAGAATATCAGCACCTATGAAACTGATTGAAAATCAATCTGTAGATATTCAGACTGTTGCTGAGCCGACATCAAATCCAAGCAAGGATGGACTTTTTTCTATCAAAATATTTCAACGCGTGAAGCATCCAAATAATTGTAAATGGATGTTACATGCCGAAGCCGACATGTGCATACCAACGAAAACCTTGTTGCAGAGCTTCCAAATTTTAACCAGATTCAGTTTATCGAGATTTAAAGATATCATAGAAAAAAACGAAGATTCCATGAAGACATCAACATTGTTTTATGATAAGCTGCGCATGCGCGGAGTGCAATTTGGAAAAAGTTTTCACAGCATTATCAAATGGATTTACACTGCCGATGAGCTATTAGCGAAAGTGCAATGTCTAAGTACAACGCATCAATACATGATTCATCCAATTTATTTGGATGCTATGATCCAGGCTGTGGTACATTTTCAATTTCAAAAAATCCCTGCAAACTCAATTTTGATACCAACCAGAATTCGCCAGTTTATATTGCTTCCACGAAATTGTAGGCAGAGTTGTCAACATTTGTACGTACGTGTTGCCAACATAGTTGAAAGGGCGACAACTTCAGCCATTAGAGAAAACGGAAAATGTTGCGTTTTTTTGCTAGATCACAAGGAAAACATACTTGGGATCATGACAGGAATTGAATTCGCAAAAACCACCTACAAAATCTTAGATTCGATAGTTTCTCATCAATTGGACTTGAAACCAGATATGTGGGAAGAAGTGTGGCTTCCCAAACCTCTAGTTCAGAATAACCCATTTGATTTAGATCAGCTAAGACATGCCATTCCAAACTCGACAGAGTTCATGGAGATGTTTTGTTTAAAATTTAATCATTACGAGAGTGTAGCACATACATTTAGAACACTAGACAATTTAGTACTTTCGTACACGATTGCTGCCCTAATGAGTTGCGAAGGAAACCTTGGAAATCGGAAATCTGAATTCGATGAAGATACTTTGCTATATGATCTTCGTATACATCATAAATTTCGAAAGCAGCTACGATTTCTTGTAAACACTTTAGAAGAGAAAAAAATATTGCAAAGAATCAATGACTCTAATTGGAGAATTATAGAGAAAACTGCAAAAAAACTGGATTTTAGTTTGCAAAATGAACAAACGTTTTTCGATTTAGAGAAATCGTTTTCATCAATTTCGCTTGTACGTGCTATAGGAGAAAACCTTCAAAAAATTCTTCGTGATGAAGTGTCCGCACTGGATATACTTTTTCCGAAAGAGGATGCTCCCGGAATACCATCCGCTAAAAGTTTTTACCGCGATTATGGTCGCATTGTCAATCGCGATGAAGTAATAAGCTGTATACTGTCCGAGTGGTTGAGCAATTATAAAACGTTAAAATCACCTGTACTTAAACCTGCCTTGCGCTGCTTGGAAATAGGCGCAGGCGTCGGCAGTTACAGTCTTGCAATTCTCACCACATTTAAATTATATGATTTGGATTTTCAGTACTACTTCACAGATATCTCCTCGTCATTTGTTCAAGCCGCAAAAGCTACATTTGACGATTTCAAGCATCGGATGGTGTTCAGTACACTGAACATTGAGGAAGATCCAATAGGGCAAGGATACGCTCCGGAAAGTTTTGACCTCATTATTGCAGGTGATGTTATTCATGCAACCAGACACCTGACGGAATCTTTACTTAACGTCAACTTATTGCTTAAACCGGGTGGATTTTTTCACATGTACGAGTCCGTTCGTGTATCCAGGATTTTTACATTCGTTTTTGGACTTTTGAATGGCTTCTGGAGATTCACTGACCACGATTTGAGAAAAACCCACTGCTTTCTTTCAACAGAAAATTGGGTTAACTTGCTGCAGAAATGCGGAATGCCGGTATACGCCAAATACGAGTTTGGTAACAGACACAATGTTTTATTTTGTTGTGGAAAGATCAATATCATTCCCATTTGCACTCTAAAAGATTGTGGGCCTAAATTACCATCAAAAACATGGATATGTTTCTGCTGCGATAAAGTTTCTGAATTGTCGCTAATTACAGACAGGTTTGCCAGTTTAAATGTCAGTGGAAGAAACCTTGTTCAAGTGTATCCTGACGATTATTTTAGAAGGCTTTCGACTTGTTCTTTTGGGGCAAACCTTAGGTCTGATTCGGAAGTAATAAACCTTTTTGAGAATGTATGCAAGTCAACCTTCTTGGAAGGGGTTTTGTATATGTGGTCCCTGAGAGATACACTAAGCTCTCAGGAAGATATTATGCAACCAGTGTTCTACCTGATAAAGTCTCTGACAACATGGACAACAACCACGTTCCGGAAGTGGCCCAAATTAATAGTTTTCACCAGGATTGCAACAGCGTTGCAAGAACGGGAACAGATTCACCCTCCAAATAGCACAATTGTAGGATTTCTGAGGTCCTATAATAATGAGAATACGGAGCACTCTTGTAAGTTGGTTGATTTGGGTCCATGGCATACGTCAAACAGTGCAGCTCATTCTGTATTCCATGAACTTTGGCTCGGTGATTCGGATTTAGAAATTGCTTACGTGGAAGGAGTACGGTATATTTCAAAGTTACGACGTCGCCCGGAGAAACTTATCGAGTTGGAATTACCCAGCAACTGCACAAGGTTTCAGCTGATTTTGCCTGACAGTAAGTCTTTTGATGACTTAGAAATTGGCCCGCTCAACGCTACCAGTTTAGGACCGAACGAGGTCGAAATACAGGTTCACTATACTGCACTTAACTTCCGAGATGTGCTGGTAGTGTTGGCTCCCTCAACTGAATTTGAATTCGAACAGAGGTTCGGATTCGACATTGCTGGTGTCATTACATCTGTAGGAGAAAACAGTCAAGGCTGGAAAATTGGGGATTCTGTTTTTGGGATAAATTATAAAGGAACACTTCCAAGCCATGTGTGTGTTTCAAAATCACATCTCCTTCGGGTCCCTGATCATATAACACTATGCGAAGCCTCAACTCTTCCAGTTGCGGCACTTACAAGTGTGCTTTGTCTGTTAGAAATAGCTGATATTTCAGCTAGAGACTCGGTGTTAATTCACACAGCCTCCGGTGGAGTGGGCCTATGTGCAATAATGATCTGCAGGAAGGTTGGAGCTACCGTTATTTGCACTGCAGGTAGCACTCGAAAACGAAACTATCTAAGAAGTCTAGGAATTACACATGTTTTTTCATCAAGAAACAAGGATTATTGTGAGCAAATCCTGTGCTTAACCGAAGGCAAAGGAGTCACTGTTGTACTAAATACATTAACTGGTGAAGGATATAAGGAGGCCACATTAAATTGTTGTTCTCAAAATGCAAGGTTTTTGGAAATTAGCATGCTTTCAACATGGACAGCACTAGAAGTATCATATCGTCGTCCTGATGTAAGGTACTTTTTGGTGGATTTAACAAAATCAAACAAACACCAGTTAACGAAGTTGTTTAAAAAAGTGCAAGAACTAGTGGAAAAAAGGATTATTCGTCCGCTCCCTTGTGTTCAGTTTAAGGTAACAAACATACGACAAGCTCTGTGGTATTTGCAAAAAGCCAAACATATCGGCAAAATTGTATGCATATCACCACAAGTTTGTATGCAATCAAATATAGAGCCTAGGATTTTTACACCGCTGTTCACAAATCGTAGCACATATTTAATCACGGGTGGCTTTGGAGGAATTGGTTGGGTAGTAGCAAAATGGATGATAAAAATGGGAGCAAAGCATATATTTTTGACAGGACGTAAACTTCCATCGGATGCAATGCTAAATCAAATTAAATCCATTAACGACACACTTTCGGTTAATGTGCAAACTGCTGTTATGGACGTAGGAGACATGTTACAATGCAAGTCGCTACTTCAGAACATTCAGAAAGATACATTTTTACCTCAGTTAAGAGGAATCATGCATTGCGCTGGAATATTGCATGATTTGACACTATCAAGCCATACATGGGACACGTTTTCTTCTACATTTCGAGCAAAGGTGGACGGAACTCAAAATCTTGTGCATCTTACACAAGGATTACCATTGGAGTGTTTTGTAGTGTTTTCCTCGGGGGTATCCATCCTTGGAATGAGCGGACAAACTAATCATGCTGCTGCTTGTTATTTTCAAGATGCCGTCGCGTATCAAAGATATCATCTAGGACGACCAGCCGTTACAATTAATTGGGGACAGTGGTTAGAAGTTGGCGTTGCAACCGAAGGTGATATTCCAGGCTTCAAGGGAATATGTAATAATGAAGCATTGCAGATTCTCGAAATTGCCCTTAGCTCGCCAATACCGCAAATTATATCCATTGGACTAGAGTCAGTTGAAATAGCTTCCAAGATGCAACCCAATCTAATGAAGAAGGTGAATGAAAATAAATTTAAACAACCTAATTTGGATGTTGAGGCAAAACCTCTTGCAAGTGAATCTGAGAGTTTCTTGGCCGAGTACAATACTTTAGACGACCACCAATCAAAATTAAATTATTTAAAAGAGCGTATTATTGCAGTACTAAAACAAGTATTGCGCTTACGTCAGGAAACCACTCTTGACGAAAACAAAGATATCCAGACATTTGGGGTTGATTCCTTAATGCTTCTGGAATTAAGAAACGATCTGCAAGAGCTTCTTGGGGGAAAAGTTGCACTTAGTAAAAATACCGTAAAAGAAAATACAACGGTAACAAGTTTAGCTAAACAATTAGTAAATTTGATTGACGTTGGGCCGGGTAACCGAGCGACAGGTAAGCAACGCGTTCCCACTACGAGCGAACTCGACGAGCTGATTGCAGAGGATTCTAAACTTGATGAGAATATCTACGCGAACCCAGAACAGGAAACCGTTAATTTGGAAAATATTCAACAAGTATTGGTAACTGGCTGCACCGGCACGTTGGGCCCATTCATATTACATGAACTCTCACAGCGCTCAACAATCTCAGTAATATATTGTCTAATTCGAGATAAGAACTCAATTGAAGCTTCTAACATAGATCGCCTTCAAAGTATTCTTGAGGAAAGAAATTTGTCAAATGTGGTGGACCGACGTAAAATACACATAATAAAGGGTGACCTCACGCTGCCATATTTCGGAATGTCTCTTGCAAACTGGAATGAGTTGGGAGATAATGTTGAATCAGTATTTCATATTGCAGCTAACGTACAACACATCAGTTGCTACACAAGAAAAAGCAGCACTCGAACTGTTAATGTAGACGGCCTGAAAACTATATTAAGGTTTTGTGTTACTGGGAGAAAACTGAAGCATGTATTTTTTGCTTCAACGTTAGCAGCCGTACCCGGAACAGACCCTAAAACAAATCTGTTCAGCGAAACCTGGCCAGAGGACAACGACTTCAGCGGACTGACTAATCTAGCGTATCCAGTAAGCAAATTTGTTGGAGAGCTTTTAATTAAAAAGGCAGTGCTTGAAAGGGGTATTCCGGGAAAAGTTTTTCGCTTTCCATTTATCTGCGGAACATATGATACCGGACAGTTTATGAAAGAAACGAATCATATAATGCTAAGATACATGTTTATACTGGAAACGGGATTCCTCCCTGACGTACATTTTCCATTAGCGGCTCTACCAGTGGACATTTGCGCTAGAGTATCCGTTGCAGTCTTTTTCAACAAAAGAGCTCCATTTGACGTTTATAACCTAACGAATGGAATTGTGGACGTTGACCAGGATTTCATAGACGTCGCCCACAAGCTGGGCTACTGTCATGTTGAAATTACCGACTTTGCAAAATTTTCTGACGAAATTTTGAAACTTAACGCTAGAAACTCGGGCTTCTATCCATTCCAAGAGTTATATAAAGGAACACCAGAATGTATTCATAGCCGTCTAATGCCAAGTATATGTCAGTGGCAAAAAGAGGGGTGTAAAAATCCCAACTTTTTTAGAAGCCAAAAATTGATGGCGTTGATGCCTGAATTCTATCAAGGCATTGGAAACAAAAGAAGCATGCAATTCATTGAACAGGATTTACTATATGCCAAGTCAAAAGGCTGGTTGCCGCCAGTAGGTTGGAAGAATATTTAAATGGGGTAAATAATTTTGTATCCATACCTTGATTTTTAGTTTCTACAGTGCTCAATATGTACAACTCCGAATTAAGCTTAAGCATAAATTATTCAGACCCTACTTTCATGATCGGGCTTCCGAGCCCAGTGGCTAAGCGCTCGCCTTTGCCACCGTGGATAAGAATTCGATCCCAACAGGGATCAATTTAAGTTTTGCTAATTTTTTTGCTTGCAGCCTCATGGATATATAAGTGGTATTAACCGAACATGCTACAACCTATAATTATAATTAAAGTATTTAATAATAATAGCAAAATAATAGCAAGTTTTACATTTGTATAACAAGTTTTACATTTGTGGAGTGGTCTCTTTTAGAAATGAAATAATTTGTGGGAATAAACCGGGTGAGTTCTTATGAACATTTCAATTTTAATTTCCTGTGATTTATAGCATTAAAACTAAGTGGAGGATCTAATGTAAACATAATTGTAATAGGAATTTTCGGGTTTTTGGCAATTGGTGAGGCAATGGTGGGTGTAATAGTTTATGAATGCCGACGTACTAGTCGCAGAGGAGTTTTGCAACCTATTTAATTATAATTAAATATTACTCGTTGTTAATATGTTCACCACATCCAAATAAGCACGTTAGCTATCACACAGTTATGCAATATCAATTACAATACATAATTTTTAAAATGATCCACATTTAAATGTGAATTTACCATTAAAAAAACACTCCGCCACAGTCTATAGTGAGAAAGAGTTTTGGTGTTTTTACCTTTTTTGGGGCACCTTTTCCGATTTTCGTCAAAATTTGTGTGTATGTACCCTCTTGAATTGTGATTTCAGAAATAATATTATTTTAGTTCCAGGGTGACGATATCACTGAAAAATTGATGACCGAAAGTCACCATTTTATGGTATTTGAGGAATACTAGGATTTTTTAAGTTTTTTGAGAATAACCTTTGTGTCCATCAAAATCCGGAAAATCGCCGGGAGGGCCATCCTAATTTTTTTAATGCTTGTTTCAAAAAAATGAACCGCAAGAATAAATTCCGTTCCATGGTGGAGATATTTGAAAAAATGTATGGACAAGTATACCAACCTTGACAAAATCTAACGTTCCAAAAGTGACCGAATACTATTTCCGTCTGCTTTATCCAAACTGTCTGGGTGATATATCAAATTAAAGCAGATGCAAAACTCTAATATCGTGTTTCTCAGTTTTTTGAAATATGGACTTGAAAGAAAGTTATGACCACATTAGTCAACCCAATCATTTTGTGCAAAATTGCATCGCTCTTCAAATGTGGTCATAACTTTCTTTGAAGTTCATATTTCAAAAAACTGAGAAATACGATCCTAGAGTTTTACATCTGCTTTAATTTGATATATCAACCAGCCAGTTGGGATAAAGCAGACGGAAACAGCATTCGGTCACTTTTTACACGTTAGATTTTGTCAAGGTTGGTATACTTGTCCATACATTTTTTCAAATATCTCCACCATGGAACGGAATTTATTCTTGCGGTTCATTTTTTTGAAACAAGCATTTAAAAAAATAGGATGGCCCTCCCGGCGATTTTCCTGATTTTGATGGACACAAAAGTTATTCTCAAAAAACTTAAAAAATCCTAGTATTCCTCAAATACCATAAAATGGTGACTTTCGGTCAACAATTTTTCAGTGATATCGTCACCCTGGAACTAAAATAATATTATTTTTGAAATCACAATTCAAGAGGGTACATATACATAAATTTTGACGAAATGCTCAAAAAATGGTAAAAACACCAAAACTCCTTCTCAGTATAGAATTTAGATTTCTTTTGATATGATTTACCGGTAAAGTTTCCGGCGTTTTTTATTTCAGCAAAAACTTAACATTTTAATTACAATTTTTTACGTTGTATTGTTGCCCATACAATTTTTTTTACATGTATCTATTTGATGTTTTCAAAATAATCTCACAATAGCGAATAGCTCAAATGTTTTTAGGTGGCCAACTTAAACTTTCACTCAATGTTATGAAAATTCACCGTCAAAATATTTATGGCGATATATAAATTGACGTAAACGTCTGTGGATAGTTTGAATGAACATGCTCCCCACAAATTCTATAAACTGGTGGTTTCGTAGTAGTTATGATTGATTTAGTTGATGTAATTATTCCCGAAAAATACTTTAGTTTTAGCATTGCAAAAATAAAAATGCCCGACAAGAGAATAGCCACTATATACAGAACATAAGCAAAGTTAATTTATTTTTCAACTGACACAATAAACTCTTATTTGTGTGATACGTCGAGGCTATTGCTATTCCAATGCTGGCATTTATCAAAACCTTATTAATTATTTGTTAGAAATCGATAAGGTAGCACATTTAAGTAATGTTATTATTACACACACTGACATTTTCAATTTTTACTGTTCGCTTTATTCCATAACATTCTATCCATTAGATAATGAAATTTTTGTAGGCATTTTTAATCAAGTACTAGTACACATTATTAATATCAAAATAATTTAAAGCTAACGTTTCTCATTGCCCCATACTTACAACTAATTAGCTCAAAATTCATTACAGTATTATTACATAGTTCTACGATAGATATTCTCATATTTTACTAATCAGTACAATTAGGTAGTTAATTATCAGCCATCCCCGCATTCCGTTGAAGGAAGGCAGATCTCCGACAGCAGTGGAAATCGTTGAAGTGTGGTCCATCACCATAATTCCTTATCAGAGTTGAATTCTCCACCATATCCAGTAGTTCCTCATCACACTCCACTCTCACCAATAAAATTAACCAAGGTCTTTAGTTAAGTTTCCACTCCTCCAAGCATTTTGAACTTATTTTGTACTTGTATAAGACTTACTTGTGGTGACACGCAAATCTTCAAATTGACCAATGCCTCCATCCGCATAAATCCTTGTTGAATCGCCATCTCTGTCAATTTGCTCTGTCCGCAAAGCACTGCCAACTCAAATGTCTCCAACTCTCTAATATTTCTAACACAAGGCATAGTTCTATTTCCGCAGTTTCCCACAATGCCATTATCATTCACATCACTGCCAAATCCAAGCCGTAACTCCTTCAGGTTTGACCACTGGGCACAGACAATCTGCAAAGTATCATTATCCAGTATTGTAGCCAATCTCCTTAAATTAGGCATCCAGTTCCCCAGCGCCTCCACACTCCTCTTTGAAAACTTATAATCCACCTCCGGCGTATGCATTTTGTTAAGTTTGACCTCATCCTCTACTCCAAACGGTCCCTTCTCCTCATCCCACACCCTTTCCACATGAAACATGACCATCCTGTCCTTTCGACTTCGCCAATACTCAATCATTCTCATTCTTTTAAAGCACTGCAAATCTATCTTCAGAACTTCTAGAAGAGGCGTACTTTTCAAAAAGTTAAATTTGCTTATCACATTGCCCCAAAGCTCAATTACTTTCAAGTTTCTGAACTCTACCCCAATCGGGAAGCCTTTAAATGGAGCGTATGCAGGCCAGGCAATGGGAAATCGAAATAACTTTAGTGTTTGCAAGTTGCTACCATATTTCTCCAAAATTTGTGTAAATCCCCCTTTTTCCACCTCTACATTCAGGCGGAGTGTCAAGTGTTCCAAAGGAAAGTTGGCCTCGACCAGTCCATGCATTCGCTGCGAAGTGTTTATCACATCCAGGGTTTTAATGGCGTGGGTGGTAAAGCCACTATACTGCCGTAATTTCCACAAATCTTCAAATAAATAGTTCCGACTAAAGTCATGAAGATGAAGGGCCTCCAGTTTGGGAAAAGCTTGCAGAAAGCTCCATTTTGAGAAGGGAAGGGATCCCACAAATTCAATAGTTTTTACAGCGCGGTTATAAGGAGGGTGAATAATACCATTAGATTCCTCCAAGCGTCCAAACTCATTCATTTTCAGGTGCTGGAGATAATGCAGTCCACTTATCAATTCGTAGAAACGGCGCTCACTAAATGTGCAATGGTCCAGGTGCAAGTATTTCAAAGTTGGACCCATTTTACGCCAAAACCACAGCTCCTCCCCTGTACGGTCCGCGTCTGGCTGTAGAATGTTCCAAATTGACAGTCGAATATTTTGGGGAGGATACTGAGCCAAATAGAGAATGTTGCCTGAAGGAGGATGACTCATAAGCTGGAGAAATGTGGAGGGGAAAAGATGCCCTAGAGGGGTATTTTGAGATTCCACATCCCAGTCGTGAAGACGGAGGACGCTGGCTTTTCGCCAAGTTTCTAGGCTGGCTTGGTACAATGTACGGCAAACAAGACGAGTAGACTTGAGTGAGTCCACATTACAAGATTTTAAAATGGGGTTGAAAATCTTAGAGCAAAAGTTCAAATCAAAGTTAACAGTCGAAATTTACATTAGTCACCGGTCACTCTAAAGAATATGCTTGATTACCAAGTGATTGAACAGCACTTGGTTTGAACAGCAATTGCCACTTTCCCCAGAAGGTGGATGCCCGGCACAGCTTCGCTGACCCCCATACGTATTTTCGGGGTCAACCTCATGTTGGGGGCATGGCAAATCCTTTTGGAACGGGCTACCATTTTCATGAATATTCACGCGGGCTAGGGTTTCCACAAGTTCATCGGATTCATGAGCCATGATGATATGTTTGTTTAAAACTATTTTAACCGGTTTTTTGTGTTATTCACTACTTTTTGCAAATCAAGAGTAAAAAGTTGAGTCTTGCACGGTTTTTTGCAAAATTAAATATAGTAAACGAAAAATAAATATAATTTGATAAACTTGTTGTACTTGGTGACTAGATTGCTTTGTGGGTGGAAGGGAAAAACGGACTGACCAATTTTTATTTTTGTAATACAGGTTAGTATGCGCTTGAAGATATATTCCTCTGTTTTAAATAAGAACTAAGATGTAAGAACTAAAAAACCGAACTTGGTATTTGTGGAGTGCACCCCTATGTAGAACAGATACAGAAGCTTACCTAGGATTAATATACAGAAAATTTGCATAAAATTGATAAGACCATGCCGTGCAGTAAGATGAAATGACAATGTTGAATGTGTCTTTATGAAATCATGGACTGACTCTGGGTCCACTTGTAACGTTGCAATACTCAAAGTTGGTGAGGATGGAGGAAAACTTGAGCAAATGTTAGATTTTATTCATTTTATACTGATTTTGTGAATACGACATACGATAGCAATATGAGCATGTAATTCTGAACTACGTCTAAATTCTAAACTACGTAAAATGTAGTACTTAAAAATTCTACTGCTTTGTTAATGTTTTTTAACATTTGCTTGCATACTTGTATTTACACAGACATTTATGAGTTTACTGTTATTATTGTAATAATGATAAATGTCAGTGGAAAGAAATTATGTGAGAAATAGGCCATTTTTGTGATTCCTCTAACTTTTCGTTGTAAAAGAATGATACATAATTCAAGTTGGAATGAATGAAAGAGTGTGGAAAGAGGCTATTTAAAATATCATGCTGGTTAATACAAAAATTCAGTTTTTAGTGATTTTGTGACTAGAGAAATAAAATGAATGAAATCACGTAGATGATGATGCATATAATAATACTTTGTGCGTACACAGAAAATTTTGATAATTTTTAGACTGATATATTTATGAATCATGAAAAATACGTCTATACCTGATTTATCGGCTACTTACAAGCTGAATTATCTGTATTTTCATCCTTCATTCATTCATTTTTATAAATCATACAAGCCTTCAAGTTTCTAAAAGAAGAATACAGATCCTAGATCCAGTTTATCGGCTTTTCAAAATCACAACCAAAATTTCGTTAAAAACCATTGCATTTCGGTAGTTAACGATGCATGCTTTTTACTGCTATTAAAATTAGCTGTGTGTTAAGTCATATAAATGGATATTCATAATGATTAACTATCAGAACTTCTGATTTCGAAATCACAAGTTAATATTATGACAAATATGACAACAGTTACAATGCATTGAACGGGTTCTGAGAAGTAAACAATACCGTATAGAATTTATAAATGACAAAATTTGCGAATGGCTGGCATTTGGCATGCTAAAAAGTTATACGTGACGTGGCTGAATGCGAAATTGCGATTGATTCCAATCCAAATGCAGTTTCCGGTTCTAAAAAACTCTGCGGGCTAATTATTTTAGACTTAATTTCAGTACAAAAATTATTTAAAAGGGTTGGGTGGATAAATCTGTGGATGGGACAGCGTAAATTCCGATTATTTAATCCAAAAGTTAAAAAGAGTTGGTGGTAGTGGTCATACTGGCATTATGGAAGAAAGTAAAATTATTTCGGTTTTGGATCTCCTTGAGGAGACAACGGTAATAAATTTGATAACTGCTTTGTCAGGTTCTTTACTGGTTTCCGGTTTATGTGATTGTTCTTTGCTACTGTTTTTTTAGATCATTGGTCGACTTCTGTCTGACCTCGACTGGAACGACTTGCTTCGGTTTCGACGCGTGTGTAAAGCTACCCGGGACGCGGTCAATAAGTACATCAAGAACAACCCGGAGTTAGCTCCCGAGCTAGAGATCCACGTGCAGGATCCATTTCGGAGGATGGGCGGTTTTATCAAAATGGGCATCACCGAAACCTTCCTGTTCCTGAGCAATCCGCAGACAAATCCCGTGCCCACGCTAAATCTTAAGCCGCAGGATGAATACGAAACCAGGAGCTTGAGCGCTTTTCTTAAAATGGGCATTCCATGAACCAAGACATTTCTGAACAACGTGAGTGGTAATAAGTTCTTCCGCCGCTGGATAAAACTCGGTATCCTGGTATCTAGAATACCGGGAAATTTTGAACCGAATGAGATGTAAGAAAGGAAAAAAAGAGAAAGGGAAGGAAAAGGAAATGGAAGAGAAAAGGGAAAAAAAGGTAAATGGAATAGAAGGAAGCGGCAGGAGAACGGAAATGGGGAAGTAACATAAATTTAAACTGTAGAACAATATGTTCAGAAAACATTTTTCGTTACTCCATAAGACTTCACGATTTTGTAAGATTTTTAACTGAATTAATAGTTTTACGATTTAAAATTGACATTGGGAACATCTCGCTTTTAAACAAAACTTTTTTTTGTACAAAAATTTCCCTACATTTGCATAAATTAGTTTCCCAGTTTTTAAACAAAATTTTTCCAAATTTATGCAGAATTTCCCTAGTTTCGAAAAAAAATCCAGATTCCATTTTTCAAAATTCATGTTCAGAAAATTTCCCTTGCTTATAATTTTGTAAAAATAATTTCATACAATTCCCTCAGTTTCATAGAAGCCTTCTCGAGTTTCATGCATAAGTGATCCATTTTGTTACAATACTTATCCAGTCTTATGCGATCTATTTCAATTTTCACACAAAATTTCCGATTGCTATACAAAATTGCCTTGACGTAATGTCCATGATTAAGGCCATTGCATTAGGATTGTTGAGTCCAACCGAGCCATCGATTACGTGAAGCATCGCCCGACCATAAACCAAAGCATACAAAATGGCGAGTTCTTGCAATAGTTGCGAGTAATAAGTTAAAAAATTAAAACCAGTACAACTCTAGCATATTAAAACTCAATTAAAGTATGAAATATTTATTTATTTTTTCTAACACAATTAAATTAACCAACACCAACGAAGTAAATCGAAAATTCTTAACAAAAGATGTTTGCTAAGCCTTTTATGCACTTTAAAAAATTATTCCGCACAAAAATTTGAAATGTTCTTGTGTTAAAACCCTAATTTTTTATTTCTCTACAAAGTCTATTATCCATTGTTTCTTAAAAAACTTTTCCAATTTGTGTTTAATTATTTAATGTATTTGTACTGTTTTACAAAATTTTTGCACTACTTCAGAATTTCTTTTCAATTTTTTGCAAAATCGTTCTACTATGCAAAGGCTTTTTATTAAATGCGCCCATAATATACTAAGTCAATTTTGCCTGTGTTATAATCAACTTGTGGGAACGAATCCTGACTATATATGTCCAACGGGAAATTTTTGAAATTGTGTTCACCGGGAATTTTTTTGAGTACACCTGGATACCGGGAAGAAAAAGTTTTTTCCATGGGCGTCTGGCTGTGTACCCCGAGAAGGAGTGGGATGCTCTGGAGAAAAAGTTTCGATCTTATGATTTGCTGTGAATTAATTGAGGAAATCATGTAATGCGGTTATTAGCTCGCTGCGTCTGCAGGAGAGCTATTTAAGATGTCGTGTCCGTGTGTCTGTGTGTCTGTGTGTCCACTTTATTTTCCAGACCAGGGTAAATGGGCCTAAACCCGGGTAAATGGGCTCTAGACCAGGTTAAATCGGCTCTAGACCAGGTTAAATCGGCTGTAGACCAGATTAAATCGGCTCTAGACCAGGTTAAATCGGCTCTAGACCAGGTTAAATCGGCTCTAGACCAGGTTAAATCGGCTCTAGACCAGGTTAAATCGGCTCTAGACCAGGTTAAATCGGCTCTAGACCAGGTTAAATCGGCTCTAGACCAGGTTAAATCGGCTCTAGACCAGGTAAATGGGGCCTAAACTAGGGTAAATGGGCTCTAAACCAGGATAAATGGGCCTAAACTAGGGTTAATGGACAGTTATTAAGTATTACTTATATAAAGTTCAGCTCATTGTGGTTTTTGAGAGTCTAAATTATCATGCAAATTTATTGAAGTGACTGTTGCTATGCCCACTCACTAATCGTCTTTAGCAGCGAGCATTTTATTGGCTTGCCATTAAGTGGTTAACTATTCAAAGGTAAACTAAAATCTTGTATATTATGAAAGATCTTTTCAAATGAAAGTAGCACGGTTTTGTGTGCTACAAGAACAGGATGGTCATTCATTGCTATAAAATTGTAATTCATATTGTGCATTAAAAGCCAGTAAAAATATGTTATAAACATGGGTTATTATTCGAAAACCTACTAAACAGTTGATCACATGAATTAGCTGGGAAGTTAACGTTTGTATTGTTTGCTAAAATTTTTATTTAAATTGTTTTCATTTTTGGCAATTGTTTATGTAATTATATGTATTTGTGTCCTGTTGTGCCGAGCTGTTTAAAATATTGGAATTTGAAAAATGTAAAAATGAACATCATGGCTGAAATATTAATGCTTCTACATCATCATTGGAACATGGAATACATATTATTTCATTTTTTCAGAACGCATTCTGAGAAGAAAATTTATGCATTCAAATGCATAGATTTATTTTCGCACATATTTTCTTGCGGAAAATCTCTTCATTTCCCGGTTAATCCGTTTACATCACAGCTATTTCGAAATGTGTAACTCTGGGTTCGGAAATGGTTGTGTTAGTTTACAAACCTCAGTTAAAGTTGAGAATCCTCTTTGCTACCAAAATCAAACTTGCTTTGGTAGTATGAAAACCCTTGAGTGTCAAATTCTTTACAATTTTTTCAATAAAATATTTGTAACTCAAAGATACCAACAGGTATGTAGAGTGCATTTGCCATTTCTTGAGATTTTTGATGTGAACCATTTGGCGTTCTGTGACGCTGATAATGAATGGTTTGGTAATATGAAAAACATTGATCGACATACAATACTACCGTTGCTGGATTTTGTTTTACTTCCAATTCATAAATCCGAAACTATGCGCCAGCGCGTGAAGGTTTTGTCAGGGAATACTGCTCCATTTACTCTGTTGCTACTTGAGATAAATTTCTCAACTGCAGCATTAAGATGTCCAGCTTGTTCCACCCCCACGCAACCTAGAAGATGCCAAAACTGGTGCAATTTCTTTGAAGCTTAACATAACAACTGTAGAGATTCCTGTGCCAAGCTCAAGACTGGAAATAATATGCACATGGAATTTTTATCAAAGGAAGAAACACTTGAGACAAAGTACCCAATCTTAAACACTTTGGAAACAAGAGAAATTCCTTCTGTATTTCTGGAGCATTCGAATGCTTAAAAGCTGGAATACTTTATTTTCTCAATGTTTCCCTTCGTTATGAACTTCAGAATAATCTACCAACTTTATTTAATGAAGGAGTCAGTTATACCCAATCTGCAGACACAAATTTACAAACTCCACACTTGTTCAGTTTAAATTACAATGGATTAACATATTTTGTGGGAGTCAGTAGAAACAAATTGTATAATTTGGATTTTGGAAAACTAGGTTCGTTATTTCTACCGTTGCCATTGATAGTTTGGATACTACTGCTTGCAAATATTTGTTTGCTAGTACTGATTTTAAAAATGGTTTGTATACTGCAAACTTGGTTCAAAGTGTATTATGGGTTACTTCTGTGCTGCTGGAGCAGTGGGAAAATAAACTGAAACCAGAGAACAAGGTTTGTTTATTGGTAGTCATTATTTGGCTATTTGTTGCTATTGTGTTACGAAACTTGTTCTCATTTTAAATGTGTAACAACATCACGTCAAAGCCTAACCCAAGAAACCTGCCCAAATCATATGCTCAGGTAGTGTCTCCACAGGGCAGTATCAACGTGTTAGTACTCGAATGCACATTTTATAATCTAATATTTCGGGAAACATTATTGGACTTTGCAAATCATTGATCTATGGAGTTGACATTTAAAATTTTTGAAATTGATAATACCATTCGAGGCTTCGGCTACCTGAGAAATCCTACAAGTACATCTTCCTTGGACGAGGGGTTTGCAATTGTATCTTTAGAGCCCTTCTGCGGAGAAAGTTACTGGAAACTAGTTCCAAGCACGTTGGCCCAGATAAATGTTTATGCAAACAGTGAGTCGCCAGCCTAAGCACAGCTTCAGTATTTGTCATGGTCCCATAACAACGATTTTACGGATATATTTGTGGCGGCTTTTGCATCATTGATTCAGGCTGGAATATATCAGCAAAAGGAACTATTGGATAGTACAGTAAATCAGCAGAAATTTCTTCAAAACGCTGGGTTGAAAGGTTATGTGAATACTTTTAGTGCAGCGTATTATTTTTCCGAATTCAAGAGACAGTTACAGAATAGAAAGACCGGGTAGATGTCACAGCATCGTTTGGTGGGCATAAATCGTAATCAAAATTTTGTTGAAGCTCCTGGCGTTACAGAATTGTTTGTTGCGTGGATAGTATTAATTGCTTTTTTACTTATATCAACGACAGTGTTTGTAGCAGAAATTTTAAAAGGTTTTAATGAAACTAAGGTTTAGATGTAAGAGACTAGCAAGGATAAACAACGATAAAATATATGAAATAAGTACTTCAATTCATACTATCGCCAGTAGTTGCTGGTTTAGGACATTTAAAATTAAAAGCGTTATGGTTGCTTTGAAGGAGTTTCTTTAGCCTTATAAAATGCAAAACTAGAAAACAGACAAAAAATATTTATTAATGTTTCGAATTTTTATTTTAAAAAGCCAACATTTTTGCATAACATGTTTATGCAGTTATTTTACGAACATGGTACATTACAAACTGCATTTTTTATTTTTAAAATCTCATGTTACTTTGTAAATGCCCCTTGGTTGGAGATTTCTTCGAACAGACACTTCACATAATAGACCAATGCTGTGCGGCACACGATTTAAGGTCCACTTTTTACCAAATTTACAAATATGAGGTCCGTTTGTTGAAATTCGACCTTGTTTGGGCCCTTCTTAAGATTCCTAATTACTGCATTTGCCAATGGTTTATTTATTAAAGTATTTGAAATGTTTATTTGCAAACTTGTATGTTTTATACGCATTTATATTTTGACATTTTTTAGGTCACATGTAAAATTTTAAATACATATATTTTAAACATAAACAATTTGCATGGCATAAACAAATGGCTTAGTTACGCTGTTCTTATTCACTATCAACTTGTCCGTCTTGATCCTTAGTAAAACAAAACTCACGTCCCAATTTCTTTCCTTTTCTTGACACATAATATTTTCTGTTGGTTTTCCTGGCAACATCTTGTACACCTTCGTCCTTATGTTTTGAGTTCACATGGTTTCTCAAATTGTGTCGATGTGCATAATTTTGCCACAAGTTTGACACACAAACGGTTTGTCCTTTGTATGGGTTCTCATATGGCTTTGTAAAGTAGTTTTAGATGGACATTTTTTCGAAGAAATGTCACAAACATGCATCCATGCATCCGGTCCTTTATGATATAGCTGATGAGTTTGAAGGTTAAATTTAGCCTTGAATACCTTATCACACAGATCACATTTAAATTCTGTTTGCCGAGGTTGGGAGCGATAGGCTCTTATGTGCTTAGTTAACCCTCTCCTTCCAATAAATTCTTAGCTACAATTTTCGCATGTGAGTTTCTCTTTGTCTATCTGCTTAGCGGTTTTCCTGTGTATTGAATCTATGGAATATTCTTTGTGCTCATCTAATTCATCCTTTTTTGAAATCGTTTGGCACACTTTTCAACATCGCAGACAAATTCGAAATCGTTATTGTTTAAGTTGTTAATTCTTTTATGATGATACCTTTGATGATCCCGTAATTTTTCTCGGTTTGAGAATGATTTGTTGCACGGAATGCACTTTAGGGCTTTGTAATCCACTTCTTTGTTGTGAACATGTCGTTTGTGAACAATTAACTGACGCCTGTTCAGAAAGTAAGCAGGACAGTGCGTACCTAGGTACACTTCAAAATTTTATTGGGGTTCACTCCTTTTGTTTTGTGGCAATATCTAAAGCGATAACTCAGTGAATCCGAAGTAGTTAACTTGGCTTGACAAATGTGACATTGATAATTTGATCCATCTAGATTTAGATGCTTCTCTAGAAAGTGTAGGACATACTTGGATTTAATTTTTGTAGCATATGAGCATCTAGCACATTTGATTAGCTTGTTTTGCTTTTGCTCATTACAATTTTCTCCGTGTTCAAGCTCATGTATCGCCAATTATTTTGCTTGGTCTAGACACAAGTTACAAAACTGACATTTAAACTCACCATGCGTTTTTCTATGAGTTTCAAGTTGTTCCTGAGTTCTAAATGTTATTCCACAGTCTTCCACGCAACATTTTATAGGCTTATTAAGATCTGGATGAGGTTTTAGATGCTGCTGCAACTGCTGGCTTCTAAGGAAATACGCTGAACAATGTGGACATTGCTTCTTTTCTTGAGAGTTTTCATGTGTGTCTTTGTGGTAAAAGTGAAAATGACTACGTTTTTTAATTGTATTTCGAAAAGATTTTTCGCAAATTCCACACGGAAATATTTTGTCCGTAGTCCCGAGATGAGTTTCCAGGTAGTGATTTTTGTACTTGATCAGTTTGTTAAAGTTGCGTTTACAAATAGGACATTGAACTGCCATAGATTCCTTTTGTGAATCAACTACATGTTCTAGTTCATGCAAAGCCAGATCCGGTGCGTATGTTTTTTCAATATTGCAAATTCTACAGGTAAACTTTCCATGCAGTTTTGTGTGTTTCTCGAGGATTTCCTGGGTTTCAAAATTTTTGTTACCGTCATGGCAGACTATGTTTGTATGCACAGCTAACGTATGTTCTTCTATTCCATTACTGTTAACAAAGTACGCAGAGCAATTTTCTTCAGAACATTTTATAACTATGTTTGGGTCTACCACACTGGTGTCATGGCATCGCTTAAAGTGACTTTTAGTTTGACTTACGTCAACTTGACAAATTGGACAAACATGAGTTGGCGAATTTATAATTTCCAGATGAAGTATTGCAAAGTGATTTGCATAAACCATTTTGCATAATGACTTGTAGGGACATCTGGCACAGTCTGGGAATGATCACTTGTTTCGTGTAGACATAGATTTAGCGCATTTTCGTACACATTATTGCAAAACAAGCAGGAATATTTACCCGACTCGTGTAATATTTCGTGTCTGATGTATCTATATGGTTTATAGGTGAAATAGTCGGATCCTTCAACTTTACAATTTAATATGGTTCTGCCTTGGGCACTTTCTTTTTGTTGTCGTTTACGCTGTCGAAATACTTGATTTTCCATCTTGAAATCACTGTCAGATATGTCGTCACTGGAAGTAGACGAACTAGTAGTTGTTTCAAAATTGGAAATTTCACTATCTGAAATATCGCTACTTGAAACATTCTCAAGATAAGTGTCGCTTTTTCTGGTGACGTTCTGTTTTCTAAGTCGCTCTAAAACTCTAAAACGTTTTGCTCTTATCGAATAACAAATTCTATTAGAATGGTAACGTTCAAAACTTTTCTCTGTCTCAAGAAGGGTCTAGCAATCATCACGCATACGGTCTGAAGTGAATATGGTGTGTTAAAATACTGTGAGCAAGTTACCCATATTACATATTACTTGTGACATGTCGGTTCGTGATCATTTTCCAGGAAGTTACCAAGATATTTATGAAGCTCTTGCTAGTTTCTATGAGCTGGGACACCACGGCAATGGGAATAAAAGTTGGACTTCGTTTTACCCCAAAAAATATATTGACTGTGAACACCTCTAATTTAGCATATATTCCAGTATATGAGAAATAAAGTGAGTTTGATAAACTACTGAAAGATTATATTAAATCAAATTTATTATTTTACAAATTTACACCTTCATTTAACAGTGTTTTAATTTTACAATAAAGTTAAACTTTTGTTAATGCTAATGTTATTGCCATCAAACTATTTGCATTCTTACAATATCTTAATGTAAAACCAAATCCTGCACAAAAGTTTTAAAATAAGTTATGTTAACTTTAAGTGCTTTGACCAACTGCATACATTACAACTTATATTCAATGAAAAGCTAGGTAAATTCTACAAACTGAAACATGTTACAACTTAAAATATCATACTGATGAAAAATTTAAAAAGTAATACTCTGGGTTTTGCTTTTGTTTCATTCGATGTACATGCCTGTTTCCGTAAGTTAGGCAACCTGAGAAACGTCCTTGCACAATTTCCACAAGCAAACTTTCCATCGCCGTAAATGGCGTTGTGCGCAGTTTCCACATGAGATTTTAGATTCATGTGCGTGTAAAACCGTTTTGTACACCATTCACACTCACACACACCAGGATCTTTCCAAAAAAATTCAATTTACAGTGCTTTGCACACCCACCACGGACACTTCACAGTTCAATAAATGCCGCGTTTCAGTATAATTATGATCCATTAGATAGCCTGAAAACCAAATTAATAAAAATGCTCATTTAACTTATAATTGACATTTAGCAATACAATTTTCACGCTCAACCATAGCATGGATTAGAATACGTGACATTTGGAAAAAATGTTTTACGCGTTTACTTTGATCATCGCGTGGGACTTACATTCCATTATCAAAATCTCCTTAAACCTTACCAATAAACCTTCACTAAATTGAGTACTGATCTAATGTACTAAATATCTTGTTTGCTATCATAATTTGACAAGTTAACTCTTTTCAGCAATCATAAACTAAACAACAAAGCAAAGAGAAAAGACACAGCAATTTAGCGACAATCGCACAGCAGCTCAAACGCAATGAACTTGCAAAGGAATAAAACTACAACGTGGATTTTTGAACTCTGAACTATATGACCACGAGATGCTCAAAAAATTCTCAAAGCTACGCTGAATTTTGAAAATAGAGATTCTCAAATAGTTTCCAAGGCAATATACCCGCCCGCGAACATGGCGAACATGAGTAATCATTATCAAACCCAACAAAAATGCGTGTCTATGAAAAGTGCACAGAGTGCTCCGTGCTCAATAATATTTTGTTCGCGAAATATGTTTGGATACACCAATAAAATATGATCAAGAGAAGTTTATCGATACAATAAAATGAAATTTGTAAAACACCAAGGTATATTTTGATACCTGATAACCTGATTCCAAAAGCAAAATTAGAAGGTTTCTTGGCACTTTTGCGTTATGATAAGGAGAAAATGTGATACTTGACAAAAAAAATGAGAATTTTAGAAGATGGCGAAGCGAGTGAGCGTATGAGCTGAAGTGAAGCTGCTCAACTTCTTTTTCAATTAAAACTGAAATGAAACAGGCACGAAATGAAATGAAAGTGCACGGAAAGTTCTTACTGGGGATTTTGGTTTACGGTTGTGGTTGGTTGTGCTGGTGAGCGAATAACGTAACTATACAATTGGATCGAACTTCTCTATAATATACTTCGGTGGCGAATGATGGAGACGGTAGCCCAGTGAGAAAACGGACGGAATCGGAGGAAAACACGAAACAACCTATATAACATAATATTTATCAGACAGAAATACCTGAATACAACGAATACAAATATTTTATGATTTATATTTATATGATCACAGTAACATAAACAGCAAATTGTTTATATTTATAAAACGAATAACCTTGATTGAATTATATTCATCGTAAATTCTACTAATTGATTAGTGATTTGTGTTTACGATAATTCGTAAAGTCAAACTCATCGTGTCATTTGAATGCACTTTTGCTTTACGAAACCAATTATATAAGAACGTTTTAAGCTTCTGATACTTATGGAATTGCGATACCCATTTAATGTAGCCATATAAAAAAGTAAACAATTTCTTTAAAATAAAAATTTCTTGAAGCATACATGCTCTGCTATAGGTCTTTCCTGCAAAATAAATGCAATTAAAGATACTAATAGGGAAACCAAAGAAATAGAATGCGCGGAATAAAATAGTGCAGGTTAATAACTAAGTCTGACTTTACACTAGTAGGATTATCGATTATCATTAGTCTCTTTAATAAGATCTTTTCTAGCAGCATGGTTATATGTACTAATAGTAAAGCCACGCCAAAGCTTTATAAATCCACTTTCTTGCAAACCTTGAATAGATTTTGCCATCCAAAATCTGTTGACTGTATAAAATTCCCAGTATGACTAGCTCACTTCTTAGTGGCTCTTCTACAACGCTACATCTGCAAGATTTGTCTCTCCAAAAACTGCGACCTTAATTTTTCAGCAGCATTTTCATGAACTTGAAAATAAACTCATACATTGGTATTCCCAAATTCTTTTGATAAAATCGCTGAATACATAAACGGAGTAGCTTGTGCTAAATTAGCACTGCTAAGTCAATGTAAACAAAGCTTGGGTTAAATAAGCATTCAATACCTATTGCTAATATGTAGGACCGTAGATAATCCCTGGTGATGTTTGTTTGACAGTGTACCAAACAGTTTTGTTATTATTCACTAAATATTGCTTTATCCCACCAAATCCGCCATGAGCTAAAGATACCTTAACAGCACTTGATATCTTTTCAAATATATATACTTGATATCTATTCTTGGTAAATTGACCCCAGGATAAATCCTTGAATGCCACACAAAACCATAATCATTCTGACATTTTTTTGCTTGGGATGCCATTATACTAGAAGCGACCCAATGATTTTAAAACTTAGATCCCAAATATTTCCGGATTGTATCAACATGATAACAGTACTGAATACAATAAAGTAATGAAAAATAATGAATTTCCAAACTTGGATATTGCATGGCATAAACCAAAACTGCAACGGATTTGTTGCAAGTCCACGTTTGACTCGACAATATACAGTTTTTACTTTAGAGTATTTAGCGTAGAATAGTCCCGTTACAGTGTGAAGATGCATTTCTTCACCTACATAGATTGAGGGACGCATGATATATTGATAAATGTTAGAAATTTCTGTTATTGTTTCGTCATTGTGTGAAAAGGATCTCATAGAAATATTATGCATCCGAGTAAGAGTTAACAATGTCATTAAACCACTGTCACAGAATGTGACCAAAACCACGAGTTTAGACATTCTAGTTCATTTCCTCTTGTAAGCTTGAAATATTCAGGAAACTGAAGATAGGCAATTGTAATAACCAAGTGTAAATTGGCATTCCCAAACAGTATTCTGTGAATTATCAGTGTATCATCTTATACATCAGTGGAATAATATTTATTTTCTTGAGAAAACGAGCAATAAAATGCACAAGCCAACCTTTTGTTTGGCGAACGGATTCTTGGAAACATTACAGCTTTGTGAACAGGGGCCCATAATAGACGGTTCATTATAAACCTTTCAACTGAAAGTACGTTTTGAATAGTGTCCTTGGTATGCTGATCATCCAGGAAAACAATTAGAATACTTGGATGAGAGGTATACTGAATCACGTTCGTGTAGAATTGAAAGTGATTCACTTGTACTTGAAGTGGCGGCATTTACACTAGAACACTAGAATCATAAAGCTTATGTTGTGATATAAAATTTCGTTGAATTTCCCCAAAGTACTCAGGTAATACAATTTTAGGGGCTTGTAAAAATGCATGTATGCATGCGTTATCTAATACACTAATAAACATAATGAAAGAAGTTGCACTGGAAACTTTTTGCGAATTCTATAAAGGTGCTATCAATAGAGTGGGAACAATGAACAGGTTTTGAGGTTTTAAAATTCATTGAAGCCATACAACTGGTGTCCAAAACAACTTGTAAAGAAACAACGTAGTGCAAAACGCATGAAAATCGAATGCTTTGAAGGTGTAATCTACATACTGGTTTTAAAATCTTGACTAAATTACTAGTTATCGAAATAAACTTTTCATAATGATACAACCTGAGGAAGCTTTCGCTTGTGTGTGCAATTTCATGTTCTTTATGCAAAGAAACTTATGCTATAATTATTTGTAAAACAAGTTCCTCGCATGTTTGTCTTAGCTGGTGTTGTCATGGGTCAAACTAATATAATACAATACCAAGTATCTAGTTGATAATGCAGCTTCTGTACTATAAATGTAATCGGCTTTTGCATACTAAATGCATCGATAATCTATAATGTGAAATAGCTTCCTGTCAGAAAGAGCTGGAATTAGTTTACATATATATAGTGTTTTCTAAAAAATGCATCTTTCACAGATACATTATTGTAAATAACCGTGTTTTGAAATCGGTTGTGCCGGAAATAGGTTCACAGTGACCTAGGTATGATGCCGATGATTGGTGGTGGCGGCATTGTCGTAAAATTTGGTGCACGATGGTAAAAATGATGTGATCTGAGTAACACAACTTGTAGAGAATTTTGGGGTTAGGAAAAGTCAGTAAAAGTAATTTTATTACAGAATTAAACAATTAGTCAATTAATCAGTTAATTTTTCCCATTAAAATTTGCCAATTTGTGCTTGCAAGGTAATAATGACTCGATAAAACCGACGACGACAGAGGCTGGTATGTGTTGCTTGTCTTGACACTTGGGAGATTCTTGTGGGCTCGTCTTTCTTCTCTCTTGTACCCCAAGCCCAAAAACTGGAAAGCGTCACTAAAATGAAATGGCATTCTGGTATTGGTAGAAATAAGAGCACTCAGGATTGGCTAAAATAACGACACACCGAATTGGCTGAGAGAACTGACTGTTCATCACAACAAATTATTATTTCTTACGTAGTATTAACAATTTACGAAGTACAGCTAGCTTGTGAACAGTTAAACCAAAACATATACAAGAACTTTACAACTCAACAGGGCTGAAGGCCCAAACAAAGAAAGATAGCTCCCCCGTTCCAAACAATTATTATGTTTTCGTGATAAAATTGATCCAGTATAACCGTTATTATTTCTGCTAGTTCCATGGTGCTATACGTTATTAAACAATCATTTTAGAACTTCTAAAGATGTTAGATTCAGATTTTAGTTTTAATATTTTAATTTGAACAAAGTGAAATAATGGCTTAAAGAATACAGGTAGTTATTTTTTTTTATTCTGGGGTTTATTTATTTTAAAATGGAAATTTTTTGACAAATTCTGGCCAGAATGATTGGTTTACGATAAACATATAAATTCTGAAAAGAACTTCAATTTTTTTAGAAAATATAGAAATTGGTACATTTCGTCCATTTTTTAGTGTATCCACTGGGACGGTTCCCTTGTGAGTAAGGATTTATTAAAACGAGATTTTATTGCAGCACGCTAAACGAAATGTGTAACCAGTATTAACCAATGGCATTTTTTTAAATAAGCATTTGTAACCTAATCTTATCTTTTATGATTTCGCTTTTGGACTGGGGTGTTATTTTTGTAGTTAATTTATTTTCGCTAGTACATGACATGGTTTTCATATTAAAATGTTCTCATACAAATGAAGACCAATTGCCAGTTACAATTTTATTTCCAATATCTACAAAAGTTCATACCATTAAGCTGGCAAATTGTCTGCACACATAATCTGTTTCAGTAGAAAAGAGCTTCAAATATTATAAAACCGCATCCGTTAAATCTGTTAAACGTTCATATAAATATTATGTATTATTGTGTACCATAGCGTGGTAAGTGGTCACCATATACTACAATAAAAATCATTTTCTCTTTTCTCCGCATGATCCCAGTCGCAGATCAGCTCAATAAAACCTGTCGTTCTAAAAAGAACTATGAACTTTTCATCACTCAATCACATTGTCTGGTTTCTATCTTTGCAAAGCAGCATGATAGAGCGCTTAAACGGGAAACGTTCGTTTTACCCAAAACCCCACACTTTCTCTCAACGGTAAACAAAAATTTGAATATTTCTGGTTTTTACAATCACAACTGCCGACAAAGCCATACAAATTGCCTTTATTCTGAAAATTGTACATTATTTAACTTCGTGAAATACACACTTCTAATCCAAACCGGTAACATGACAATAATGCGTGTTTACGCCTACGCATAACAACGGAATTCACATAGTCTTACAATTTTTTTATTTTGAACAACAGTAAAAATTTGCATAGCTACAAATACTACAAAACAGCTACATAATGAATTCAGCACTTACCTAATAACATTTGCATTTTAGTGAACACGAAAGTAAAATAGCGTAAATATTACCGTTTAACCGTATGTAAAACTAATTATTATCCTACAACAATAATCATATTATTATCATCATGCAAACCATATACTTGATTACTTTAGAACTAATAAATCACAACTAGAACAATACCTACTTGTAAATGCTTTCATTATTCTATAAAAAGTCAAGTAAAAACTAGGTTGTCTATCAATCAAATTCATTACCCAGTTACTTTTTCTTCAAATTGAAAACTATTTTCTTTTCAAGAAAGCTAGAATGTTTTTCTATTGTAAAATTCAGCTATCCTACAACAAGCTTTCTATTTGGATCTAACTTGAGTTGCTTTAAGTTGTTCTTCCTTTTCTTATTTGCTTTCTTTCCATTCCTTTTCTTCTTTTTTGAAGTGCTCACAATCGCATTCTTAACTTTATCCACTTTCTTGGCGCAACGCTACTTGCATTCCCTTCCTTTGCAATTGACAATGGTCTTGACCTGGAGCATTCAGCACTTTTGTTGGAATCGGGCTTCTTCCCATAAGTATTACCTCCTGAATAGTGCTTGCTAATCACGCTATCCGGCACATTCCCCTCGGTGCACTCTCCCCCCTGGGGTTCCGTTCCCCTCAGACCCGTTTCCCCATTGCGTCAGTTCTCCTCTTAATATTTTCCCCTTCGAGCTACTTCCCCTCTCACCAGTTTCCCCTTTGTGTTCCTTCCCCTCTTAACATGAAAGAAACGTTTCAAATCGATAGTTTAAAAGTTGTTATAAATGCACAAAAATTGCATAGGGTTGCATCTTTATATTGATTTGTGCGTTACTGAAAATATAGAAAAATGTATGCCGGCGGTTTGCGCAATAAGAATTTAAAGTGAAGAAACATAGTTTTTTGCCTCCAAATTCTTGTATATATACTGATTGAATTATGGTTGCTCGTGTTCATAGCGGGGGTTCATTTGGACACAATCTGTACTTCGTCAAGTGATCTCCTTTACACTCTTAATATGCATAATAAATTTGCTAAATTAAGTTGCTATAAAACTTATGTTTTAGGCAAAATATCGCTTTTGTCGGACTCTGATGCCTTGTGTTTGATGTAACCATTTCATACCAGTCAAATTTTGAGGAATCGTAGTTCTGTCTACTGAAATATATAAAGAAGTTACGGCGTACTGTTCGTAAATAAACAATTAGATTGCTGCAATACATGGCCGTTCTGCATTGTATGTTTTAGTTTGGCTTTATATCCTCACATTTCATAGATGCATCCGATGATTGCTAGTGCCGCGAAAAAGGCAAAAATCATGCGGGATTCAGACAACGTTACACATGCTATAGAAATTGTTCCAACGGTTAATGACGGAAATTCTATACAAAACGAGAGCAAGGATGGTCCACCTCTTGAGGAGAAAAAGCGCAAAAAAGGCATCGTTGGATTATGTTTAATTAGCTAAAATCAATATTTAAAAAAATATTTTTTTACTCGTAAAACTTCATTTATATGGAGGAACGACGACATTTGGAGGAACGACGACATTTGGAGGAACGACGACATTTGGAGGAACGACGACATTTGGAGGAACGACGACATTTGGAGGAACGACGACATTTGGAGGAACGACGACATTTGGAGGAACGACGACATTTGGAGGAACGACGACATTTGGAGGAACGACGACATTTGGAGGAACGACGACATTTGGAGGAACGACGACATTTGGAGGAACGACGACATTTGGAGGAACGACGACATTTGGAGGAACGACGACATTTGGAGGAACGACGACATTTGGAGGAACGACGACATTTGGAGGAACGACGACATTTGGAGGAACGACGACATTTGGAGGAACGACGACATTTGGAGAAACGACGACATTTGGAGAAACGACGACATTTGGAGGAACGACGACATTTGGAGGAACGACGACATTTGGAGAAACGACGACATTTGGAGGAACGACGACATTTGGAGGAACGACGACATTTGGAGGAACGACGACATTTAGAGGAACGACGACATTTGGAGGAACGACGACATTTGGAGGAACGACGACATTTGGAGGAACGACGACATTTGGAGGAACGACGACATTTGGAGGAACGACGACATTTGGAGGAACGACGACATTTAGATAAACGACGACATTTGGAGGTTCAATGATATGACTCCAACTTACAGCACGCTGAAAGCGGAGTATGCACTTCATGAAGAAAATTGGCTAGCGAGGATAAAGTTGGTCGGCTATAATACGATAATGTAGACTAAAACCAAATTCAAGCTAATAAAAACCATTTATTTGAATTTTGCATCAAACTGATCAAACTGTTTGATATCAAATTTACACGTAAATGTTGTTTACGCAATAACAATAACAGTTTAACATTCACTTTACACTATATATAAATTTTAATAAATTCATTGCTATATTAAATTGTTAACTTCATTACTGACGTCTTGCACCGCTTGAAAAAAGCATAAATCAGTTTATTCTTCGAATGTAGCACTGAACTCCTAGGAAGTTATAGCTTTCGGTTCGGCAAAGTTTTTTTGCTCAAGGGTAAATGTTTGTCGTCATGTTAAACGGTATACTTAGCGAATAACTTCCTCCGCCCTTAGGGAGTTATAGCTTACCGACTGGCGATAGTTCTAGCTAAAGTCAGCTTGTTTGCCTTGTTGTGAACTAGTGTATTCAGCGAGCTTTTTCTACAGTATTTAGGGATTCATAGCAAACAGACTGCAGAAAGTTTTGGCTAAAGCTCATTTGTTAGCCGTGTTGTTTAACTGTTTGTTTAGCGAATATTTTCTTCACATTTAAGGGAGTTATAACCTGCAAAACACAAAAAGTATCGGCTAAAGCTGGTTTGTTTTTAGTGATGTTTAACAGTGTATTTAACGATTATTTCCTTAAGCTATTAGGGACTTATAGCCAACGGCCTGTAAAAAGTTGTTGCTAAAGCTCGCTGGTTTGCAGTGTTGTTTAGCTGTTTGTTTAACGATTATTTTCTTCATGTTTTAGGCAGTTATTGCCTGCAAAACACAGAACGTTTTGGCTAAAGCTCCTTGTTAGCCGTGTTGTCAAAATTTTTGTTAAAATAGGAAGCATTGTTTGCAACATGAAATTCAAAATATCTAGGATATCACCTGGAATCTACAGAATGAAATGCAGCTGTGGGTGCAAGTATATCGGAGAAACAAGTCGACCATTCACAGAAGGAAGTGAGGACCACTTTCGGAAAAGTTCAAATTCGGTAATATCTGAACATCTCAGAGAATACCCAAACCATGTTACGACTATTGACTCAGCAAGTCTCCTTGAGATCGAACCAAGATACTTTCACCGAGAAGCAAAGGAAGGCCTATACATACAATCTTTGGACGAAAACATAAAGCTCAACCGAAACAATGGGAAAACTTTGAGTCCAATTATTTCAACCTCAAACTTATCAAGCCGCCATGAAGGTTAACAAGGGTGATAACCTTAGGAATCAACCTGTGTACTTCTATCAACTTCAGGAATATTATTTGGTTTTTGCCTTTTATCTAATTTCGTTCTGTTTCTGTTCTCATTCAAGTGCTCCTGACGAAGAAATTAATAAAATTTAAAAATCTTGCGTAAAAATTACTAACAGCATCCGTTAAGCCCATTAAACTCTTATGTAAGTTCTAAGCCTAATCAATTTTGCAATCACAAGAAACTGTTTTTGTATGTTTTCCAAGTCTCGTGAAATGTTTTTCTAGCACCCGACGCAGGTTTAGCTTTACCGGCAAGTTTAAATATGTTGTCGATGGTGTCGAGAAAAAAGACAAAAATCAAACAGAACCACCGAGTTTTTTTCACGGCAATTTCGATTTTAAACTCGACTTGTTCATTGCATACGTCGTAATCTACTGTATAGTTAATTAAAGGTTGTAATACACTAACGCTATACCCCAAGGCAACTGTTAAACAAAACAACTGGCCAAGGTGTTTTGCTTCCACAAAACCAAATATCAACTGAATGACTGGTTTTGGTATTTTATCTTTAAGTGTATCCAGATAGTCTGAAGCGGATTCCAAAAAAATATTTTTATGCTTAATATTTCGACGTAATGGCGGTATTGCCAAAGCAAGAGTAAAAATTGTTAAATCAAGCGTTCTAATCCAGTATTATTACGCGTAATAAAAACGTGTGCTATTGTGTCACCTTCAAAGTTTTTCCAACAAATGTCAGTACCACGTAATATTCGAAACTTGATCGTGGAAAGCCGATATTCTCGTGCTGCAAAAAGAATGCAGTCGTTTCCAGTGTTATCTCTGTTATGCAGGGACAATTCTGGAGAAAACAGATAGTTCACTGTGCCTTCGTTTGCCTTACAGCTAAATGGAGGCAGTTATGGTCAAAGGAATTTTTGTAGTGTATATTTATATCTCGGCTAATGAGAAGTTTTATCACTCGCAATGACTGGCTTGCCGTTACTGCGGCTAGCAGCAAATTACTTGTATTACTTGTATCTATAATATCCGCTTCAGACCGATCAACATAACTGTTTGTAATATTTATTTTGGTGTTATCAAGAATATACTTGAGCGTTTCGCTGGATAGTAATGGGCATGTGCGCACAAATTGGTACACTGGATTCATTGTGCTGTCAAAACCTTCAGTAAAAATATCATTGTTTTGGCATTCCTCCGGAAGGAAACGGCAAAGTTCGTGAAAGTCATCAGCATTCATATAACAAGAAGCAAAACTGATAAGATTGAAGCCCTCGTCATACTCTGAGTTTAAATCTGCTCATTTGTATCAGTAACTTGAGCAAGTCCACATGAACACGTAACTGCAGACAAGTTTTTGAATTTTTGTCACGTTCATGGATAAGTGATTGGTTCCGGTCATACAAACGTTGGCACATATCTTGGTTGATCCTTACGTTATCAAAAGAATCCATATAACTAATTTGAATACATGCATGAATATAACTAAAACCTTCGAGCTTCAACCGGTCAACGAAAACTCGAAATGCGTTCTTTCAATAAAAATATGAAGCGGTGTTTTCGAATAGTTTACATATTCTGAAAGTATATTTTCTGATTGAAGATTGAGTGAAACCTGGACGAGCACAAAGCATTCTTCCATCATCTCCTGAGTCTCCCATCTCCCATCATAATTAAAAAGCCTGTGCCTAATGTTCGTGATTTTATTGGATGACCTGGAACACAAAGTTGTATTATCCAGGCCGATAAGGTTCTTAAAAATTTCCGGTTGGCAAGTTTGATCGCATTTTGAAAAAGCAAAAAAGATGCAAGAAATTGTGTAAAATACAACACTGGAAAATGTTAAACATAGCTATAGGACATTGCTCAAAGTAAAAATTTTCTGCCAATTCAGTCCATGTATTGGGTTTCTTTCCTTGGTTTAGTGTATGTCCAGATAGGAATTAAAAAATGTAAGTATAGCTGGATGAGCATATGTATATAAACTACATCTGCCTTGCAAAACCGGTCCAAAATGAATACCTTTAAAAATCAGATAGCTTGAATTCTTTACTAAGAACACCTGGCTGCTTAACAATTCCTTAAACCTATTTTTAATCAAAGTATTTGTAATTGGAGACAGAAGTGCACTTCCGAGAAACCCAGCAACGAAACATTCCGCGAATGTTTTGTGAACAAACTGAGTTGTAGCTTTTTTTCAGAACCACAAGCTTCCAAAATTCCATTGTTTAGCAGTTCTGAGATTGCTGGCTCATATTTTGAGTTAATAATTTATGCAGACTGCTTTCCAATCTCTGGAAACAGCAAATTCAAAGCTTTTTGCTTGTAAAACTTCTTAATTTTTTCTATTTCAGTTTCACTTGTAGGCAAAAGTTTTTTCATCAAAAGACTGTACATGCCGTAAAGTGGGTGCGTAAAGTTGAAGTCTATTGTTATATTAGGAGCGCATTCACGTTTAGGATTCCCAAATATAACCGCGTCGTTTTTAGGTACTCTTGAAACTATGTAGCACATTGGGGGATTCCCTAATATGTCTTTTTCATCTTTTTTCAGAGCTTCAAGAAATTGCTTTGGCGAGTTTGTGGCAAATAGTTTAAGCTTTTCAGTAAACGTGTTTGGATATTTTGTATGCCACATAGCCGCTACATATTCAACTTGAGTGGTTTCGGAAAATCGTAACATATCATAGGCAAGTAGTCCAAGACTATTTTCCAGTTGACGCTTCATATGTCGTCTTGACGTTACAAAGTATTTTATTCCTATATTGGATTGAAGCAATGACGACAGAAACTTGTTTGTGAGTTTCACATGCTCTTCAGGAATTTTGTCAAAGCCATCGAGGAAGGATATCCATTTAGATGAAAGGATATCCATTTATCCAGGGTAGGAATTTATCCAGGAGAGGATATCCAATGATCCAGGTGAAAGGATATTCATTTATTTTTGACAGCATATGAGAGAATAGCACGAGACAGAGAAACATCGCAAAGAATTTCCAGTACAGCATGAATTGCTGTGAATTCATCTGTATTTTCACCAAAGTTGGGAACAGTTTCTGACAAATTCAGATAGTCAAATAAATGCACTAATTATTGGGTTCTCAGTCCTTTCCATTCTAAACCGCCTAGCCAAACTTGCCAGTAGCCACTTTTTTCTTATTCCAGGACTGTCACAAATATATGTGGACCACAAAATGTTGGAAACACCTGTTGTCTCCTCCAAAATGAACTCAAAATTTTTTTCATCTTCGTCAGTTTGTTTTATCTCTACGTTTTTCAAATGCATGTCACACTTAGCTTTCGATTTCAGCAGAGCCCAGTCATCTTCCAAGTCAAGATGAATAAATTGACTTGTAATTCTTCTAACTTGACTGGTTGACGTAGTCGTTCCGCTTGAGCTTGCTAGCCCACTAAGATCAGGTCTTTCAATTCCACGGAAAACAAACACGTCCTTGCATTTTTGCTTGAAAATTTCAGATTTGAGCTTTACTCTGTTTGATATGAAGCGTGTAATAAAGATGGCAGTTGCAGTAGGAATAGTGCTTTTCTCCAATTCAAAGTCGTATTTATTTTTAATAAAAATATTATCAAAATCTTTATGGCAGCAGGTATCTTTTAATATTTCGTCGACGTCTTCCGTTTTGAACTGTGGAATTTTGGTTTGAATTTGTTCATGTAGTTTGCGTTTTGTTCTTTTGTGTAAACCCTCACGGAATCCTATCTTTAGATAGTCAGACATACAATTCAATTTTGTTGATCCCAGAGCCTGTATAAATTTAGCTAGGATTGCGTGTCTAGACTGGTGAAGTTTCCAAACTTTAAGAACCTTTACAAATACCTCGTCCAGCTTATCTTTCCTGGGATCATATGCGACATCAATCGGCGGTTTTTCATTCTCTTGTAAACCACGACTGTGTGCAAATTGTTTCCATGACTGATGCAGCATATGAAAATCTCCACAAATTGTCATGGTTAGGATAATGTCGTTGATTTTGCAATCTAAGAAGAACAGAAATACTTCTAAATGCACAGTGCATGTATACTTTAAGCGAGTATCCTACCTTCATCACCAACCACCAGCTTGTCCATATTCTAATCTTTAAACCTTTAATCTTTTAATCCTTAAACTAATCCAAATAAGTATCGTGTTAATTGTTTGCGTTTGATATTGTGCTATGTTTCAAAAAATTTCGCACTGCACAGTATTTTCAATCACACAGAAGATATCAGCAACGTAATATTATTTGTAAATTTACACATAGCCATTATAGTTTATAAGATATGAATGATGAATACCAAAATGTTAATACGAACAGTTCCAAGCAAATATAACTCAAATTTGTCAACTTTATCAGCAAAAAGATAACGTTTAGTTAAACCTGTGAAGTGGTTCTGGTATAGAATGATCTCGTTGTCACGAGAAAGTTCTGTAGCAAATAGAAAAATATGCGGCATATTTCACAAATATTACGGACGGATGAGTGAAACCAAAGCAAGTAATTAAAAGTTATCCGTTCCTGAAATTATTTACATTCATGCTCTCCATTTGTTGGTCATGTGTTATCTTATTACCGAGTTAATGCAAATAACGTCTGCGGTGCACAGACATGGTTATGTTCTAATTTACCAGCAATATAAGTAATTCCAAAACGTTTGCTAAAAGTTTTATTATGCATTTACCTATGCATATAGCATAATATGAAATATATTTGTTTGCTATATAACTGAAGAATTATTCCTGTGTTAAAAATTGATACTAGAAATTGCCAGATACACATAACATTGCTGCTTGAACAAAATTCAAAAGTAAGATGGAGTATTCATTTTAGGCTTAGAAGGTTGCTTTGATTATCAAAGCTTTTGTCTACTTTCCGTAAACGTGGACAAGAGTAATTGCAAGAATTAGCACAAACTAGGCACTAACACAGTTTTCTAGTAACTACTTTAATTTAATTGTATATTCATTATTCAGTGGTTTATGAGCAGCAATACAGATTTGTATTGATATAAAGTCATATACTCAGATATTTTGGAGAATTTATGTATATGTATATCGTCGTAGGCAAGTTGTCCATTGTAAAAATGGCTATTTATCTGCTAAGGCTAAAACATAAATCTTAAATTTAATGAATGTCTTATTAAATTAATTAATGAGAATGCATATAATATACTCTACGTTGAATAATTTCATTTTCAATTGTTTCCATCATTTGTAAAATTTTCATTACTGTAAAATTTGTTAAAGGGTTCCGAAACACACTCTTTAATTCAAAGTGTAAAGCAAATAATATGACTTTCTAAAATAATTGCTTCAACATTTTAAATAATAAATTTGGTTTTCTAAATAAAATATTTCAATCATTGATATGCATACATGAGTGTACATGTGTGAGAAGTGTAAACATGATTGCGGTCATTAAACGCATCATACAGCAGATTAGTAAATTCCGGTGTGTTGTCTCAATTCAACACTACAGTATTTACCCTTTTAGACAAAAAACATAAAACACAAGTAGCATAAAAGTACATTAAACTTGCTCCAAGTTAATTCCGCGAAACGTGATACCCATTTGACATTGCCTACTGGTACCTAAAGAGGAAAAGTCTAAAGTTTAGATCAAACAGAGTAAGTATAATTTTAAAGACTTAGCTTAATTGTCAAGTCAGGATAAAAATGTAAACTTGGGGAATGAAGTTTAGGCACAATATTAGGAAGGCCGGAGTTACAGGGCAGCACAGAATTAACTAAAGGTGAATGAACACATAAGACATATAGAAAAAACTGTTTGCACTTGTCGTGGTGATTTGGACAGCTTCGTTGATATCATTTGGTGCTACGTGGAAATAATTCCGAAAGGGACAGAAAGGTTCCTTACATTCATCTAAGAAATAAAACTTGATTGGCTTTAAAGATGAGGGTTCATTGAAGATTAAATCTGAGTGGGTAAAGGAGCCTGGATACGCTGGTGTGATGAACTGGGCTATGAACTTGGATGAATACAGGGGAAAATGTGGTAGTATGGATGTGCTTATCAACGTTGTATATGAGGTTATGGAAAATTACAAGGTACCTGAGGCTTCTGAAGAAAGGAAATGAAAGAAAATAAAAAGTTCCCAGGGTGAAGTGAGCAAATCATTTAGTGCAATGTAATACGAGTATGTGTTGTAGAAAATTTTATGGTATGGCAGAAAACCTCAAATAGATCTCTTGTAAAATTTGAATTATTTTATTAAGGTAAAATTGTTCATATAATTTACAGAGACTGTTTAGTATATTCGGTTTTTGAACCCATCAAATAGCTGAATAACCAGTATCAGTATTTTATCTAAATACAAATCAAATATACTCGTACACTTCTTAACAAATAACATAAGTAAATAGAGTATAAGGTAACAGACCTATTAATTTGAAATAAAACCAACTCTACCAATTAAAACTCAATACAACCACTACTACCAAAGGTATAAACGTTCCAAAACTTTTTTGTGCTGTTTGCACTTTTGCAGAGATCAGAGCAGAACAGAAAAACAATTTACCCAATATACCCAGTAGCCTATTACAGAAAAGAAACCAAAAGAAATCACTAGACTTGTCTTCAATGAGAAAATGTGCTTACTAGCTATAAAATCTTTCATTATCTTACCCGTATCAACATCAATAATAGATATCTGTTGTACATTATTGATAAAAAATATTATACCAAGTAAACTGCATCATCTCTAATCTTACAAAATATCTTCAAACGTAAAATATCGATTAAATGAAAGCAACTTGACTACTATTTCAAAAAGTTTTTAAATTGTAATAACAAACCAATTGAATATTTTCATCCCAACAAATATTCGTAAGCTTGGTTATAAAGCAATGCGGATAATCTAAATTCTTGCAACACTACCATTTACCACGTTTCTTGTCTTCTGAAAAACGTTAAATTATATCTAGCATAGAAATCTAATTGCCTTTCCAGCCCCTCAGATAACTATTTTTATAGAAAGTTTTGTTATATTTTCAATAATTAATATAACTTAAACCATACCCGATTTTGTTTCGGTAGCTATCTTGGGCTTAACAAAATCCGCAAAACTCTGTGGTTTGTGGTAACGATAACAACTAAATTAAGTTCTAAAGCACAATAAACTATCTTTTAAACAACAACCATGCTAAAATTGAATTGGAACTTACTATTACATAAATGTGGATTTCATCACCTTCCCTAATATCAATCTTTGACTTGGTTGGTGTTATGCACAAAAGCAAAAATATCAAAGTACCAATCCTCAATTAAACATCTTAACCCCAAACTACATGTGTAAAGTTGTCCCTAAAGTAATGTACAAATTCTAAATCCCGGCAGCACTCCCAATTTACAAGTTCCTGGTTTTCAGTTAAGTTTCTTATAATATGAACGAATAGAATTCTTTCGTTCAGTTGCTTTTCCATTTTTTCAGAGAACTTTAAAAAAAATTCAGTATTAGTAACCATATCTTATTTACCGTTGCATAATCCATTCTTATGATACTTACATGAGGACTAACACAAACCCGCAAATCCTTCTACCGTTCTATCCGCAAAAATTCCCATTCGGCAGCTAAATCAGTCAACAGTCCTTCATCACAGAAGGCCTTTATGTGAAACACTTTTAAATTTTGTAAATCCGGAATGCAAGGTCCTGCAAATGTCATAACATCATCATGAATTTTGGATCCTTGTAAACCTACAAGCTCCTCTGGAACGGCCACTGTGTACTAATTATTGATATTGTTCCTCTTCCTAGTAAAGTCTGAAGCGTTTTCAAGTTTGGCATCCACTCGCCCAGTTTTCTGAATTGTTGCCAAGAAAAGACGCAGTTTATTTGCAGGTACTTCAAATTGGGTAGTACTGCCGGGGATAAATTACAATTAGTTAGTTCCGCCACATCAACTCCACAAAATTTGATTGCTTTCTCAGTCCATCGAACAATTTTTTTCTTAACTCATCTTGCCTTTCCAACATAAACAGGTCCATATGATACACTTTTAGGTTTGGTGTAAATTTTAAAAACTCCAAATTTTTTACAATACTTCCCCACAATCTTAGCTCATGCAACATTGTATATAGATAATTGCACAGAATTCCGGGATAAGGCTGCAAAAATGGAAACTTCTAGGTTGTGCCGGTGTGTATGCAAAATTGAATAGAGACAGATGTCTCTTGGTCTAGGTCTTGCTTTTAGCATCAGAACTGTAAAATGCTGTAGATGTTCCAGTTTAAATTGATCCTTTGAATAAAAGCTTAACACAATCTATTTTTCTGATGACAATGTGATATCAACGCGTTTAATCTTTGTAACACGAAAAGCCCTGCGACGATAAAGCATAGCATATTATTTTCTAGAACAAGATGCTCCAAATTCGGGAAACTTCTAAGATTGAGAACTAAAGGACTTTTTAGTTAAGGTACAGCACATTTGTCAATGGGTATTGCATCGGTGTTCTGGTACGTATTTCTAGGTGATAAGCATAGTCAGTATTGAAAATACAAATGTTGTCCAACACTAACTCTTCCACGTTGGGCATGTGGCGTTGAAGAAAATGTGTAAAATCTTGTTTGGCTTTTTTGGTATACAATTGTTGTTCGTTGAAAAATGTTACGTTTCTAAGAACAACGTGTTTCATTTGAGGGCCCCAAAAGCGCCACGATCTGTTAGCATTGCCGTTTTCAATATCCATAGAGGAATTTTCCAACTTGTATTTGCGGAAGGGTTTGTCATTTAGTCGATAAAGTTCTGAAGCTAGAGACTGCTGAATTGTGCGAAAGGAGTTGCCAAACGTTTCCTTGAAATTAAACACGACTTCGACTCTTCTAATACTCTATAAGGATTTAGATTAAAGATTGCAGTTTTACGCCACCAGAAAAGAGATTCGTTAAGCTAGACACTACACACAATGCGAATATTTTTAAGTGTATTTAGGTCAGCCGAGGTTTCCAGGAATTTAAAAATATGTTGCACAAATCTAGAAGAATAAAGATATTAATTGACAAACAATGCTATTAGATAAATTACACTTGAAATTCATGATTTAAGTGTTAAATATCGAACCAAATTATTTAATTGAGCGTGCTCGTGAAACATCCAACTGTGTTTCATTTCATTTGATGAAGCATTTGAAGTTCAAATTTCGGACTGGAAACTGTGGGAATTGGCAAGTTTGCCATTTTCTGCTGAATTGTAGCTGCCTTGGTATGCTTGGCAAACTATTACCAAAATGGTGAACTTTACTAATGGTATGCCTGTTAAATGACGTGGTTAATACACTTTCACCATCTGATTTGCAAATCACCTTTGTCCCAAACAACACAATATTAAAACACGTACACTACACAGCAATGAGTGGTGAACTGAATACAGTGATAAAAATACATTGTGATAGATTGAGTTCTTGCGTTATAATTAAGTTCAACGTTACGTAACGTGTAAATTTCTTGCGGAATTCAAGGTTGTTTATGCAAGATGCAGATGGAGCTTGCAGAACTAATCTTGATGCATAAGAAGTTGGTGCTGACAAAATACTACAAATGCTAGGTTGGACCATTGGACCAACTTATGTTTTGAAACCAAGGATTTCTTATTAATGTAACTTAATTTAATGCGACTTGGATTTATGCAATACGTATAAAAATTCCACACTGTCAGCGAAGGTACAGTAGCATTTGGAAATACACCATACAGCAAGGCTGCTCTACAATAAGTAATGCGTCATTATAAATTGGTAATCAAGTAGTAAAACATTGTCACTTCTAAAAACCCACTGCCTGCACCACACCTTTTGTTAATTCCTAACTGTATATAATGTGCACCAATCATTTTAAAAGTTTGAAACACTTTATCGGACGAAATATGTATTTCAATTGATCAGGACTAACGACTGTCTTGTTATATACGTTTTTAGTACTTTAGAAGCTAGCAGCGGTTTAGCTTCTGTGCATTTTAAAATTTAAAATAAAACCCATCAAACGGCAGCAAGAAAATTTTTGTACATGGTAAATACTTGGTTTTTATTGCAGATAAGGTCTTCAAATAATCACACATGATCGTATTGTAGTACTTTGTAAAACCAAATTTCATATATGTAATAAAGTTAGTGCCTTATTCTAATCATATTTAAATAAATACAGCTAAATTATAAACATTATCCAATAACAAATCAAGTTGTACGTTTTTAAAATAAGTTTGCAAAATTATGAAAAGACAAATTTTAAAAGCTTTAAATTTTATCATAACACTATTTAGTTTCAACGAATCGGAGTAATCAGTTTTCTAACTAACACAATGACTACATAATTTACAACGTCCCCTTTTTTCAACTAACGTTATTTAAAACGTAAACGATTTCAGTGCGTGATTTAAAGAATTAGAAAGCTTTTACTGCGAAGCATTAATTACAATTACAAAGTAATTACAAGCAATGCTAACCTTAGTTTAAAGAGAATGCTGAATTCATTAACATTTGAATACCAAGCCATATTTGTAAGCTTGTCTCTGAAATAATGTACAAAATCCAATTCTCGGCAACACTCCCAATTTACGTGCTCCTTGTTTCCAGTGTAATTCCCTTTAATATTAACCATTGGAATCCTTTCACTAAGTCGCATTTCCATTTCCTCAGAGAACTATTTGAAAATAAAATATGGTTTTAGTAAACATAACACAAATGAGCATTTCAAATAATAATGCAATGGTTACCTGAGGACTAACACAGATACGTAAATCTTTCAACTGTGCCGTTTGCATAAATCCCAACTCGGCTGCTAAATCCGTCAAAAGGCCTTCGTCACAACAGCTCTTAAGGTAAAACGTCTTTAGATTCTTTACGTCAAGTAGAAAAGGTTCAGCTACTATAATAACATCTTCATCTTGAATCCTAGATCCAGCTAAACCCACAAGTTCTTCAAACAGAGGCCATTGCTGACTTATTACAGAAATCGATCCCGATGACAATATAGCTTTTAACGTTTTTAAGTTAGGCATCCAGTCGCCCAGCTTTCTTAAGTTGTCCAAGGATAACAAGCAGTTAATTTGCAAATATTCCAACTTGGGTACTACCGCTGCGGGCAAGTTATAATTAACAATTTCATCTACTTTTATACCACAAACGGGGTTGCGTTTGTCAAACCATCGGTTACTTTCCTTTCTCAATTCAGCTTGTTTCTCTAAACCAAACAAGTCCATGTGAAGTATTTTTAAATTTGGTGTAAACTTCAGAATGCTTAAATTCTTAAGAACATTTCCCCAAAGTCGAAGTTCAGTCAGCTTGTCAAATGGAGTTTGGAATAGAGGTCCACAGTACTGATGTAGAAACGGGAAATACAAAACCTCAAGTACCTCAAGGCTTTTACGATGAGTGTTGAAAAAGTATTTCATGCCATTTGAAGATTTCCGGAACACTGGCCGGACACAAAGCAAATCAACGGTGAAATGTCTCAGATTTACAATTCTGCACTCACTAGGAGTACCTCCCGGTAACTACACGAGTTTGGAGATAAAACCTATCCTATCTGATAGAGCTTTTTGAGTAGATTACGATAGTGGATGTCAAAATCCCAAATGGGTCCTTGCTAAGAATTTTTCAGCGTAGGACTTTGCGCACTGTGTACGTTAGAGCAGTGCAGAGCGCGCGGTGATAGGTCATGTCAAAGAGCAAAGCATATAACAGCCTCTCTCCTTCGCTTTATACTTGTTTGCAGCAAGCCTGCTTACCCGCCACACATAGATGAGCAGAGCAACCTCTCTCACAATGCAACAGAAAAGCAAACAAGTGAAGAGCAGAGAGAGCGTGGTGCACGCTTTGCTCTTTGACATGACCTATCAGCGCGCGCTCTGCACTGCTCTAACGTACACAGTGCGCAAAGTCCTACGTTAGAAAATTCTTAGCAAGGACCCATTTGGGATTTTGACAACCACTATCGTAATCTACTCAAAAAGCTCTATCAGATAGGATAGGATTTATCTCCAAACTCGTGTAGTTACCGGGAGGTACTCCTAGTCAGTAAAGTGGAGAATCCCACTGATTCGGGGTACTTGAGACAACATCAGGTCAATACGTTTTATGGTAGTGTTTTGAGTTTCAGGATTATTTAAACCAGGATCGATAATATTGTATAGCTCGGGAAAATGACAATTTTCCAAAACAAGATGTTCCAACTTTGGAAGACTTTTGGTAGTCAGATACGGCTCTCTTTTCACTTTTAAGTAAACCAAGTTTGACAGCTGGTATTTCAGAAACGACTTGGAGTGTACTAAGTTGTGATAAAAAAAGTCCACAGTACGGAAGCTAATTTGTTCCAGCACTAAGCTTTCCAGATTTGGCATAAGACCACTAAGAAAAAAGATAAAGTGTTCTTTGGACCTGGAATTCCATTTACGCTCTCGGTTGTAAAAGGTGACATTGCTGATTACAAAGTGTTTTATATGTGGTCCCACAAAACGCCAAAAGTTTTTCCGACAAGATGTATTTTACGTCAACGGTTGTATTCCTTAAACTGAAACTGAGACACGGTTTGTCAACCAAGCGATAAAATCCGGGAGAATATTGCATTTGGCCCAGTAGCTTGTCAAATTTTGTCACCAGAGAAGAGCCCACCAATTGTTTTCCGTCTGGAATCACTGTAATTGTAGCAGTTTTACGCCACCAGGAAAGAGACTCATCACACCAGACTTTATAAACAAGGCGAATCTTTTAAAGGGTCGTCAAATCAACAGATTTTTCTAGATATTTGAATATATGTTGACAAATCTGTAAAACTAAAAGACAACATTATTGACCTGACAAATAAAATGAGTGATAAAAAGCTTACCAAATTGTTTTGAAGCGCATGCTCCTGACCAAATATTCTGTTTGAATTTTCTGACAGAAATTGGGGATAGCGTATTTTGCAGACGATGCTAATTCCAAAATGGCTAATTACTGTTATAAAGATAGTTTATATTTTCACTGTTATGTTTTCTAACTAAGCCCAAACCACCAAAAAAATAATGAATAAAACAGGTGACTTCTCACAATCCCAAGTATATTTTAAAAAGCTTACAAGCATGCAAGAGTCTGAGCAGCATCTTGATGCTGGGTGCATGTTCGTGAAGTGCCAAACCACACGTAATGCACTAAGCTCAAACTCTGTTTTTGGAAATGTTACGTGAAAGGTAGAGCGTGCAAGCAAAATGCTTTATTGAAGCTTTACCAGGAAAAGAATCTTAGGAATAAACAAAGAATGAGTTGTATTGTTTGCTGTTTCTGTTCTGCTTAAAAGCAAGGCAATAGAGATTAGTGTAAGCGTAAGAAAGTTTACTAAAGAAACATCAGGTAGATGTGTTCATTGTGTGTACAAACAAAACGATTTTAAGTAGGTACTTTTCATGTAGGCATATACAATTTTTGTTGAAACTTTTTGTAAACTGCTTATTAAGGCATTGATCCTGTAAATGAAGGCTTGCTGGCATGGATGTGGTAGGTAACTAAATATTTACTTATTCTGTTTTAACAACACAAGCCTACATTATTGCAAGGTATCAACTCATATGATCCAAATAACTAACTAATTTTTCAGTAAAGCATTTGTAGACATTTAAAATCTGCGCTTTTCATTAGTTGACCTTAAAATAAATTTTTGCTTGCTGAAGCATGACAGCAACCAAATTACACAATTTGTATTGCTGTTCTGCGTTGCAATACAAATGCAAATGTTTTTACTGTCTTTTCGTAGAATATTAAGAAACCAAACAGGTATGAAGTATTTATGTATATTATTCTCACAGTGTTGAATTTGAAGATACAATCTTTTTATTATATAAATTATTAATTATACATTTTTTGCAACATTTAATTAGGCTGAGTAAACGATTCATCCCCCAATACTTTTATATTTGTAAGCACAATACACAAGCCTTGAGAATATGGCGCCATCGCTTTGTCCCTTCACAAGTCCCCGGTGGATAAGCTTTTATGGTTTTTGTTGATAGATTTCGTGGCTGGTACAAAAAAATAATATAATACGTGCTAATATCATATTCTTACAACGGTACCAAACTCACCTCCCACAACTTTACTTACCACGACACATCGCCCGTGTTTCATTATTGTGGTACATTTTGGCAAGCACAACAGAGATGTTTTGATGTGTCCAGCTACAAAAAGGCTTCTTTGCAGGGTATTTATTGATATTTAGTACAAGGCAATTGTTTCTGTTTGTCAAAAATTTGCCATCCGTCGTTGCAGGAAACAGCTGCTTTTGTTTTCCAGCAATAATTTTTCTCCCATTATGTTGCCAATGAAACGTTTGCATGCGCAAAATCCGTATGTGGTGTTAAGGGATAGAGTCAACTTAGTTCCCTCAGGACAAGGTCCCTGGTGGTCAACTAAATAACATTTAGGTGGGTTTCCGTAGTAAATCCACGGTAGGCCATTAATGAATTTGGACAGTCGTCAGGAACGCTTTCCAGACGATTCGATTCGTTAGTCTCGTTGTAGGAAAAATCAACCAGAACACCCAGGCTGGAAATTAATATAATTTCTGCTTGTTGTGTGGGTCGGTATTTATTAATATAATCGTTCTAACAATAAAGACTAGAAAACATTTTCATGTTTAACCAGTTGGTAGCTAGCTTGCATAATAATGTATTTACTCCAGTCAGTTTAACGAAAAAAGCCTCTCCAAAAAAGTCATTACCCGAGCAATATATAACCAGCAAGTGTTTATGTTACAAATTGCAAACATAAGAATTTTTTATGGTATGAGCAAATGTGCATGAAAAAAGCTACACATGCATGCAAGTAGCGGTGTTATTTCAAGAGGAGGTTAAAGCATTGCTTAATCTGCATAAAGCCTTCATCCATAAAAAACGTAGGCACTTCGAGTTTGCATTTTGTGACATAACTTAAACATTATTAATCAGCATTTAGCAAATTATTTTTTGTGGTCATAATATTGTATTTAGGTACTTGGAACTTACTGTGGTGATTAAACAGTATGCGATTGTATGTATCACTATAAAATAAATTTTGTGGGTTATGCTGCACATAATCTTCTATGATATATTAACTTTAACTTTAGCTTGATGTATGTATGTACTTCCCAAATTATATCCTTTGGTTTACTCAACTACATTTTCTGGTTTTGTAAAAAGAACAATTGTATCAACATATAGACATAGATAAACATGACCAGCATTAAATAATAGTGTTCTCGCAAAACTAGAATATGATTATGTTGAATCCCATGACCATTGAAAAACTTGATCAAAGATTATTGTGCAACCAATGAAAACATACATTATTGTAACAAGATGCATTTGTTACATACAACGTTTTTTATTAATTTAGAGAGACTGCATTAGGTTTTGCTATACAACTATTTTGAATAGTTGTTCACCATTCCATTTCCATACATATTTATATATGAAGATTCGATACATCTGAGCAGCATCAAGATAAAACTAAACACACCTAAGCCAAACTGTCCGTATGTAAACTTGTTTATTTAATATGTGTTTGTGATGTCCGATCACACCTCAAGTTGCCCCTGCCCAACAACACGACACCTATGAGTGGAGGCGAGAGAAAAGCCCATGCCAAGATGCCAAGCCATGCTGCTTCAGGCTTCTCCAGAGCCCAGACCTAAATCCACCTACTTTACGAGCACATGCTCCATAATAAAGTTCTTACTAATTTCTGTCATAACTATTAATTAAAGTTAAATAAAGATCACTTTAGACAAGACAAAACACTCACGCGTACTTTCACCTCGGCAGTTATTATTTTAGCAAGTATTATGTCATACTAGCTTTACAGCAAGCATACGCCCTGCCATTTGCGAAACACCCGGAATAAAATAGCCGGAAACCATAGTCACATACATTACCATGGTTGCCATAGTTACGTTGCCATGGTTACCATAGTTACGTTGCCATGGTTGCCATAGTTACGTTGCCATGGTTACAGTACTTTGGTTGCCATGGTTACTATACCTTGGTTGCCATGGTTACAATACTTTGGTTGCCATGGTAACAACACTTTGGTTGCCATGGTTACCATACTTTGGTTGCCATGGTTACAATACTTTGGTTGCCATGGTTACAATAGTTTGGTTGCCATGGTTACATTGTTTACATTCTACACATCTGATTACATTTGTCTGTTTACACTTGTTTGTTTACACTTGTTGGTTTACACTTGTTTGTTTACATTTGTTTGTTTATATTTGTTACCGACGAACACCACAATCAGCTTATATATATAGAGATTATGTGACCAAAAACACCACTTTTGGCGACGAGGATACTGTCATCAAAAAGTGATACACCCACGACTTTAGTGAAAGCGACGAGTATTCAGTGCAATGAAAAGTGACAATTCAGTGACTGATGAGTGATTCGGGAGACGCCGAACACTTTAAAAAAGATCCAGGCGAGGTCAAAGGTGACAACGCAGCCGGAGAATCCGCTTCAGACGCCCAAGGAGACGCAAGCTCATCCTCTAAGCCGAAGAAGAAGGTCAAGAAGGAAACAACAGCACCAGATGCCTCCCAAGCTACAGGATCCTCTAAAAAGAAGACAACAGCTTCTTCCAGCAGTAAACCACCTAATCCTCATCCGAAGCCACAGAAACAAACATGTTCAACACCGCCACCTCTCCACTCCCACCGCCGCCACCAGGAACAACTAGTGCCAAAATGACGACAAGAATGCCGCTCATCGGTACACTACAGCCCTGCAAAGCAGCCACTGACGATTGGGAATATTGGGAGGTGACCTTTAGATCATTTCTAACAATGAATGACCTGAATAAGAGAACTGATGCCAAAAAGTGTCAAGCAGTCTTTTTAGCGCATACTGGGATAGCAAATTGTGCACTGTTGAAGAACTTGGTGCCCCTCCGAACCCCCTGAAATCTGAAGACTTGGATGACCTTATTAATAAGGTGAAGGCATATTACAAGCCAGAGTCCAAAGCGCTAGCAGAGCGATACAAGTTTACGTGCCGTAAACAGGAATCAGGAGAAGCAGCTGCCAAATTTCTAGCCGCCCTTAGGACCGCTGCACGCTACTGCAACATTGGAGCTGAACTGGAGACATAATTAAGGGATCAGTTCATTTTTGGACTTTCAAACAGGCGTGCACAAAGAGCCATGTTCGAAAACGACGACAAGTTGACCCTGGATGAAGCCCTCCTGATAGTGGTCTCGAAGAGGTTAGCAGAAAAGGGAACAGAAATTGTTCGTGGTTCTGTCCCCTCCGAAAATTTTTCACCAGAGGTTCCGGTTGACAAAACTGGGCAATCAGGTGGACGACGACGACAGAATCAACAGCAGCAGCAGCAGACTGCAAATAAGCAACAGTCATCATCCTCATCCGGAAACCCTCCTGAGCAGCAAAAGACTAATTCACAAGTGAAGTGCAAGCGTTGTCGGTCACGGAAACACAAATCTCACGAGTGCCCCCACAAAAACGCCAAGTGCTATAGTGGCAAAAAGATTGTTTATTTGGCAAATGTGTGTTTTGCAAGGAAGAGACAGGCCAACATCAACAACGTTGTGGAACTAAAGTCTGTTAAGCTTGGTGGTAAAGGTGAAATTCTAGTTGATATTAAAATAAATGGTTACCCCCATGTCATGGAATTTGACACTAGCGTGTGAGCGCGGCACCTTGGGAAACGAGTTATGGGAGCAAGAGTTAGACGTGGAGCCACTTGTAGAATCAGCTCTTATCTAAAAACCTTACAAGGGACTGGGAGAGCTCAATGGCTCAATTGCCTTTTGGAGTATATTTGGAAAACAATATCCCACAGCCTTCCAGTTGTCCAGGAGCGCCAGTCGTTATTTGGTAGGGACTTAATCAAACTTTTTGATTTTGATTGGTCAAAACTGAAGACAGGCAAGAAAGTCTAGTCAACTTCACCACCACAGCAGAAATATAACGCGGAATATCAAGCACTCCTCCGAGAATTTGATGATGTTTTCCAGCCGCCAACCTGTAAAGACAAAATTAAAAATTATCAAGCCAGGATAATTTTGAAGGATGATGCCATACCACGCTTTTTAAAAGCCCGTCCCTTACCTTATGCCATCCGCGAGTAAGTGGATACGGAGTTGATGGAGATGGTGCGAACAGGAGTCATTACAAAGATAAGTAACTCCGAGTGGGCATCTCCTCTGGTGGTGGTACCTAAGCCAAACGGGAAAGTAAGGAATACGGCAGACTTCAAAGACACAGTGAACTGCCAGTTACACATAACACAGTACCCAATAGCTTGTCCCGACGACATTAACGGAACCCTCCACAACTGTCCCTTAATCCCCTTAGGGAATCCCCTAATGTAATACATAATTTCAGAAGTACTTGAAGACGACGCGGTTATATTTGGAAATCCTAAACGTACATTAGCTCATTCAGTAGGAAAAGACTTCAACTTCACACACTCACTGTATGGAATGTACAATCTATTGATGAAAATACGTTTACCTACAAGTGAAACTGAAATAAAAAAATTAAAAAGTTTTACATGGAAAAGGCTTTAAATTTGCTGTTTCCAGAGATTGGAAAGTACATTAAAGGAATTACGGAATCAAAATATGAGCCGCCAATATCAGAATTGTTGAAACATGGAAGTTTGGAAGCTCATGGTTCTGTTAAAACCACTACAATAGAGTTTCTCCACAAAACGTTTGCGGAATATTTTTTGCTGAGGTTTCAGGAAGCCCACTTTTGGCTGATACTGCTGATATTTACATTAGAACTAGTTTTAAGAATTTGTTAAGCAGTCAGGTTTTTCTAGTGAAGAATTCGAGCTATCTAATTGTTGAATGGATTTGATTCGGTCTGGTTTTGCCCGGTAGATGTAATCTGTATACATTTGCTCATCCAGATATACTTCCATTTTTAAATTCCTATCTGGACATACACTTAAACCAAGGAAAGATAACCCAATACATACATACATACCCAATACAAGGAGTGAATTGGCAGAAACTTTTAACTTTGAGCAATGACCTATAGCTATGTTTAACATTCTCCAGTGTTGTATTTCACACAATTTCTCACATCTTTTTTGTTTTTCGAAAAATACGATCAAAGTTGCCAACCAGAAATTTTTAAAAATGTTATCGGATTAGCTAATACAACCATGTGTTCCAATTCATTCAATAAAATTACGAATGTTAGGCACAACTTTTTCAATTATGGTAGCAGGTAGCAGCAGAGTACTCAGGCCGGCAGATGATAGACGAATGTTTTTCGGTCTTTCAAAATACACTCAACCTTCAAGTAGAAGATACACTTTTCAAACTTTCAGACTATTCTAGAATACCACTTCATATTTCTATTGAAAGAACTCATTTCGAACTTTTCGAGTTTTTGGTTGATAGGTTGAAGCTCGAAGGTTTTGGTAAAATTAATGCATGTGTGCAAAATAGTTATATGGATTCTTCTGATAATATAGGGATCAAACAAGACATGTGTCAACGTTTATTTTCCCAGAACGAAACACTTATTCATGAACCCGACAAAAATTCAAAATTGTGTCTGCAATTACGTGTGCATGTGGATTTACTTAAGTTATTACGGGAGCAGATTTAAACTCAGGGTATGACGAGGGCTTCAATCTTATCAGTTTTGCTTCTAGTTATATAAATGCTGATGACTTTTACGAAGTTTGCCGTTTTCTTCTGGAGGAATGCCAAAACACTGACATTTTTACTGAAAACTTTGACAGCACAATGAATCCAGTGTATCAAATTGTGCGCACATACACATTACTATCCAGCGAAACGCTCAAGTATATTCTAGATAAAACCTAAATAAATAATACAAAGACGTATGTTGATAGTAGCAGTAACCCCAAACCAATCATTGCAAGTGATACAATTTCTTATTTTCCAAGATATAAATATACACTACAAAAATTCCTATGGCAATAACTGCTTTCACTTTGCTGTCAAGGCAAATGAAGATACAATGAACTATCTGGTATCTTTGGAATAATCACTGCATTACCAAGATAACGCTGGAAACGACTGCATTCTTCTAGCAGTGCGTGAAAACCGCCTTTCAATGTTAAAATTTCTAATCAGGTGTGGTGCTGACATTTGCAGCAAAAACTTGGCGGGTCACACAATAGCACACGTTTTTATAACACCAAATTATACCGGTTCAGAACGCTTGATTTTACAATTTTTAATCTTGCTTTGGCCATTCCGCCATGACGTCGAAATATTAAGCATAAAAAATAACTTTTTGGAATCCGCTTCAGATTATCTAAATAAGCTTGAAGATAAAATACCAAAACTAATCTAGTTAACCTTTAAACATTTACAGATTTGAAACATTCATTCCTGGTTTAGTGTAAGAAAACACTGAAGGTGTTTACGAAAGCAGAACTCAGCATCTCAAAATATTTATCAGACGAGCTCAAGCTTCAAACTGTTTTCCCTGAAGAGGTGAGCTTCTAAGCTATTATAAATTTATCCCAGAGTTTCGAAAACTCCTACAAATCCTATTGTTGATTTGCTAGGTGTGGCTGCTAATATTCAACCTCCTAACTCACTCTGAAAACTACAATCACATTAATGTTGCCTCGTTCTACTTTCGCAAACTTTTAGAGCCACTGCAAACCCGCAATTTATTTCCTGATGTAATCAAACTTTTTGCAAAACTTGAGGTTTTGAAAAAAGATTCGTTCTTAGCCTGTCGAGCAGTTTGCAAGACGTGGAAGCAAGGAGGGGACAGTGGATATTGCATTTCATAAAACTAAGTAAAACCACGCCATCTGCAACTGATTGGAAATCCTACGGATATTCCTACTGCTTAACCAACCTTAATCAAAGTTGTTTAATGCAGTTTTTTGCCAACGAAAGTAAAATGGCCAAGTTGTTGGAGAATTTTCACAACTCTCACTTTCTCACCGGAAGCAATCCCTTTCCGTTTAGATCAATATACTTACAATTCGTGCAGAATCAGCGATTCCAGATTCATACTACAACAAACTGTTTGGATTTTTCGAATTTACGGAAAACATATATGTGGCATCTTTTTGTTATACTTTGGTATAGGCAAACAAATTAGGTGGAACGAATAATGCAAATTTTTCGTTCATTGTTGGAGCTGCTACCGAAACTAAAAACACTGAGGATGGACCATTTTGTAAGACATACCAACAAATGTACTGAACTTCTACAAAATCTTCTAATTTCAAATCCATTGCCAAATTAGGGAAATTGGAACTTCTGGAAGAACATAATATCGCAGGACAAGTATTTTCTTATTTGTTTGAAAACAACTCCCACATTACTAAACTCAAAGTAAATGAATTTGATTCAACCAAACATTCAGCAATATATCCGGCATCTTTTCCAAATTTATAGGAGCTTCAAATTTTGTATTTTAGGGATAGTGTAGATTTGCTACGTTTCAATAAAAATTTACAAGTTCAATGGCCACTGAAAAAACTCGTCTTATTTTGTCATGGAGATACTTCACGTGTGAAATATTTATTCAATTTTATTGAAAACTAGGCTGACACGCTAACAGATTTGGATATCATCATACCATCACTAGTTTTGTTGTTTAATAGACATCCTTTGAACATGCCGCATGTTCAACGTCTTAGAATAAAAATGGGACGATATGTAAGCCTTGATTTTGTTTTGCCTTTGTTAATATCTCTTGCCAGTTTGGGCGTTTGCCACGATGGCGACGAAGAATATGACAAGAATGTTGAAAACTAGAGTAGAATCAAGTTTTTTATGCATCGTAAAAGCTTGTTTGAATTCAACATTTGGGCACATTTTCCAAAGTTAAGGGAGCTGAATTACGCTGATGAGTTTGAACGTGAGTTGGCGGATGGACGTTCTTGTAGACGTGATCAATGGGTACTATGGAAGGAAAGGAAGGGTTATAAAACGAAGGGCAGTTTCACCACAAGTCTATAACCTAATTGTTGCATTTTTGGAAGATTTCCTATTAAAATGTTGTTTGTTTTATCATAAATTTGGTATACGGTGTTAGTGTTGGTGATTCATGTAAATACCTTGTTTGAAAGCAATCAAAAATAATATGTCATATATATATATGTAAATAAACCTGTTATATCCTATTCTGATTTGGATAAATTTAAAATCAAAACTATTTGATACTTATTTCTTCAATTTGATATAAACGCGTATGGTTTAGGCCAGTATAGCAAAGAAATGCGACGAGATAATCATATAATGGGAGACAAGTTCGGGTAAAATAAATGGATTCAATCAAAATGTAATTATCGTAATTTTTACACAAACAGTTTTTAATACTTGGTCACGTTTTAAATAAAATATTTTATATATTGTATTGATTCTATACAAAGTTTATTTCATGCCCGCACAAGCAGTCATATACTCCCCTTTCTTACACCCCTTTCTACTAAAATATTCCAAATTATTCCCTCTTTTAGTTCGTCCTTCTTCAAATCGGTCTGGATGTCGGGCTTTTCATGATTTCTCTAGTTATGTCTATGCGCATATTTCGCACCGCAGTACTGACAAACGAACGGTTTCTCTTTTGTATGCGTTCTATGATGTTCATCCAATTTCTGTTTAGTTACAAATCTTTTATCGCACGTGGTATATTCAAATTCCCAGTTTTTCGGATCTTCATGATAAACCATGTGAACGTTTAAAATTGCATTTAGCCGAAATCCTTTTCCGCAAATACAGCAAATGAAAACCCTGGCACCGTGAAATCCCTGCTCGTGGAATTTTAATTGAGTTATATGAGTAAAAAGATTTTTCGCATTTACTACATTGTAGTTTTACATGAACTTTCTTATGCTCGGTCAATTCTTTCTCTGTGGCAAACATGGCAATGCACTTGGGATCGTTACACTTGAGTTTCAAAAAATTACTAAAACGGTGGGCGTGATTACGCTCAATATGTGCCGTAATCTTGCCCACGCTGTCTTTTGCCTTTGTAACGAATTTGCACTTTGGACATTTTTCCCTCCAATGATATGCTACCAAGTAGTGCCTTAGCTGCCTAGTAACAAAATAAGCTGGACATTCATTGCAGTTGTAAATTTCCTCAGGTTTCAGGCCTTCAGTTTTGTGAAATGCATTCATGTACTTATCAATGGTAAATTTGCGGTTATCCTTGGCAGCATTGCAAATAGAACATTTAGCCTTTCTTGAGACGTTTAAATGTTCTTCGCAAAGGTGCGTTACTAGCAAGAAGGGCAAGTTTTGAAGAGATTGAAGCATTTCTTGAGTTCTAAAGCGTTTGTTGCATTTGAATACAGAGCAGATTAACTTTTGGTGAACAAATATTGCCACTTTAATATCTTCCGTGTCGGAGTTTGGATCACTGACATAGTCATCAGAACTACTGTCAGTTTTATCATTATCACTGTTGTCGTTTTCCTCATTTACATCTAATCGAGCTCTTCTTGTGCGCAAGCTATACTGTCGCTCCTAATCCCGGGGTAACTCGAGATTAATAGAAATTGCTGGATGGATCGCATTTGCTTTAGTTTGGGACTCCCTCAAAAATTGCTTTGTTGTCAGCAGCAACCGGAAGTGATGGACCATCCACTTGCTTATCTTTCACTTTTTGCTTCTTTTTCACTAAAGACTTTCTGAGAAGCTCGTGATTCTTAGTCAGTTTGTGTAGTCTGAGTTGTGTATATGATGTAAATGACATTTGGCAGGGTTAACAGCGATGTCCACTTTTTACTTTTGCTGTTTTGTTGGAACGATGGTCTTTGACATGACGTTCGAACGCTGACAGGTAATTAAATGTACTGGGGCAATAGGGACAATTCAATTGTCACAATTGTAAATCGTTCTTAGTCTTGGGATGCTTATCTAAGACTTTTCTGGTAATCGAATTGCTGATATTTTGTCGTTTGTCGCTGAGTTTCCATGTCCACATCCATGAAATTGTGACTTGACGACAGAGGACTACTCGCAGGTTGCACTTCCAGTGAGATTGAAATACTTCCAAAATTATAAATTTGTACAAAATCAAAAGCATGAAATATTATGTATTGAAAAGCTTATGTGTCATGTTTACTATTAAACTATTCAAAATCAACAAACTAATAAGAATAAAAAATAATCAGATAACTTGCTACACACAGGCTCCTGAAACCCGTCATCATTCTCGTTTTCATGAACGATCTCCTCAGCCCAATTTTCATGATCAATCTCGCAACTTTCTGATTTCACATTTAGATTTTGACCCAAGCGAGAAGTGACCTTCACTTTCATTATCGGTTCATCCCCTCGAAACCATGAATTTGAATGAACATGGTATTGCTCCCAGCCATTTTCCGCCTTTGTCGCCTTTGCAAAATCGTCAGCAATTTTTGCTGACCTTGTACTTGTCACAGGTAACGCAAACGCAAGTGCTGAGTTAACATTTGGCACTCGTTAATTAAAAACTAGTGGGCCACATTTAAGAAGCTTCTGTTTGCCTAAATAAACGTTAACCATTAAACAATTCAATATAATGATGTTTCTTCATAAACTAATTAAATAAATTTTTAGATAACTTTTTAAACATGAAATAAACTTACAGTGTTGGACCAATTGTTGCCGAAACTGCTTAACGCTATGAACCCTGCGTGTTTTCTCTTGCTCCTGCATTACATTATGACAACCAATTGCCCTCAATCGACTCACCCTCTCCGGAGTTTTATTTGCTAGTTCAACCGCATTAAGTAAAGTCTCTAATTTCCAATGTAATTGCAATTCCAAGCTCTTAAACTGGTAATAGTCTTTAAAAAACTGACCAGCAGTTGTTGTACAATTCTGACAGCATCTCAAATAATCTTGAAAACTAGATTCAGATAGAAACTTAACAAGCGTGTTATAAACTTCAGTCAACATTTGCACATTCTTAAGAAACCTTGTAAATATGTCAAAGCTTTGCTTGTCGTTATGCAGATTTCCTAAATGCTCTGGATTGACATTTTTGTAGCAAAACAAACACAATTTGGGAGTGCAAAATTTGGGTTTGCGTTTCCTATCTATTTCACTAAACGTTGAAAACATTTTGTTTTTATAGTAGTTAGTTATTAGCTACACTTAAAAATCTGTACCATTTCTTTAAATTAAAATTTAGTTACACTCATCAAATTTAGTTACAGAAATCTGAAACTCTGTCTAGATCTTTATAACGCTCTTTCTGAACTGAAATGTGGGCAAAGCTACTGAATCCACAATGCAATATAGGGTTATAAACAGCTTAATTCTGTCAGTCGAACCGACAAGAAGAGCACTTTGTTCGACATGCAGTTTATCAGAGAGAAGTGCATACAATCACATCATAGCATTATATAGATACATACATAGTAAAATCGAATAGCATCGTGCTTAATCCAATTGAAGTTACTTTTTGGTTTTTAGATTTATGCAATTTTGGTGTTTCAGACAGGGTATGAGGAGTAGTTTGTAAAAGTTAGTTCATCAGTGACTATAAATTATATGCATTCAAACGTATAAGTAGTCAGGTTTTAATGGTTAAACATAAATAATATTTATCGTTAGCATACTGCAGATTAGATTTATCATTATATTTCATTGCGTGTGTGATCTAGACTTAAAAATTCGTGCATCCATTATGAATATCGAATTGAACAGACAAAGTGTGGTTGTATAAGTAGCTAAGTAAACTTGCTGATGAGATGATGAATTTGTCTTGGTTAGCCTATATATAAGCTGAAGCAAGGGGGATAGCAGTTCATATGACAAAACATTACATGACTCGCATTTTTTGAACTTTTGTTTTAATCAGGGAATTTGCATGATTTATAAGTGAAAAATTGGGAAACGCAATATAAATCATAAATCGAATTTTAAATATTAATTTTGCTGGTAAAGATAATATTACAAATTTACAGGTTTGAAAGGTAGACAGGAAAAGTCAGTGTAAAGGTTGAGTTTTCCCCGCTTACGTGTATGTGCATTCCTTACTTAAATTCGTATTATAAATTACGTTGCCTGATACCGCTTTTATTAAAGAAATTGGAAAATTCCTATGAACATGGAAGTTGGCTGCTTCCTGGTTCAGCTAATTAACATAAGTGAGGATTCAAGGTACTTTTTATACACGTGTAGACTATATCTGCAATGTAAGCTTTTTTTATCAATATCGGTCTTGTTGCTATAAAAAACTTTTAGTTAAAATTGTGTGACTAAAACATAAGGATAAAGCCTTAGTGATGAGGCAAATGTAAATTTTCACAAAAATGTTATTGTTCATGCACTCATTCTTTACCCTTATTCTTACTTGTTACGGGAATTCGCACAGTTTTGAAAAACGAAATAAAGTTTGATCATTTGTAACGCTGAAATAAACAGCCAAATCACTACAAGGTTCAATTTCAATACATGTTTGCAACCAAAGCTCAAAATGCCAAATACACATCCAAATCCGTACACAATAAACATGATAACAATGTTACCACTCAACGAAGCATCTTTGAGGTTCTTGTGGTATCTCTTGATTAAGTATGTTTGTTAAATTGTTACCACTAGTAAGCCAGCTTATTATGCCTGTCTCAGCTAGGAATTTTGCTCTGAATAGGATTGATTTTGGAACGTGATTTGAAATTTTGATTCCAATAGTAGGACTTGTAAATACATCCCTGCTTTGGTATACTCTTTCAGTCTCTTTCGGTCTTTTTCAGCACGCTTCAATTTCTTCAAATATTCTATTGATACGAATTCAGGTAATATTAAGGCACTGTTATTGCATGCTAGCATAACCTTTTCATAAATATTTTCTTGATGTTGCATAAACATGCTTCCTAAAATGGACACAATTTTAGTCATTACTGAGCTATCGCTTACATTCAACCAACCAATTGCTGCAAGTGGCACAAGAGAGTTTACAATGTTAATACATGTTTTACAAAAAATAATCTAAGAGATTTCTGGAATAGAATTGAGATTTCTAGGTTCATTATGCACTATGAGCAAGGATAGGTAGTGAGTGATCAGCTTATACCTGAAGTTTTGAGTATGTGTCATGCGTAGACAAAGGATTGAAAGCCTGGACTAAAATTATCTTTAATAATATAGTTACATTGTGCTCCTTTCACTTCACAAAACTATAAACAAAGACATTACAGTACCCATTTTTTATTTATTCCTAAATATGAAATATATTAAGTAAATGGATGTATGAGATGTATGCAGACCATTGACAAATATTTTACTTTTCTTGGATAATATTTTTCATGTTAAAAGTATGTTTCATGTAATAATCAAAATTACTGTAGAACGATTATATTTACTACAATGGCATTGGCCAGTTATACAAATGCACGTTATTTAGTAAAAATGTTATCAATTTATAATTTTCTTATCAAGAAAGTGTGTAGTAGTTTGTAAAATTTACACAGTAATATTTTTACAGAAACAGTAGTTTCATTGAACTATGATCCATGATGTCATTTATTTTCCAAGGCTTTTACTCAAATAGCAAATGTTAGAGTTGTGTTTTAGAAGCAAAAATTCACATTAATTAAAGCCATCAAAGCCATGCTTTATCTCCAAACAAAGCATTCATTCAGTTATATAATATTTATCATTCATTACACACGTTGGTTTCATAAAAATATCTAATGTTCTTTTGCATGCATTTTTATTCTAATGTTTCTAACTCTAACGTAAATCTGTTGGAAGCTTTGTTTCGTACCTTGAACCCTTCTCATTGTCATTTCTAACAAATGGTTTTAGATGCTAGGAAAAAAATGGTTTTAGCCAAGGGGTTTTAATCTGAAAGGTTTTGTCATTACTTTGCTCTAGAACAAAACAGTTTCCACCACAAAGATACGAAATACACGGTACGAATAAGTAAACAATGAAGTTTTTCACAAACCCAATCCCTTAACACCAACACAACCTATAAGAAGATTCGGGTATGTCAAGCTTGTACTGATAAGGATACAACTTAAAGTACATATGACAGTTTTCACTGCATTATACAACATGGTAATTTTTTCCAATGTTTAATTGCAGTGGTCTGTGATCTTAACCTTTTAAGAAATTTTGGTGTAAAAGCCCCACCAACTCCCAAGCTTGGTATCAATCCATTCTTAGCTACCGTTTTAGAAACATTCAAAAGTTTTAAAACTTTCTACACTTTACGTTGACTTTGTCAATATTCTCCCACTATTCACCATGAAGGCTTTCATTGTTTTTGCTGCCGTTGTTGCTGTGGCCACAGCCAACGCCTTTGGACGTTCTGGTTGGGGTAAGCTAAGAAATATTTATTCAAGTATATAATTGTTTGGTAACACCATCATAAATTGTTTTGATAATGTTACTGTTTCCATGTTTTTCTTCTTCAGGATCAGGATCTGGCCACGCTGCTCCTTCCATTGACCTTGAGTTGGCTGCTGCTGCCGCCGCTGCTGGTGCAGGACAGGCTTCCGCTGGACAAGCTTTGATTGAGACTGTCTCTGGAACCCATGATGGCCCAGCTCAACTCTCCTCTGCCAGCGGAATCCTTACAGCAGTTCAACAGGGTGAAGATCTCAGTCAAGTGCAGGTTGTCGGCAACCAAGCCCAGTAGAGCCACCAGCACCATCAACGCTGCCGACGTTTACAATGAAGCAGTGGCCACTAACTCCATTGAAGCCTCTATGAGCTGTGCTAACTACGCTGTCGTTCAGAACTCGGCCAACACCGATGCCAGCGGTGAGGGTGCCATTTCCAATGAAGTCACCAGCTTGAACAATGTTCAGTCCGGATCTGGATGGCGCAGGTCTTAAACTTGGGGTAATATAGAGTGACTACAAAGCCTCCAATAATAATATGGTGAAAGCTTATATGACCTGGTTTTGAATAAATAAATGTCAGACGCTTATTTCGTATTTAAAATTTGTGATCGTCTTTTGACAAGTTTTTTTCTTCTATGAATCATTCATATCACGGCTGTTTTATATCTGATACACATTCATGCTTTTCATAAGCAACGACTTTTATGCATTTACTACGATCCACCATAAAAATCCAACCAACTCAACTATTCAAAGTTTGACCTGATTTCATTTCACTTTGTATTTCCACTAAGGAAATATTATAGCATTTGCAAAAGAACAAGTAGAAAAATTTTGGTTCTTACTGTCAATTTTAAACCAGTTTACTAATTTTGAAGATGTCTATCATATTCAGGTTGCTGCACCGTGGTTCGAAACCACAAGGCACAGTCTTAAAATATGTGCTTTTGTGTGTACTTTTGCGAACTATAATTTGCAGCTCAGGTAAGAAACGAAAATGCTTAAAAGTTCTTAAAAATTTCACCCAAAATTTCAGAATGGTCCGGCGTAATTGTTTTGCAAAAATAGACGTGCTGAGCTACCAAATACTTTGTTTTCTGTAGGGATGCCAATAATAGAACAGTTTTCGGCCTATAAATTCATACCAAATGACTTGGCAACTCGCAGGCATGGTATTTGGCTAGAAAACATTGCTAAATTTGTTGCAATTTTGTTTATTTATAAATAAACACTAAACAAAGTAATTGTATTTTACAAATGAGTTTTGCTGTTTCTCATAATGTTTGACAAACAAACAGTTACACACTATTCTCTAAACGTGAAAGGTCCTTAAGTGCATGTAAAGACTTAAGCTGTCCGTGCATTGAACTTCACATTTAGGACATTTTGTATGCCTTTTACCTTGGCATTTATTTTCTTCATAGTGCTTATCTAATTCGGTCTGAGTTGAAAACCGTCGGTAGCAGGGTGTCCTCTCGCATGGAAATTTCAAATGGGGTACATGATGAGGATGATACAGTTCCAAGTGTTGTCCAACTTTGTAATGTGGGCGTTGCCATTTTGCAAAACTTTCCCCACTGTCGGGACATCTTCCCTTTTCATATCTGACACCTGCATCACCTCTTTTTGGTGATGAGTTTTGTAATGCCTGCTACCACTTGTTGGGCATAAAATTACAGCCTGACATATAGAACAGGTTTTGCGACGACGGTTAAAATTTGTGTTTATGTTTAGATGAACAGCAAGGAAATGAAGAATATATTGTGACTGATATCTAAACTTTTTCGAACATCTGTGACATCATACTGAGAGAGTTTTCTGAGTTTCTAAAGAAAGTTTTTTGGGTTTTGAAATCCTGCTCAAAACATTTTCATGTTCGCTTTCATGTATGGCAAGGTCAGGTGCGTATTCTGTAATCACACTGCACGATGTATACTGAAAGCTTCCGTGTAAATGTTGATGGGCTTCAAAATCAGTTTGATTTTTAAAGCTTTCAGTGCAGTTTAATGCAGGACACACATATTTTTCATAATACTTTTTCACAAATTTTGTTGAGCTAGCTGAACCAGGAATGAAGCACGCTTTTAAATAAGTTCGGATACCAACTAGAGTTGAGCACTTTTTCTTACAAAGTTTGCACTCAAACTTTGTCTCTTCGTTGGCGATCAAAATATTGAAGTTTTCAGCAATAGATTCTTTTGAGTCAAGTTTTTGTGGAATGTCATCACTATCGGCAGCCAATACAATTTTTTGAAATATTCTGTCGTGTTGGCGCTTTTGAAATGTTTTAAGAAGGTACATGTCTCGAACGAGCAGTTGTAAATTTCATTCGAATTTTTCTGAGCTGTATCATGATGCTTTTTAAAATGATCTTGCAAAACTATATCTCCTTTAGAAACACTCAAACTGCATATATCACACTGCACAAAACGTTTACATCCTTTTCTCGAGTCAAATCGACCAATATGAACTTCAGCAAAATGTTTGAGATACACATTAGCTTTTGCGGTTTCAAAACGACAACGAGGACAAAATTTTATTTCGAGTTGGTCATGCTTCGATTTTCTTTTGGAATGGCTAAAGCGCTCGTGCGTACTAAGCTTGGCAATGCTCGTTTCAACAATGTTGCAAAATTTACATTCAAATCTTCCTGGGGCGTGTAATATTCCATGATTATAATATTGCTCATCCTTTCCATTTCTAAATATTATTCGGCATCCTTCCCGTTGACAAGTTGAAACGACATGCTTGGCGTACTTTATATCTACAGATTTGCCTTTTAATCTCTTGTTCACTTCAAAAGTTTCATTATCGCTATCAGTTTGGCTTGGTGAGCTGCTGTGCATTTGGAAATCTTTATCATAATCGTTGTCATTATCGTACCCATCTTCCATTTTGACGTAGGGACGCTTTCTGTTTCCCCGCAAACTTTACCGATTTGTTGTTGTCTCAGACAAGGGTATATTATGTTAGACGTTATGTGCATTAGAACTGTTTTCACCAATCAATGATTTACTACTAGTGTCGTGTATGGGTAGTTCATTAGTTTTTATTTCGTTACTAGGTCTTTGACTTGGCTGGCTAATGTTGTTTCGAGTTTTGCTACGAAAGTTCCTTGTCAGTTTGTGCAGTTTGCTGAATAGCTAGTGTTCCCGAAGTTTATCGTAGTTCCAGTAGGACTTGTTGCAAGAATTGCATTTGTAGTTATTTTTGCGTCCCAAATTTTGGGAATGGTTGATTCTTTTATGTTTGTATAATTTCCACTGAGTGTTAAATGATTGGTTACAGATTGGCATTCAAGTGATTGGGGAAATGCAGGACCAGTAGTTTTCTGTTCAATCTCAGGTTTCAGATCTGTTACTTCTTCCTGTCTGATTGAGTCAACAGTGATATCGTTGTTGCTGCAAAATGCAATTTATTTATAAGTTTTGAATTATTGTATTTCTATGAATGTTACACTTTTTTAAATACATGCTTACGTGCTTTCTAGTTCTTCAGAATGTGGAATAATGACACGGAATTGATTGTGATTCTGTTCTGAAGAAATTTTCTTACTAGTATCGCATTCGTTTACATCAAATGTTACTTCCGAATTTTGTTCATATTTTCTACGAAAAGTAATTAAAAAGATACTATTCAAGTCCAACTGATATACTATTTTCATTTAACCATGGTGGGTTTAAGTGAAAGCCTAAAACCAAGTTCTTACCCGGAATTTCTAAAAGAATCGAAATCTGCTGAGTTCTCAACAAACATGCGACATTCAGACACAGCTTCTGAAAGTGCGGGGTTTGTCGGTGTCCCCCCCAATGAGCCTAGAAGATTGTGGGTGCGAAATAATTTCCAAACTAGCCATTTCCATTTTGCGTTCAACGTTTATAGACTCCGGAACTGTGGAAGGATCGGCATCAGGAAATTCATCTATGGCTAAGTCGTCATAACCATCTCCATATGCCACTTGCAAAGTCCCTGTAACTTGGGTGGTTATCGATGAAACCGGTGGACACTGATTAGATTCCATATCACAATCATTCTCACCTCCTCCAATTCCAAATACAAATATCTCATGTCGGTTTTCTGTTGGTGAGTAAGTGGCTAACAAAATAACTGCACAAAACGAAAACATCCATCCTAAAACATGATCCTGGTCCTGAGCAATTCCTGTCATGATAGTGTTTGTGTTTGCATGATTAAGACTTGCAGAGACGTCTTCACATTTTTCCAGTGTGGACGTGTGCCCATTACCCACGGGTTGGGTGACCCAGTTAAACCCGGGTTTTTGGGTACCCAGCCCACATTGTTTTGAGGTTGGGTTTTGGGTAAAAGTGGGTTTTTCAATTAACTGTTGAAAAAATGCAATTTTTGTAAAGAAGTGACCTTTTTGCTTCGTATAATATTGAAATTTTCCAAAATACTCATAGTTTTTGCTCCCAGAAATCATTTATTACGTGATTTCCTTGCTGAGCTGCTGACTTTTGGGGCGCCTAATTCTTGGCAGGTACAGAATTTAGTGCATCATATTGCAATACCCACCCATACCCAGATATACCCACTTTTACCCAAAAACCCAGATAAACCCGGATGGGTTGGGTTTTTGGGTAAAACCCGCGGGTTTCGTCCACTCTGCATTTTTCTGATATTTCCTCTTCCTTCCTCTTCCGGCTTTCAATTTGGGGTACTAGCACACGTGGAAATGATTTGGAAAGCTTTGCAGTACCTGAAATCAAGCTCAAATTGTATACCATTCCTATCCACGAAAACCTCTAAATCTAAATCTAAAAGTTTCACTTACTTCTCCGTATCAACTCCGTCCTATACCTTTGCAAACACTTTATCTTCATCTCCACATTCCCTATTTCTATTTCCTCTTGTCTCCTTTTCAACTCCCTAACCCGACTTGGAACTTTATTCGCAAACTGCATTATCCTCACCAGCAGTCCTAACTTTCCTTCTAACCTTAACTCCGAGCATTTCATCTCAGGACAAGCCTCACAAAATCCCCGGATAATTCCCTCACAATCCCCACAACACTCCAAAATCCCAACAAAAAATTCCCCATTGTTTCTAAGTTTCCAGAATTTATTCACTTTTACAAATCTTTCCACCAGTTTTTCAAACCTTTCTAACAACTTGTTATTAACATTGTCTAAATTATCCAAACGTCGCACATCCTTCAAACAGAATTGACACAGAGCCATTGTCACACTTTCTAATTTCAAAACCAAAATTTCTAAATCTTTCTGTTAAAATCGCACACATTAAACATGTATGCGTTTAAGTATAAGCTTACAAAGACGAGTAAATATGAAACATTCATACCAAGTTACCAAAACCAGTATTAATACCTAAGCCCTAAGCCAAATAGCAAGCCAAAGCATAGTCCTATCTTTAACGTGTATAGGAAACATCACCAAAACAAACTCATTCTTTTAGCCGCACAGCTGTAGCGGCGTACAAGTTTGCTATCTTCTTTGCATTTTATATTCAGATCTAAAACCAAATCGTTTGGCCGAACATATCGGTCTCAAATTTTCATCGAATGAACTTAAATATTTTACATTTCAAATAAACTATTGTTAAAAATGATGGAGTCTATTCCAAAATTAGAGCTTAGGAAAGAACCTAGAGGTCAAGTATACATATTTTGTTGAAAACGGACGAGTTCTAAATTCAAGTAACATAACACTATTGTTTGGCAGCATTTTGTAAAATGTTGGTCCTGATTTGTAGGATTAACAGAAGTTAAAGAATTTGTTAAGTGTTTTAATGATAATCAACTAATTGATTATTGTGATGATTGCCTGGGAATCACATCAGTTTTGTGAGTTGTATAATCAATTTAAAATTCTGGAAATGAACTTGGAATGGAAGTTGACAAACTTGGTGAACATTGTTAATTGGCGAACAGAATACCGTCTCGATTTTTGGAAATGAGGGAATGTGTTGCAACGCAGAGTTCCGCGAGTTTGGAGGATAAGGAGAAGGAAATTGAGGGACTAAACTGATTTCGGAAGAGGTTTACAAAAGAAAGTAAGCTTCTCTTGGAAATGTTTGTTTTTTAGTATTTAATTTTGGTTTAAAATTTACTCCAGCAAATACCTTACTAAATTTTTGAATAATTGTGTTTCAGAGAAAGCAAAACTGGACGGAAGTAAACCTCGAGTTTTGCTAAAACAGTATATGACCCTTGAAGCAAGTTCTAAGGTTAAACTGAACAACAGTTTTAATGCCAGCATTAGCTTGGAACCACCAGACAGCTCGAAAATGCTAGAAAATTTTTAGGTTGGATAATGTAGCTGTGTTCATGCTCCTTATCATACCTTCGCACCATTTCATCTTTCACCTTCTCCTCATACTTATCATTACCTGCCTCTAGATCACCCGAGTTTAGATTGTCAGTCATGCAGTTGCGGCACTGGTCCAGATCCAGAATCTTGGCAGAGAATTTGAGGAGTGTCTGCAACAGGACATTTACACAACGACTTTTGACCTTTGTCAAAAGTATTGTCTTGCTTTCGACCTTAAAAAGCATTTGGAGGAGGATCATAATCTGGAGAAGATGACTCAATGTAGTTGCTGCATCCACGTTTTATCAGCTCAGTAAATCTGTCTGAACTGAACTCGGATTTTTTGGATATGTGCTGGAAGTGTAATTCTGTGAAAAATTGGAACAAAAATAAAATTTGTTTCGCTAGTTTCCTCAGAGTATTTTTGTGGAGTCCAGGAATTGAAATTAAAATCCGGGTTTCAAGAAATTCGTGTCTGTTTCTTTATAAATCAGTGCGACAAGCTATGTGAATAAAATAAATTGATCATTTCAGTTTACCACGTTGGAATATATTATTGAGTTTTTGTGACACCGGAGTCAGAGGATGAGGGGACTGAAGATACGGAGGAATCACTGCTATAGAGCTCTGAAATGCGCATTCAGCTTGAGTAAGTATGACAAGGTCCAACGTACAAATATTATAAGCATAAGCATCACTGTTTTGTTAGCATTTCAGCTTCAATCGATTATGAATTCCCCAAACCTATCCAGTATTTTCTTGACCTAAAAATGTGCTGAAAGCTACCTTCGACCTGCCTATAAAATGTGCACTAAAATGTGAGCATTTCGGTACTGAAAACTAAATTTCAAAGTTCCTAGTAGTTTTGAAAATATTTTGCAAAATATAAACGCAACCGGTGAAATTTCATTCAGACAATATATATCTACGAGAGAAGAGATAGATTTTTGTATAATTTTACATATACATTAATATGTTATATGGCTTACAGGTGACAGGTTCAAACATAAGTCGTCAGTTTATAGACATCAGCAAATGCATGAAGGAAGAATGTATAATTGTGGACATTGCTCAGCGATTTTTACGAGAAAATACACTTGCGAAGTCCACAAGCAAAAATGCCGAGGCAAAACCCATTAAAAATACACAGTGCTGCTCAAATATATCACTGCCTACACACACTTTTTATTTATCTGCCTAAATAAGCGACACGACACTTATGTAGTGGCAAAAAGATGTCACAAAAGCTAATTGTTTTGATGTATATAAAAAAAATTAAAAAAAAAATCTCTTAAAAAATATATAAAATAAAGGGGTACAGCATATATTTATATTATGTTTGATTTTTTCAAATTACGTGTTTCCAAAACCATATAATCAATAAAACATGTAAAGCATGTATAGAAAGTAAGCTTGACGACAACCAAAAAGTCTATTTTTATTGTATACAATTATGCAAACAATAACGTGGGTCTTAGCGACTAAACGTTGTTAAATTTTGGTAAAAATCTTTGTCATGTTGGAATAATTTATTTCCTGTGCCAACCTTACCAACAAAATCAGTTCTGTTTCATATTCATAAGGACGTCCATAAGTCTTTCCTGATGTCCCACAAAAGCACTTCTGGCAACAAAGGTACCGAAGAATATTTTTTTACAAGGTTTTCAATTTTTGTTCTCGTTCCAAAACTGTGACGGCCTTTTTGGCATGACATATGACCAACAAAGTTACAAATATTTATAAAAAAATTTAAAAAGCGAGCACGACTTGTAAACGTTGATAATTTATTGAGTGAAACACGTTTAAAAACGAAGTTGACCATCGTTTAGCAAACTCCAACTCAGTTTGAACATAGCAAGTTGAATCTCTTTTTCTTTACTGCTCCTAAAAAACAAGGCTCTTACAAACTGCCAAAAATGTTCGAGTTTGGCAACAGTCTCGAAAACAGAGTTATCTTTGTAGCTCTTCGTGTTTTAGGATTTTTCTAAGCGGAGAACAGTTGTTGTTCACCCTGTTTTACAAGTCGTGCAGAATAGTTACCTGAGTATAAACATGTTCACGACTACTGTTCTAGATTTTGAAATTGTCTGGCGTAAAAGTAGTTTAGATAAAGTCACTAGAACTCAACTTGGCAATTCTTTATGGAATTGGATATTGGATTCCATGAAAAAAACAAATTCGTTAAAAGAAACACAACTTTCGTAAATTCCAGAATTCTTATAAGCATTTCCAAACACAAATGCTAATATTAATCACAAAAACCAGTACCCCCTAACCTTGATTTAGATTCTAAAAATTTACTTGATTAATGTGCGAAATTTGAGACACTCTGGCTCCTTGTCTATATCTAGTAAAAAAAACAGGTCTAGTTGCGTCAAGCAAAACCCAGCCATTCGAACAGAAAATCTACTACTTAGTCTACTTCACAAAACTATTTGCATATTTGATACCTCCTTTGCTAAAATTGATCCGTTTCTGCTTTATTCTATTTCATGATTTATTAATGTCGTGTGAACACAAGCTAAGGGCGTGTACTTATTGTGTTTATATTTCATCGTCTTAATGATTCCATTACTAGAATGAATTGATAAATTGATCTATACAATTGGTTGACTAAGATATAAATAACCAAAGCAAATTGCTGAAACTGATGGCCTAAATTAATAATCTCGGCTGGCACGTTTTTAAGATAACGACTAAGTTTCCAAATCAGATTGACGAATTATTTCTAATTTATTTATATAAAACTTATTTTGCATGGAAAGTTTATGGAAATGTTTTAGAAGATATGCCATCAACATTTCAAAGTGGGCTTTTAATACAATATATCCAATTTGTTGTAAGCTTAATAACTTTGTAATGCGGAACTGTCTAATAGTTCTGGTTAGCTGTCTTGGATTGCTATCATTTTTAAACATGGATTATCGAATCATACCCAGATATCTGGCAGTTGCTTGGAACACTAAATAGGCGGAACGTCCTTCAATTATTTCTTCAAACACAACAGTTAAACTTGTAAAGTTTTGTAGAATAATGTTAGATTTACCAGCCGTGTGATTGAATAATCATTTTAGTTTACTGAAGGTTAATATTTACGTAATACTCTCGCCCATATTCTCAAATGTTTGATTACGTCTTTAATCATAAACTATCTATTATCAATTTTGTTAAGCTGGTTTAACAAAACAAGACAAATGTTGCTGCTTGACATTTCCGTATAATTTATACGAGTGTATTTGATGCTTACGTATATACTGACAATAATATGTAATCTTTTCTTTTTGACAGATTACAGAATAGACAAATGAATTTATGGAAGTTAAGCTAAATGAAAATTAATACTGACGACATCTAAGCTTTTCTATATTTAGCTAGGTCAGTTTTATTAAGCACTAATGCATTTTATACATACTAAATTTAAGTATTCCGTACAGTAGATGACACCATTAAAACATAATATATATTCGTATTCACTAAATATGATGGGATTGTAAAATACTCACTAACTCATTTTTGGAAATATATGCAAAATTGCAACGAACTTGCTATGAATTTTCTAAAAGAATTGATTGAGTATATAGCCTGTGTTAAACCACAACCAAAACTAGAATTAAGCTTTAATTTAAGAATTTTGTTACGTTTTGAACCACCAAATCATTTGTCATTTGTGTCTATATCATTCCTGTCCATCTGAATTGTCAGATTTGTAAAAAAATTATTGCAAATTAGTAATGCTGTTATAACCATAAAAAATAAAAAAAATAAACTACTTGCTAATATAATAAGTTCGTACATGAAAGCACATTCGGTAATAAAATAACCCTTCCAGTTAGAAAACACTTTGTCCGCACTACTGTCTACAGAAGCCATGTCAACGTACACAGCACCCCAAATCCTTTTCACCAGTTCATTATCCGAAATCCTGTTAGATTCCAGGTCAATCCCTTCGATAAACTGTCTCAAAGTACCCTCCGGTTGATACATCTCCTTTGCCAATTCCACACACGTACTCAATTGCTTCCTATGAAGGAAGTCAACATCCACCAATTCCATCGGCACACTTTCATTTTGAAGATGCATCCAAGTTAAAATGACACTGTAAACTTTAACCGCCAGTTCCGCTACAATTTCCCCCAACCAAGACCATCTACCCGGGTTATAGTTTAACGGCTTGGTGCTAAAAAATTCCTCCAAAACTCTTCTATTTTTAAAATTATGGCAAACCAAGGTTTCAACTTCCGTTATCTCAGAATACCACAAACTTTGTGGCACAAAGTGTCATTTAACCCAAAATTTTGAGGAATTATTGTATTCCCTGGACTCTTTCCCAAAAAGGGACTCCACAGTCGATAAAAAACCTTTGCAAAAGCCAACTTTATCTTGGCTTCCTGCATGCCTTTAAAAATCGCCCCAGCCAAAGCATACATCACTTCTTCATAAAACATGTAAGGTTCCAATCCCCTGTTTCTGGTCCATGGAAAGATCCAAGTAATCCGAAAGATGACTGCAAATCCTCAGCAATATCAATATCTTTTCAGAGCAAAGTGCATTCCTTCGATGAACCGTAATAGCTAAAGAATCCTCAGCTTCACAAGTTCTCAGAGTGTAATCCGTTGCGTGAAATTCTATCCAGGATTTGCCAAAGTAGCTTAAAATTTTCAGGTATTTTCTGTCTCGTTCTGAACTCGTGTTCAAGGTGAAGGCTCGGGTTAACAAGTTCGGGTTTCGAAATTTGTAACTCAGTTTAGTTTGAAGGTCATCCTAAGAGCTACAAATAAAATGGGTCGAAATTAATGAAAGACTAAAACCGAATTTCTACAGAAAAGTTCTGAAATGATCTTACTTGGCTCATTTTTGGTTTCCTCCAGACTCCAAACCCGTTTCACAAACTGCTTCACCTTTAGCCCCCCTCCATCCACAAAAACGGCTCCTACCAAACTCTCCACCAAATCATCATCCCGGAATACCTCCCGATTTCATCCTAACAAATCGTCTCAATCCCAACTTCCTCGCCACAACTAATTTCGCCTATTTACTTATCTTCCCAGTTATCTTATGATCCAGCGGCGTCTCCTCCTCTTCATCCTCTCCATTCACATAATGCCCCCTCCAAAGTACCTCCGTCACCACCAGTCCCAACACACTATGCCCAAAAACTCCAATCGTTGATAAATCTGGATTCCCTTCCAAACCAATGCCTCTATCATAAAAAGTCTTTAGAATCACCGCCTCCACCAAAAGATGTGCTTTATCCAGTTCCACTCCAAAAGCTGTCTCCATTTCCTCCACAAAATCCCCATTAATTCCCTTCCTTCTCCAAAACTCCCTGGTATTTTTACACGGACTAGGAAACTTGGCTTGAACTCCCTGCAAACTTCCTCCACCTCCTTTAATCTTTCCCCCGATTTCATCCCACAATCTCCAAAACAGCTTGGCCGCTTGTGCCAATCCGTCCCCCAAAATGCCTCCAGAATCCAAGTAAACCGCGCCCATTAATCCTCTGACAACCTTTTCCCAAAGAATCTGCCCCTCTGCATTTCTTAGAACTTTAAATGCTCTACAGAACCTTAACAGTTTCCAAAGTTCCTCCGATTTCCCTCCAAGAGCCACTTCCAATATCAACTTTTTGCCAATTTCTTTCTGAACATCCCATCCAATCAACCTGTCCTTTTGACAAGTTAAATCCCCTTCAGATGTAACTGGCAGACATTGCACCACAAATTGGCTAACGTAAACTTGAGCACTGCGTTGCCTAGGGATTGCAAGCGGCTCAAATTTCGGTTTTGTTCGGGGAAAACTGGGATAATGGTTTTGAGGATCTAGGGAATGGGTTAGGGCTTCTTGGAGAAGGTCCAGGTTTTTGAAGCGATAATCCAGTCCACTTAGTTGGAGGTTTAGTAGACGACGTTGGTAGTGCATCTTGTGCAAAATTAATTATTTTTTTGGGAAAAACTCAACAGCGACAACTGCGCTGCTCAACTCCACAAAATGGCACAAAACCTGTCTTATGCCTCGTGGGAGAAAAAACGAAGCAAAACGATTTTTTACTACGCTGTCAGCGTGCAAAGCCGCTGAAATACTGAATTGAGCCAGCATGAAAAGTTGATGAAAGTTCATGAAGCTTCAGCATTACAGCTCGACAGCTTGAGCTGCCGTAAGGAAGCATTCATTGATTCATTTTGCACAACAAAGTAATCACAACTCACAACTTGACAACTTGATTAACTTTAGATAACGCTTCTCAAACGCTTATCGTGTGGAGCAATGCTTATCAAACGTTTTTACAAGCGGTTATCATGTAGGTTACCGAATATACTTGTCTGCAAACTTTGTAAGAAAGTAAAAGTTGTAAAAATTTGGTCCTACCTTAAACTTGTCATGATACATGATAAGTTTCACATTTTGCGAAAAGTTACCATTTTATTTTGTTGTTATTAATTCAGTGATAAACACCTCTAAAGAAAAAAATTAATGCTTTATGTACTGTTATGGTCTCATGCATGTCATTTTTGCTAGTGGTGGACACAAAAGATAAGTAAGTAATCCAAACTTTATACACATCAGAAGACTATTTAATCCAACAATCAAATCAGGAAAAGTTGATACATACAATTTGTTAGCATTTAGTATATTAGAACTAACTGTCTATTTTTACAATCAGAAATGTGGTTCGCTGCAAAATAAATCGAATAAACGCGAGCACTCGTTCCCTGTACATTTTATGATGTTCACCGACACTTAAAGCAATCATTGGACAACTTTTTAAAACCCGGCTTGTCCAGCCGCCGTAGCACATAAAACGAGTATCACATAAGATTCACTTTGAATGCACCATTAACAAGCTGGCCATGTCAAGAACGTAAATACAAATTGAAGATGTTATCACAACAAGGCACAAGGCCTATTAGCAGTGAACGGAATTCATTAGGCAACTGTGATTGAAAGATAATTAACGTATAAGCAAGTGTAATAGTATTAAAGGCTCCGAAAAATTGTATTCTAGTCCACATGTAGTTTTGAAAACACTGATTGCTCAGAACTACTAAAATTTGAATCTTTTTATAAAATAAGCACATATTTTGAATATGTGATTTTGTACCGGAATATCTGGAAACTTTTGTGAAATTTCGTAAAGCCTTAAACTGAACTGAAAGCTCATACAGAGCCACGTATCCAACCGTAGCTGTAGTAGCTGGCCGTAGCCGTAGTATATTGACACTGGAAAAAGCTGAGCATGATAGATTGTCATGGTTATCATTTTGCATGCAAAATTGTGTTGATTCCAAATTTTGGAAACGAGCCAATCTGAGGCTTTCTGGGTTACTCCACCAAGCGTAGGAAAATAAGTCACAATTATTGGCGTCATAATCCCATATAAAACTATACAAACTAGATAACTGCACAATAGAAACACTGGAAACCACATTGGGGTATGTTAGTGCCTTTGATTGGATTTATCAGATAAATATAATCTTGTACCAGACACGTGAAACAAACAATTTAAAAAGTAGCAAACTTCGCTGGACTTCCAGTTAAACATTATTGACAGTACAAAGCAGGCACACTTTCCATTTAGCAGTAAAATGTGAAATATTTGAAAAATCAAGCTGGGATTAGCAGAAAATCGATTATGAAAATAGAGTTCCATCGCAGTAGCTAGAATTAATAAACCACAGAACTAACCAAATTATTCGTTTTGGGTTTCGAGACACACGTAAATGTAAATACGTTCGAGAGTTTAGTGAAGATATAAGTATCAATGAGAAAAATCCGTTTTCAAGAGTAAAAGTTAAATTCACAATTTGCACTACCGATTGTGCTGGCATATTTTTAAGATAATTGGTAGATTCGGTAGTTTCCCTAAAACCCAACACTGATAATTTAAAATTTGATGTCTTGTTTGCACTTTTTTAATTTGACTAAAACTATTGTCTACTATATTTACTTAAGTCACTAAAATACTCAAAATGCATATTTTTCAAAACTAAAATCCTTTTCCCTCTCTTTATTCAGTTTCTGAATCTGACCCCGATCCCGAAGCTGATCCAGAATTACTTTCTTCTTGCTGCTGTTCCTCCTGAGCCGCCTTACGCTTGCTAACCCGCCTTGGTACAGGTGGCCAAGTAGATTGCACATTTTTAGGCCTTCTACCCCGACTTCTAACTGGACGCTGCGGAGACATTACCGGCTCCAAATGAGGCATGTCCAAGTCAAAGATTTCGACCGTTCTAACAAGTTGTTCCTCATTCCCCTCACCCTCCACATCGTGTTCCTGTTCTTCATCCTCCGAACCCGATCCCTCCTCCCCTTCCCTCCCTTCATCCCCATAAGCCCGTGCACTATCCAAAGTCCTTGTCATTAACACGCGGTCATTCTCCCAAGTCATATTACAACACACGCAACTATTACAATCCTTAAGATCCTTTTAAATGCATTCCCTATGAATCACCGCAGGACACTTTGGACACTGTAGTCCATTCAACAGGATCATTTTGCACAAGCAACAACGTCCAAAAATGTCACCATAAGCGTCCTTCAATATTGGCTCAAACTCTCGAATGGTACGAAATTCCACAGTGACATCATACTCTCTCTCTATCTCCGGCTTTTTCTTGTCATTGTTACGATACACTTTAGTCAAGTATTTCATTTTGATCATGCGAATCATGCGATCCAAAAATTTCTCCGCATTGACCTTGGTAAAACCCCGAAAGTCAACTTCCATGTTGATGCATTCCGTGGGACTAACCAGGAAATTGCTGCGCTTCCAGAGAATAGTGTCCAGAATTTGCTGAAGGAGATCCAACTCCGGTTTTGTAAAATAAGTTTGCATTCTGTTCATAAAAAAATGAATTTATCAATCAATCAATCAATTTAATCTTAAGAAATCGTTAACTCTACACTCACTTCATAACGGGCTTCTCAATCGTAACCAGAAACACGTAAAATTTCTCCCCAGTTATTTCGCACGTTGCGCTTCTTATCATCATATCAAACTCTTTGATCCTTTCGTTTATTTCCATGACCGTTTTCTGAACGTACGGATAGATTTCCTGAGGCATTTCACCTTTTTAACATAATCACAAATTTTAATTAATTATAAAATAAATCATAAATCTCATCGATTTTGTATTTAACTTACGTTTCAAATAGCTTGAGCTCTCTTGAAACAACCGTTTCACCCCCTTAGCGTCCATATACTCCGCTGCCATAACACCTTGAACTTCAAGGCTTGAAGCACCAATTGGTGCATGTCCCCAAATTCCTCGTCATTTTGTCCACTTCCTTGTCCAGATTGCCCAGTGACCATTAGTTGATTTAACTGGCTATTTTGTTGACTATCCTCGGCTTCAGCAGCCTGAGCAGCAGCAAGATCTGCTCGTGCGGCAGCAGAGGTGCCCGGTTGGGGACTAGAAGCTCAGGGGTCGGGTGGGAGCGACTGAGGGCTCTGGCACACAAGGAACCATTTGAATCTCATTGTCAGCTTCATCCATAATAATCCGCTCCGGCTTCGGCCATGTCTACCATTTCTACAGTGGGAGGAGGGGACAATGGAGATACTATTGGGCATGGTGTGGGTGGAGGAGCTTCGTCTTCGGAGGATGAACTTGGGGCGTCTGCTGCTGCTGCTGCAGCGGCTGCCACTGAGGAACGAGTTCGACGTCCACTCATTATTTAGTAAGCTTGTTTACTACTTAGTTTATTGTTTAGATGTTTTTGTCCGAGCATTTCTGGAACTTGGAAATAAATTTTCTAAAATGTTTTACAGTTTTTGACAGTGTTTATACATAGAGGTTTTAATCACTTTAAATCGGTGCACTATGTCATAAGACACATAATTGTAGGGTTTCAGTTTTAAACCAGATTAACCAATCTGAAATTCGTTTGCTAAATCTGTTATTGTTTGGTTGCTATATCTGTTTTACTATAATTTTATAGATTGTTCTTTTTTTGGTAATTTGAGTATTGTCAAGCTTATTTCTCACAATATGGTTATAACGTTTGCTGCTTTAATTTGCCAAGATTGCTGAGTTTAATTTGTAATTTAGATATCCTAATTATATTTTATATTTCACTAAAATTTATGTATTTAGAGAGACTTGGTAAAACTGTTCTTAGAGTGCGAGTGTAAGGAATGCAAATGTATAATACTGAGTCCGCAACAAAAGCTTATTATGTGTTTCGGTTTGTTTAACGTGGACAGGATATCAGAAGCTGTGCCGCTGGAAGTGTTTGGGGAAATGTGTGATGGTTGGCTTGGCTGCCTAGGCAAATACCGTTGTTTTGGCCACTAAGCAATAGCTATATAAAGTGGCTTGGGTTTGGCTTGTACAATCTACAGAATAATGCAGAGAAGGAAAGACCGATGGAATTTTAGACTTTAAGCATTTTGTTTGCAAATGGCTAAATAATATTGGTTCGTAATTGATAATAAAATCTTAATACGATTACGGTATTTTTAAATGAAACAAGTTTATGATATCATTTTTCAGTTTTCGTTTGTAATCACAAGAAACAAGTAAAAGAACACACATCAAAACAAGTGCGTAATTGAATAAAATGAAATTTCGGTAATGGAAAGATTACATCAACTTGGAAAACTCAAGTTTTCTAAAATTTTTGATAACAGAAAAACTTCTAATAGTTCACACAGTAGTGACACGGTCAATTTGACAGGAATATCTATTCAAACTGAAGCAGTGACATTGGAACAAATATTGATTCAATAGATCCAAGCAAAATTATAGCTAACTACTGTAAGGGTTGAAAATGCGCGCTGATTGCTCAAAAAAGCAAAACTTTATAGCCGTATATATGCATTATTACTTTTCAAACAAGCCAAAAACAGTTACAAAATCCAATCTATTTTTTATTTAATTTGTTAAGGAAATCTATATTTATAATGAATGAGGCTGAATGAAGTTTATGGCCTTTGCGTCAAAGTCAACTTTCCAAAATTCGCAGCAAAAACAAAAGCTTGGTTTTGCAAAGTGCATCTGGATATATATCCAACTCCAATTCCAGATCCTGTCGTTCCCCCGATAAATTTTTGGTTTTGGCAAATATATCTTGACCCGGGTGCTGTGGAAGGGTATTTACGAAGCGATAGAATGGCATACTACTCAAACTTCTCTGCTACGAGTTTATTTGTTAGTTACTTCGACCACAGCAAACGATCCAAAATAAGACTGTTACCCCCGCCTTCGATAAGCTCAGTGTAAATATGGGCCACGGGGATAACAGAGAAAATGATTGGACAGCTTAACTCCGCGGTATTAACTAGCGAAGGCTGTTCCCCAGAAATAAATGATGATTCCCAACTCTTTAGAAAAACGTAGTACTTTATTGTTGCTTAATCCACGGAGATTGTATCAAGACTTAGCTGCCGAAGCAATTTTGGGTTCTGCTTTTATAACGATTCTCACTTCCACTCTGACAAAGAACGTGGTTTCGAAACTTCGAACCACAAAAACGTTACTAACAAAGCATTTCCGGTTTTGGATAAAGCAGCACAAAGAACTTCCGTTCCAGTCACAAAGAAAAACAAAGAAATTCTGGAACGGTCACAAGAAAAAATATTGAACTATGACCTGCTTGCCCCGGAAGTGAGAATTCGAGTACTTTTACAAAGAAAATAACGACAGGAAAATTACAAATTTCATCTTAAACAATATACATAATATTTAGGTACATAATTTACAATAAGTATCCAACTGGCTAAAAATATTATGTATATTACTTCCTGTCCTCAACGTTTGGTTGGAACAATGACAGTTGGTTGCTAGGACTGTTACGTCAAAGTCTTTGGTATTTTGGGGATTATGATGTATATGGACACCTGCAGACAATTTCAATTTCAAATGAAATTCAGGAATTTGAAAGACTGTCAGTTTTCTGAGCATCAAATCCCTGCATAGGAGAAAATTCCACCTACGAGTTAGAAATTATATATACAAATGAAAACATTCCAAATGGTTTGGCAAACAAGTAAAGGATGTGTCCTAATTCCTAGCACTATATCCAACCGCAGTTTTTTAAATGTTCATGCAACTTTTATGCCAAAGTAGCACATCAGTTTAAAGCTTAAAATCTGCCGATTAAAATACAATTTTAGTTTCACGAAAAATTATATAGCATAAGTTTTTCCATTCAAAGAACTAAATGATGAAAAAAATCATTTTTTCCTGCAAAGTAAAAATAGTAAACCAAATTGACTTCAATGTGTAGTCACGTCCACAGTAGGGAATCAATTTTCGATCTTTGGTTTTTTAAATATTAACCATATAGTTCTGAGCAGAACAGTATATCCGGTTGAATGCAAAGCACTCTGTTCCTGTGGTTGTAGTAGTTCAAACATTCAAAGAAAGAAACGGCAATGAAAGATTTATATTATGATTCGAATAACATTCGCAGGCAAAACTCAGACCTGCAGTTGATGAATCTTTAAAATAGAATGATTCCTCTATTCACTGCACTAATGATCATTTTATAATCAATGGAAGGAAGAAAGTTACACAATAATATTTTAAAGACACGAAACGTCATGTTCGAAATAAAAATGCACAAAATCAACACACTAACATAACGTTCTAATGAAACCTGCGACGAGTACGGTTAGACACGTTTCTGAATCTCCATTTTATGGTGATTATAATGCTAGGTTGCATTTTGAATTTATTTTGTTTTTTTAGGGAAATAAATTTGAAAACAAAAGACAACTTGTTTGAACTACAGAAAAAATCAGATTTTGGGTCACTAAGAAAATACCGCCATAATACCTATACACAACCAACTTGCGACCACATGTAATACTAATTTTAAAGCCCTTAAAATTTACTATCAGACTACATTAAACTCAAACCAATGCTTCTATGCCGTTGGTTGATACAGCCTAACAAAATTAGTGCTAGGAATTAGGACACACCGTTTATGCTCAAATTGTACATTGTGATTATTTAAAGATACAAGTTTCATGGACCAGTACTCCGGGCTTGATATACGGTGAGTTGTGGGATATGACGTCTGTGCAACAATTGTGGCGCTCATTTCAAGAAAAAGATCTGCAAGTTTTTCAAGAAATTCAGCATTTTTAAATTTGAAATATGGTTTTGTCAAACTCCTCACTTCACGAAGATTGATTATAAATTAAAAGATACGCACAAGAAAGAACGCAAGTTCGCTTAACTGCAGATTCTGTACAAATTCCAGTAACAAACTTTTCCTTGCCATCATCATTTCTTAATTTAAAGTACAAATACATAGGCTGTGGAAAATCCAGCAATGCTGAGTTGAGCTTTGTTGAACCAGTGAGCAGCTTTGACGGTTACAACTGGCTTTGTATTTTCTTTATTTGTCTTTTATTTTCACCAGTGTTTCTAAAATCGATATTGTAATCTGTGCAGCAGAACTAAAGACCAGAATAGCTTTGTGTACTACATAACAGGTTACTAGTCGAACAAGGTGATCCATTTCGTTGCGGCATTGTCAAAAGTCGTGCATTGAGATTTCCTTTAATTTCTCTGTTGTTGGTTAGTTTAGTCCTAAGCAATGCTAACAAACGAGAAAATATAATAGGTTTGTGGCACCTACTGCAAAAATTGAGTACAAGTTGTTTCCCCAACTTGTAGAGAATTTGTTTCAGGTGTTTGTTGGAATTCGTCAGTTATATGATTATTATGAAGCAGAATCGATTACAAACTTGACAAAGTAAGCAACCATTATTACAAGAAAAAGAGAGAAAGTGGACAGACTTTCAAGGCTTACTCTTACATGGAAATGTGACAGAGTTTTAAGTCATCTTGGTTTAAGTACTTCCACAAGCACTCAAGATTTTACCCTAATTTGTTTGAGTGGAGTGCATCAGATTTAGAAATCCTCAACACACAAGGAGGCTTTAACATGTTCTTCACTAAACGCTTTGCAACATTAGTAGAGAAAAATTTAACAGAGTGCAACAAAGCAGCCGCTATAATACCAGAGCCTCAAATAAACCAACTAATGAAACAGCTTCTGGAGATACAAAGTGGAGACGAAATACATGTTGGTACTCAAGCATTGCTAGAGATTGGACTAGGACATTTTGCTGTGACATTACATGGAAATTGGTATCTGGGTTGGCTACCAAGACTTTCTCCTCAGTTTACTAAACGACTTAACGGATACAAGGAATCTGGTATGGATAATAGGTGGCGAGGATTTACCTTGTGGCTTGGAGAAATGCGAAAAGTTAACAAAAGCGAAACCATTAGTTTGTTAGTCGGTGACAGCGATCAGAAAGCAAATATTTATGGAAATATTGTGATTATTTTTCTGATTCTATTGGCAGGACTTGGTGCATCACTTTTTGTTTTTGGTGCTGAAAACCGGTGGCGAGTTTATCTGATAATTGTGAACGCAACATCAACAATTAGGAATAATGATTCAGATTTGATTGAGATATACTGAGTAAGTTAACAAAGCTCATATGTGGACGCTAACCATGCGGCACGCTATATGCCATAAGAAGTAACCATAATACCTATCCTAGCTTACATTTCTTCATAAACATGATCATGTATAGCGACAATTAAAAAGTTTTCAGAAGATAACCAAGCTATTTAATTTTAAAAATACAAGATACATTGCAAACAAAAATTATGTTCAGGTATCAGGTATTGTTTGTGATTATAATTGTAGCTGTAAAACTTATTTTACAATTGTAACAATGTTTCAAATGTATTATGTTAATTGCTGAAGAAATGAAAATGTCCATTAAAATGTTTTGATACAGACATGTCATAACGAGGGAAGAGAAAATAAATATAATTTATATCCTGGAATTGGCAAATATGGGTTAAATGCTGTGCAAATACAAATGCGCAAAACCAAAACTGATCAATTCGTATTATGAGCTTTGTGATGCTGCTTAAGACTCAGGTTCCCATCTAATATAGCAGGTTACGACTTGTGTAGGTTTATCCTTTTTTTGAAAAGTTAACTTTTCTTAAAGAAAAGTTTTCTTTGTTGATCAATAAAGCCATTAAAAACAACAGTAGCGCATTCAAGAAGTATACGTGGAGTTTTCCAAAAGTAATGCAAATACTTTCATCGTACAACAAATGTTTATGTTAAGCTTGATAGACCTGAAATGTTGCATGGTGTTAGGGCAGTAAATACGAAGTACTTGTGCAAAATTTCACAAGCGTAGATTTCTTTAACATCTAATTTTGAAAAGTTGAAAACTTGGTATGAATTTTTCAGCGTTTTTCGAGCTTCATAACTTCAAATGGCGGTGTGTGGCAAAATTACTCAGTCCGATAAAAAAGATTTGGCATTACATAATCCTTAGGTCTTGTAGAATCTGATACCAGTGCATTTGGCTCTTTGTTTCCATCGTGACTCTAAAGAGCATTCAAATTTGAAGACGATCCAAGGTGCAAATTTTAGGAAGGATGCAAACGAATCTGGTCTTATTTTTGGAAACCCCAAACGATTAATAGCAAACAAAATAGTTTGAATATACAAGCATAAAATGGGCTTTATGACGCTTATTGTCATTGGTATTCCTAAAGTTATATGTAGTTAAAATAGAAGCATCAAAAGTAGTAACTCAAAAATATTCGAAAAATCGGGTGCACAAGGTTGCACGTCAAATTGGCTTTGGCATTGGTAAGTGGATTCTTTCGGTGAATCAAATGGTCACTACAATAGATACCTTAGACGATTACAAAATAAACTCATACCATGTCTTAGCTTTTGGACAATTCATAAGAAAAATACACACTTCGAAAGAAATCATAGCTTAAGAATCGTAAAAAACTTATCGATTGTGTTTCACTCTACTGCTCTCGTATTATTGTACGCACACCCGTGATATAATACGGGAAATATACACCAGTGTCTGGACTATGTATGCGACTAATCAGGTTTAGAGTTCTTGTTGACAGTTGTGAAATGCAGCCCGAGAAAATTTTTTTGCACTACTTTTGGAAAACTCCACGTACATATTACTAGTTACGTTTATAAAACAATAATGTTTCTAACATTAGGGCGCGTATTCAGGTTTTAAGTCCGGGGTGGGCACGCCTTTGGTCCAAGTTCTACGCTTCTACTAATTCCACTGCACATCTAAGTGGCTTTACAGGTAAATTTATTTATATCATATACAAGCATTTTTTGTACAATACAATTAAACGTCTTTTATGTTGTGAGAGCTCATTGATCTAATATCATGGCAGCGGAATTCTGCGGTTCGATTTTTAAACTCACACATGAGTTACAACTGCATCAAAGTGTGTAGGAATTAACGCTAGCGTTCCCAGAATGTGGTCAGTCATGGTGCATCTAATCTATGAATTAATACGACGTCATTTTTGCTGTATAATTATACAAAAGAAGTTACAAGCATTTTTTGAAGGATTATGAATATTTGGAGAGAACGTTTTCAGTTGTTTAATGTCTCCAAAGGTGCTTCTGTTTATGGAGATGAACCATTTGCATTTCTATAGTTTTTTCATAAATTTGCCTAAGTTCCCAATAGCCTAAACCTTTGATTTACAAGACCAAAACACATCAATTTGGAATATTTAATGTAATTCAGTCAGGTTGTAAGTTCCGGAACTGCAAAGACCGCTTGGGTGTTTTAAAAGTACGCAAAGATTTGAGTTAAGATTTGCAAAGCAACTTGCTATTCCATTAATAAATTCTTCTCAAAATGGCATTAAGAGTATCTCTCAAAATAGTTTTCGCAGAAATGCTTATAAATCTCAGTAAAGCGTCTAATAAACCAAGCCGATACTCCGGACTTTTCTCTATCTCCAGTTATGCAATCAGTAAGATTATTCCACAGTTAATTGTTGGCGTAGTTGTCTAATGTGACCGTTTATCGCACGGGGCAACTGGGCACATACAAAAATCGAACTGACTTGTGAGCGACTTTCGCAAGTATGTTGATAATTTATTGCAAGTTTTCTGACAGAATACCGATATTAGCCTGATTGACTAGGACCTAAGATACAATTCACAACGTAGAATGAATAATAAAGTCTCAACACTATTACACTCATAGCACCTTACAATTATTGTGTTTAAAACTAAACTCTTAATACATTTGCGGGAAAACTGCGTATAATTTAAGCCTCATAGTTTGCATCTAGAGTCCTAAATGTTTTGAGGAATTCTAAATAAAAACAAACATGATCCATATCCTAATACTATAATATAACTTTCTGTGATAAATATACACAATGAGTTTTAAAATGAATCAAGACCAACACTATTTGCCAACCGGTCATATTTGATAAACAATCACACGAAACGTTAGTGAATACAACATAGTATTTTGTTAGGTTATACATATATTATTAAATTTTCTGATGTTTCGTTTCTGGAACTACATTGTCGATATACTTCTTTCCATGTACTGAAGGTATAACTGTCAATTCTACTAAATTACACGTATTTGGTATTAAACTGGTCCTGTTTCAGTGTTGTCATATTATATTTTTACAACTTTCTAAAAACTTTACAGGTTTTTAAAATGCTATGTGCTTTGTACACTTAGATTAAAATTATACTTTTAGCAAACAAAAGTATACACCGACGCAGTATTCAGCATCATAGTTTATATACTATTTACAGGTTAAAAATTCCACTTTTGGATTTTGAAGATCCACTTTCTCATTGGACTAATTGTAAATTTTAATCAGGCTTACTCATTTTTATTGCAATAATTTCTTACAACAACTTTGGTATGTCTACCTACCCGACTTGGAATGTAAGATGCTCCCCAGAATTCCTCTCACTTGAAATGCTTGAGGCTCAAATATTCGAGGCTTTTAAGTTATCCATAAAGTTTTCGAACCAACAGGTTTGAAAAAGTGTTTTCGGGTTTTGGTCTAGGTTGGTGAAATGTTGTCATGGCACCCCATTTGCCTTTTCTTTTGGGGCGAAAGGAAATCTGATTTGTTCTCTTCATATTCCTAAAATTCTGACTTTGCACAATTCAAAAGTTAAAAGTATTTATTTAATCAATTTAGTAAGATGGTTACGATACAGGTATTTGAGGAAAAATTAGATCCGGAGAAAGAGGAAGAAATTCATGTAGCTTGTTGTGAAGACCAACATGGTTTACTGCTGAAAATAATTGGACTTCTTTCTGGAATGGCAGAATTTTTGTTGATGGTAAGAGATTTTTATTGTAAATTATTGTGCGTAGCATTCTGAGTTTGGGTGTTTTATTTCACTTTTTCCAAAGAAATCTTTTTACGTCCAGCCAAAGCTCTAAAAGACTCCAATAATTTTGTCACATTGACGATGCGTTGAGCTACTTCAACACTGTAACGTCGCACTAAAACTCCATGGGTTTTTAAATGTGCAATCTACACTCCGGTTAACCAATCCCTTTACAACACTCAAGCTTTAATAAAATTTCAACGCACTATGAAAAGCAGAATTTCCGTCTGTCAACTTTCCTCCTCCTGTGAAAATTTCCTAAACTCAGGAACAATTCAAAGGTCTCTAACGGCAAGTTTTCCAAGTGCATTAAAGGTTCACATTGAGTCCGATTACCACAACAAGCTGAAATTTTGTTTTTGCATTTTATTAAATTCAATTGTGAATGTGAAAACTATAGGAAAGAGGAAACCGGTTAAACTTATATTCCAATTCACATTTGAAATTGCATTCTTCGTGTTGCTAGTTTGGACTTTGCAATTGGGTTTTCCTACTGTCCTACTCCTGAGAGTTGAACTGAATTGAACTCTTGATTTTGGCACTATACATACTTCCTATTTTAGCACCAAAATCAATGCAATTGCAATTTACTCTAAGCATCACACGAGAGTAGAAAAGTGCAATGTGAATGCATATGGAATTTGGCATCTAACTATAAATGCCACAGTATGAATTGAAATTAGAATTCAAGTGAAAATCCCACAGTATGAATTTGAATTCAATGAAAATTTGAAACTATAAACGCAGAACTTCAAATGAAATGCAAAATTTTGGTATTGTACTTGTAATCTGACTGAAGGTGAACTTTAAGACGCAGTGCAGTGGTATGTTTAACAATTGCCATTCAGGCCAATTAAAAAGTTCCTGAATGCTTCGTGGCTTGTTATTTCCGTCATTATGCATCCCAGTAATTCATTTCTATGACAAGTTAAAGTTTAACTGTTCAACCTACGGGTCCTCACAACACTCAAACTGTTTAGTTTCCGCCGCAAAATGAATGAATTACCCAGAAATCTACTGCAAATATGCTGGCTCAATTATCAAACAAAAATTTGTCAGTTTCTACATTTGTCGTTGCAAGTAATATGAACACAGTAATTACATACATGCACACCATTATTTTAGCAAGTTTTGGATAACATGGCTGAATTATATCCGCGGTATTGGGAACACTCTCATTTATCGCAACAATTGATTAAAACCAGAAGCATTTTTCGTGCTCCTTTAAAACGTGGAACTTAGAAGTTCTCTTTAAATTTCGCAATATATGTGATCTCTTACATTTTATTTTCAACGTTTTGAAGGTCGTCCTTTTCACTCAAATGTTGTACCATGCCAAGCAAAGTTTTAGTCTTGTGTTGTCTTCCCCTATCCGCTTTCCGGAAAAAAATACTTATTTAATTTTGCAGGGTCTAAAAATACTTTGTGGAGTTTGCATTAGCCCGCAAATATTTACTCAGTTTGTAAAGGTCCTCATCGGACATATATTACGCAGCAAAGTAAAAAATATTTGCACCCGGTGCGTTGGCCCTGTGTAATAACTCAGCTCCATTTTTAACCAAAGACTCAACAGCTTTTAAACGAATTTCTTGCGTGATACAGGGATTCATATTGTTACGCTATTTCTGTTGCTCAGTTAATAAATCAATGGAATTTTCCAACTTTCTAGCGGTTTGTAACTGGAATCTAACAACATCTAGTTGTTTATTTGAACTAATCAATTGTTTATTTGAAGCAAAAGGTGCTTACCAAAATAGGCATTAAGTTCATAGTTGCTTTTCCAAATAGTCGAATTCAAAGGCTCACAGTCAAACAGTGTTGACAGAGTAATCTTTCCTACGTTTAAAGATTGCCACAAAAATTGAAAGGACCAAGCTCTATTTTACAGGTTAAAATCATAAGAATTATCGGGAACAAGTTTTGCACAAGAAAATTGTACAAAAACAAATTAGGTCGGGGTAAGCGTTCAAGACAAAATGACTTCGTCAAAGCTTATTCATGTTCAGCAATAACTTGTTTGTAATTTGTAGTTAACATCTAACCTCGAAGAAAATACATGAATAGCAAAAAACATGAAACAAATCGGTTACGGCAAGGTATACCTATGCATTATAAATTCACTCTCATGTCGAGCTTGCGTGACGAACCACTTTGACGAGTGGAAAACAAAACACTAAATTATTTGCAAATCTCCTTCTTTTCAGCTCAAAAGGATTTTTAAGCGTTGTTTAACAAGCAACCAAAGTGACGGTTGGCAAATAAAAGCCCAGTACAGAGAAAATGTGGGTCAGCACAACACCAATATAAGGATCGATTATCGATTATACGCTACAGTGGCAATGACATTGAGAGCTTTGCGTGTTTTATTACAATTTTTGCAAAGAAATTGGGTTAATGCTTTAGCTGTGAAACTGAAATGTAACGTATTATTAATCTGTTTGCAGAGCTTGCAAGAAGGAGAATCAACGCCAATCTTTCTTTGGCCTGCTAGTCTTGCGTTACGATTATTTAAGCTTGGAATAAAATTGTGCAAAATTGGGAAATAATGAAATTTTCAGTAATTTCATAAAACTACATAAATCATAACACAACAACGGATTTAGAAACATGGTTTCGGAGGATTTGAACGACGGCAATCAAATTCCAGTTACTGGCTTGGGTAAGGGGAAGGTAAATTCTCAATACTCTTTGCAAATGCATGAAACATACAAGCTTTAATCTTTCCTCTAGTCCGAATCAGACAACGTCCCCCAAACAGTAAAAGACGCCGATCATATTGGCTATCGTCATATTGACGATGCGTTTATCTACTTCAACGCAAACAAGTTGGAGAAACTATTCGCCACAAAATAGATGAGGCACAATTTCTCGTGAGGATATATTAGTTACAAGCAATATATGGCACAATTGCTGTCGTACTGCAATGAGCAATGTTGCCGAATATCCCTTAACGATCTGAAACTGGACTATCTAGACTTGTACCTAATGCATAATCCAATGGCATTTAAACAGGAAGATTGGGGAAAGTGATGTGGATTTTGTGGATACGTGAAAAGCTTTGGAAGTTTTATTTAATATTAGTCTAAAGAATTGAAAAGGCTGCTGGAAGATGCAAGTATTGCTCCTGCGATATATCAGGTAGAATTAAAAATGCATAGTTATCTGATGTGATAAATATTGGAAAACTTTAATTTCTGGTAAAAAAGCATCCATATTTGAACCAAAACAAGATATTTGACTGTTGCAAATAAAGAAAATATTGCAGTTACTGCTAAAAAGCCCATTTGGCTTACCGAATGGTCCATTGTGAGCATTCAAATTTTTACAAATTTAAGAGAAAATGCAAGCTCGTCTAACTGCACTGAGATTGTGTCAGGACAAATCCAAATGATCCAAAAATGCTAGAAGATCCTGTGCTAATCAATATTGGCAAGACTTACGAAATATCTGCTGCTCAAGTGATTCTTGGCTGGCTTGTAATGTTAGAAATCAAATATTAAAGTATTTTAATGAAATCCTGTATGGGTTAAATGAAAATGGTTATATGCTATAGATCCAATGAGGCGTAATTCTTATTCCAAAATCAGCTTTTAAAAACCAAATTCAATTTGACAAATTCCCGAAACATTCAACATTTTTGATTTTGAGCTAACTGACAACGAAATGGAAATAATAAACAATCTGAATCAAAACTGTTGAGCTATTACTTGTGAGGACTTAAGCCACTACAAAGAATAGCCATTTAGGTATGAAGCTAGAGCTCCAATGATGAACTTACGGCCTTGCCTTGAAGGAGTAATGCAAATGCCAGCCGTTTTGAAAGAATGTAAACATCTTACACATTCTTGTAATTAGTCATACTGCGAATTCCAATGCAACATGATTGAATGTAAAATGATGATTACTAAAATACACTCTTGATCTGGCCGTCGTAGGAGTCACAACAATAAGCAAATAGATTGGTTTAATGAAATTAACCAAAATTCACCGGAAATATATAAACTATATCATTGCTGTACTTGTAAATATGAAATTGAATGGTGGCCATGAAAAAACTATAATGGGTTTGGGAACATGGAAGGTATACACAATTAATAAATTTTAATGCCAAGTTTAGTTGCATTTTTAGTTGATTAATTAATATTTTCCAATTTTAGCCAGAACTACGTCCAGTTAAGCAAGCCGTAATGGACGCCATTGATATTGGCTATCGTCACATTGACCAGGCTAATTTTTATCTTATTGAATGAAGGAATTCGTCAGAAATTAGAAGAAGGCGTAATTTTTCGACTGGACATATTTATCACTTTATCCCAAGCAACCGATGAAATGCTTTGGATTGTCATGTTCGTTTGGAACCAGCGGTGCAAAAACCTTTAAACACATTTGGCCTGGATTACATGGACTTGTACGTAATGCATTGGCAAATGTTTTGGGAAAAAGAAAATGTTAATCAGCCATCAATGGCAAAAATAGTGGAAAGTGATGTAGATTTTGTGTTTACGTGGAAACCTATTGCATAGTAGTAGTAGTAGTAGTAGTGTTAGAGTAATTTGTTTTTCAGGTTGTATTTCACCCGTATTTGAATCTACAACAGCTTGTGGAATTTTGTAAAGGCAAAAATTATGCAGTTACGGTTTATAGCCCATTTGGATAACTTGACAATCCGTGATAAACTTTTTATATGAATTTGCCAAGTACCAATACCAAGTTTTACCAAACATTTTACTTATATAAGGGCAAGTCCAAATTACTAGAAGATCCAACGTTAGGAGAAATTGGAAGCAAACATGGAAAGTCTGCTGGTCTTTGCGGGAATGTTATACTTTGTTAGATAGTACCTGTTTTTATTTTAGCAAAACTATTTTTTCCAATCTTAAAACTGTAGACATTTCGTCTTCTAAATTCTGTTATATTATATGTGTATACCCAGAAAGGCTTGATTGTTATTTCAAAATCGGTTAACAAAAACCGCACTGTTGAAAAGTACAACACATTCTACTTTAGGCTGACAGACAGTTATGTGGAAGTCATAAATGCGTTAAATAGAAGCTGGAGGCTTATCAAGCTTTAGAGTTTAAAGATCAGTAGGAGAATAGATACTTTGATTTCAAAGATTTGAAAAAGATCGCGATACTGTTTGCAGGGTTACAAGGAGTTTGTTGGTTATTTACTTCTGTATTGGCAGCTGGTGCTGGCAAAGTGTAACGGTAGTCGTTATCACTGATAAGTTATCAGAATGTGGAATTGAACTAAAAAATGCAGTAGTTATTGTGCTTATACGTACAACGAAATTGTAATTTCGTATACAACAGTAATAAGTTCAATAACCAAAATGTCAAACATCAATTACATATGTATAAGTATGCTGCTATGTGCAACAGCATTATTTTTCCGGCTATTTGTGCTAAAGAACTATTACAACTGGTTAAAAATCAGAAAATTTGGAGTTACGCCATTCATCCAGCTCAGAGTAACTAAATAGCGTTTCTGCTCTGTCCACATCTCATTCATGATCCTGTAAAAAACACTTGTAATTGTTGTTACGGCAACACTTGCAATTGGCATAATTGTAATTAAAAACCTGATTTTTTACACTTTTACGTTTTTAATGCAAATGTGTAGTTTCCGTTCCGCTTCTTAGAATTACACACATATGTAATCAGTTTGCTTTGTAGTTACAAAACTTGGTTTTGTAGCTTACTAAAACGCACTAATTAACATGATATGGTTTAATTAAATAGATACGCCAATTCTCAAGACAATCAAATCAGACAGTTTGAAAGAACTATTCTGTTGCACTCGGCATTATAATGTAAGCTTCGTAAACCTGAAAATCCAAACATCAACACTTCCGTCACCAGAATTTATAAATTTATTAATAAATGAATATACTTGTCTCAATCCATATACTCTATTAATAATAATATGTTGAGTTTGCATTGTGCTGCAATGCATGGAATGGTTAGGTGAAAACCCGAAATGTATTAATATTGTAAAAAGAGACTAAAATGATTAGGAAAAAAAGAAACGGGAGATATATTTAGACCTGCTGTTCTTAGCCGTTATAAGCACAGTTATAGAGCTGTCATCACAAATCATTTTTGCTGTTACAATGCAATGTGGTAGTCTTGCTGAAAAACTGTTCTTTAGTGCGTTAAGTGTTCAAAACCTGCGTTTGTCCTGATATCATATTTTTCGTGCTAGTTTCAAATATTATTCAGAAATATAAAAGTTTTATATTCTAATTATCCATACAATAACCATCTTGTTTAACACAAAATTTGTTTTAACTCAATGCATGTAACCAGCACTGTTTGGAGAAATAATTTTCAAGGCATGTATTCAAATTATGGTTATGTAATGATATGTTTTAATATGTAAGCATAATTTATTTCAATGTTTTCTAGTACAATTAAGATTTAAGCGAAGACATGAATTCTCTGCCTTTCTCAGTTTCTCTTAATCATAGCCCTACATGTACTTATTTTATCTTATATTTATTTAAATAATACCATATTTATTTTAACTAAGGTTGTTGTCAATTGCAGAGTAGCGTTTTTCTGTATAAGGCGTTGTGGAGAAATCTTGAGGTACGTGCGTCGGTGTCAACTCTAATCGGCGTTTGTTTTCATGAATTGGTATATGCTGGTTGCTTAGTATTTCTATAGTTAGAAGCAAACAAAGATTTTTCTTTGTTGCGTTTTTAGAAGTGTTTCAAGCACTTAAATCAGTAAGTACAAGTAAAACATTTTTTAAAATATTGCCGTAGTAATTTGACCAAAGTAAGTATTAAGATTCGGTTACCTTCTTGTATGCTGGCTATGAATTTTCTAATATAATGGCTCTCTCATTACCAGATGTATTGGCTGACGGCAATATTTTATTTGTCTGCAAAAAATCTTTAGTTTGCTGCATTTTTTAGGCAATCCTTCGCAAATGGAAAATAATTGTAGAATTTCCGGAAATGAATGATTTTTTGAAGTAACGGCATGATTTAGGGGCCATCCATTTAGAACGTTACGCTGACATAGGCACCCACCCATTCTCTCGAAGCGTAACTCCCTTGTTAACCTGTCATAAGCGTAATTGTAACATTAGGCACCCACCCACTAAAAAACCCGGGATTTGAGCGAACGTTCTAAATGGATGTCCCCTTAGTGTAAATATAGGAAATTTTGTCATTCGCTTATGCATAATACAGTGTGCAGTAAAGCAAGTTTCCTATATTTTACATATAACTTGTAGAAAGGGTATTTCGTCGCAGAAAGTCAGTCAGTGTTTGGTTGGTATCTGAAGACATGTCATATGCTGTATCCAGATCTTTTAGTAGTATTGTCTTTGGCACACACAATTGCACCTCCAATCCATGTCGGTTTTTATTTCTATTAGGTTTTGGTAGTGCTTTTGTAATAATTTACTAACTGAATTCATCTAATTATTTTGATCTGAATGTCATTAAAATGTTAACTGGAAGTCGTCCATCCTGTCTTGTAACTCTCAAACACTCCCGCGTTTTATATGCATTTGCGAGGTTATTAAAACAAAATAATTGTCCAGTCGTGCCCTGTGATAATATTTGAAAATAACTGACGCCCTGTGAACAGTTGCTAAAAAGGTTTAGACGGATACTTTTTGTCAACTCGGCATTGCAGTGCATGTTATGCACTCAATATTATTCTATTAATTCAGTTTTTCAAACTTTTCTTTCACTGTACTCGTCAATATCGTGTGAAAGGTCTTCTTTAGAAGCTGGTGTTTCTTTCCACTTTACTCTTTCTGCTATGAGCATCATACGCTCAAACACTAAATCCTAATCACTAGTCAATCTCGGCAGTTAGATTCTGATTCTAGCACACGCTGACTGACTTTTGTATAACTCTGTGACCAATTACCCTTTCTGCAAGTAATATGTAAAAATTGAGGGAACTTGCTTTACTGCACATTATATTATGCAAAAGGATGACAAAATTTCCTATATTTACTGCAAAAGAATAGGGTAATTCTATGAAAGTTTTTATGTTCGGTGGCAATAAGGAATAAAAGATGAACATGAGTGGCGGTGTTGTGAGTAAAACAGAGCTATTTTTATTTACGTTGTTTAGCCGAGTAAGCGTCAAGCCCAAGTGATGAGTCTCAATGCTACTCAACATAATATTCATTCATACATGTATACTTGCACTACGCTGACCCTAGCTTACGGCATTCTATCATTACATATTATTATTAACAATACAAAGCATTCAACAATGCTAAGCGTCTAGCCATCAGCAACTCTCTCTTCAACAATATCTTTTTCTACACGCTGTGTGTCACGGTTGACTGACCAATAGCTTACTATCGTAAAGTGGTACTACGGTATATAATATAGTCAACTATAAAACATTTCACAAAATCATGCCTTTACTTCAAAAAATCATTCATTTCCAGAAATCCTACAATTATTTTCCATTTGCGAAGGATTGCCTAAAAATGCAGCAAACCAAAGATTTTTTGCAGACGAAAAATTACATGCCTTGGCTGACCCACAGTTCAACGCAAGTGACAAAATAGTGCGATTTGATGCACATCACGAAATTGTGGAAAAGAAAAGAAATTTGATTGATAACTGCCGTATGTACATTTTGGGAAGTTATTGTAAAAAACTATGAACTCTTTTAAATCAAAATCTTTTTTTACTTACTTATTAAAATTAGTAAGAAAGTTTTCACTTGCTTATTAAAGATAAGACATTTTTTCAAGTTTTGTTCGAACCTTCTTTGCTGAAAGATCCAACACGAACACGAAACATGTTTTAGAATTGAATTTGTTTTACTTTAACTTGACCTAGTTGATGCTAATTGTTGTTTGAAGTTTTTCCTGTATATCTCATTATCGTTTTTTTTCAATGGATATAATCACGTTAAAACTGTTCCACTATAATATTGATGCAAGTTGTGTTTAGATGGAAAGTTTTTAACTGCGATTTTTTAAATTAAGTACCTCATTTAGAGCAGTTAAGTTACAAAAAAGAGTACGTAACTCGAGGAACTAAAAGGATTTTGACTGCCAGTAAAGATACGCTAATTGAAATGTGTAAACTACTTACCTATAATTGTGTTATACATACAATAAAACTGTTTTGCTGTTAGTATTAACTAATGATATAAATAAAAGTGGAAGTGTGTTAAAGTACGTTCTTTTGGATATTTTTCCTGTCGTGTGGTCGTGTCATACTTTTTGTATATACTATACGTGGATCGTATATATGCTAAGTGTATTTTAAAAGAAAATTATAAAATCATACAAATATAATAGTGCCCTAATGTAGGATATATCAATAAGAACAACCTACAATATTGTCGATATATAAGTATGCTGAAGGAATTCATCGCAGTCTTATTGTGTATTTATACAACTTTCTGCTTTGAAATTTTTTTACGACAAATCTTCGACTAATCCTTTTAATAAAAATCAAATTAGATTCTAAAATTACCGTAGTAGGTTTGTAGCTTTTTATGAGTTTAAGCTAATAATACTTAATTTTAATTGGTATTACTGTAGATCTTAGGTTGTTATGAATACTTAGTTATTAGCACATAACTGTCTTTCTACATATATTGAAATAACAATTTTAACTGCTGGATTTAATCACTCCAGAGTAACTATACTATTATTAAGTCTAAAATTTAATACTGGGTTTCATAGTTAATCAATCCGATTTTTTAAATGTAACCAAAGTATCATGAAACCCAAAATTGTTTCATAATGTTTCAGCTTGTCTTGTGTTACTTATTGCTAGTGAAACTAGTGCTTCCTTGTCCATCGTAAACATGATTTGTAGAAACAACATATGTACGCAGTAAACAACCATGCCAAACGACTAAAAGATGCCCGCTGCTAAATGAAATGTGCACCTGAAAATCTGCCTTCAGAACTAGGAAGTTAAAAAGATGATCCCATCCCAAGTATCCTTTAAAGCCCATTAGTTTGGTTAAGAGCCCTTTCTGTCTGTTTTAAAAATAAAGTATATAGCCAGACAGACACACGAACACCGACATCTGCAATACCTTATCTATTGAAGCAGCAAACTGGTAAGTGCTAACGGATATTAAAATTCAAAAATGCAATGTTAGGAATGTATTACGAATACCAATAAACAACTAGACAATATTGAACTTTATTAATTTAGTGGATGTTGTTTTGTGATACCAAAATCATTAAATCTGAGATTTCTTTAAATTTTGTGTGAATTTCTTAAAGTCTGTCGGGAATTCATAAATACCATCGGCAATACTTTTAAAGTTGACAGAGCCATTGTTGCACTCTTCTATATAACATTCCATTTTTGATATAGCTTTTAAACAAGACACTTCACCCACCTCTACTAAAACAAAATTCAGTATTTTAAACCGAGAAACTATTCCTATTCACAAGTTACTAAGTTCAATTTTAAATTATTTCACCATATCTCTTTTTCAAAACCTCCTACGATACACGTAATAATACCTAATAGTAAGTATTTTTTAAGCATTTATGTTTTATGTAGTTATTTTTGAAGTATGTATTAAGCAAATTTTTCCAGACCTATTGACGATTTAAAGAAAACGTAATATTTAAAACATTCACAAACCTTTAAATACCAAAAAACACCCAAATATAAAGTTCCCAGGCGCCTTACCGTTCGGTTCCAGGATTTACTACTTTGTTTGAAAAGTGTTAAAGTATAAGTAAATCCTTGATGGCAACAATAGAATCAGTATGTGGTTGTGCTCGGCACTAGAATCTTTGAAAAGATGGAAAACAAATATATTAAACAGTATAATGGATTATTGATTTTTTAACCAAGACCGTTTTCTGGTGGCGGCTTTCTGGCTCTAAGACTCACCCTTTCTTTTTGTTTCCGTTAGGTATACAGAGAAAACAAAACAATAAGTATTGGGGGAACACCCAATAGGCCATATACCAAGGTACGGAGGTGGGGTGTCATGGTCTCAAGCTGTTCCATGTGATATTCCAAAAACTGAAACATTTCGTCAGTCAACATATCGTCCTGTCGAATCAGCGACCGCAGGAGTCTGAAATCCATGAAAATATATTAGCTTTTATCACGCATGTGGCCAAGTGTTGTCAAAAATATATTTGAAAATGCAACATACACAAGGTAACACTTCTGAAAACAAAGTCCAGGATTTAGGATCACGCCTAACCATGCAAAATTTATGAGCGACATTCCATATATGTGGAACCACAAATTTGCTAGTAACAGCAGTACTTCCGCAAGGTATTCCAGAAAATGCGGCTCACACGGATTCCCTATGGTTTGAAAGGAACATCCACGAAGGAACGCTTTGCCAACGATTGCGTTGCGGGACATGAATAGCGAGAAGCAAAATGACACCTCCCATATATACTCTAGGTAGTGTAGAATATACCGTTCCGTAGAATATATGTTTCCGGTTTCTGTTCTAGGATCTTCGGAAAACGTTCTGATGTATCCGATAACGTTGTTTATATAATTCCTTGTGATTCCATGATTCAGCAACAAAAATATTGCTGCAAATGCTTCGGTGAACAGTAGTAGCAAGTGAAGCTTAGATTGAAATCCTACTTTCTGTTGCTGTCCATACTCCTGGATCGCTGCACCAACGAAGATAAGAAAAGACGCCAGTCTAATAAAGTATCCCAGCACATTCTTAGATGGAATTGCACAAAAGCAGGGTGAGCACCATTCTATTGGGACCGATTTCAAACTGTTTGAAAAGTTGAAAACTTTTTCAAAAATTAAAATGTTTTCCCTGAACATGACGGTTTTGTTCAAAATATACTGAAAATCTAGGTATATACGGATATTTTGTGCACTATATATCTCACGCACAGCAAGAGAAATGTTTCTGCGTTGCTGGCTTGATTGTGACAAACAATAATCGTATCTTGTTGTATCCACTTATATAAAGGTGTGCGAAATAGCAAATGCCGAGTAAAGTTAAAACAATTGCAAATGGGCAAAAAAATGCTGCCATGGATATTGCGATCTGACGAAGAAACTTACAGTCTCTGAAAGCAAGTGTACACAAATGCTTCAACGTTCTTGGATATCACGCCAAAATAAAAGTCGTCGTAGTTACAGAATCGTGTAATTGCTTTCCTTAGTCATGATTATTATCCAACAAAACTTGCTGAATTATTAAGATATGCCAGCAATAAAACAAGCAAAAGCTTTTTGACAAAAAGTTAAAAGCACTATTATTTTGTGGACAATTTGAACGCCATTAAACAGATAAAAACCAGCACTTTAGTAGCTTTATGTTTTTGGAATGTCCATTAACCTGAATTTGTAGTTAGAAGCGGCTTACAAATAAATTACAGACTTGAAAATAATTATCATACCAAAGAAATCCCGGTGAAACGATTTGGGATCCTGGTGTATGGTATAGCAATCACCAAATATATTAAATAAATTGTAAGTCGTCGGCGGCGTAAACTGTAAACGCTGTTATTATTACAGCAACGTGGAACCTAGATAATTATTATAATACTATTAGTTGTTCATCTAAAAAATGATGGCATAGTACCAAAGCAAAAAGCCCAAGATGCCTTCTGTAATGCTCAAGAAAGCTAGCTTTCAGCGTGGTGGCTTTACACATTACTTTGCAGAAAACATGCTTGCTTGAAATTAAAAGTTTTTATTGCTCCACGACGTCCATTAAAACACAATTTAGAACCATGGCAATAGGTTTGCATGTTTTTAGTCAGTTTTATTGCCTACTTATGATATTTGGCATACATGCAAAAGCTTTTATGGAAAAGCTATATTAAGTAGTAAATACGTCATTATACTAGAAGATCATGCCCAAAGAGCCATTTGCAGTAATATATAATGTCGGTATTTACAACAACTACATTTTTATTGGCTCTTCGATGGTATGGTTGATGGCTAGTAATATAATTATCCTAATTGAAAACAAACGTTTCTTAATTAAAAAGCTTTGGTAGATTTGGTGACATGATACTACAAAGCACATTAAGTATTCATAGGCCGCGGAGAAGGTGGGGAGGGTGGTGACAAATCCCCCTCAAAAATACGGACGGTGAAATCGTATCGTTTTCACCACCTCGATTTTGACCACGCAATAAAAGTTTATATCAATATAAGAAACTGAGGTAGACGGAATTTCGAAGTGCCACTGAATATTACAAGTCATTAAATCATATACCCATCATACTACAGATTGCACTGCATTCATTGCGGTTCCATTTTGTCCGCACTAATTGTATTGTATCTAGCAAAAAATCCTTTTATTTTAGACTACTTGAGTTTTAGTAAATTCATTTTAGACTCAATTAGTTGTTAGTTTAAGCGTACCAGTTTTGATCGTTGTGTAGGGATTACTTCAAACAGCTAATTGTGAAACAGACTGCTTATAAAAAGAAACCTACGACATGGGACATTTTTAACATGAGTCTACATTTAAACAACTGACGGTACACAAAGTACAGCTGTAGTTTACAACGCATAGTCATAGGATTTTAGATACGTTTGAACTTTTCACTGTATGTTTTAAATTTTAAATAATTAAATAATTTTAAATTAGAATTACGGCTCCATAAGTAAATACGCCAAATATTGTTTAAGAAGTTGAATTTAAAACAAACAAACCAACTGCTACATAAATCTCTAATTTCTAATGACCCCAAGGAGAGCATTCTCCTTGTACTTATAATGATTTTAATAAAATATCGCGTCAGTAATAAACTCTTACAACGCTTTATTATAAAACCCACATTTTTCTATTAATTTATGCAAATGTTATCACGAAAAATATTAGATTTTTCTATAATTTGATTGTTTAAACAGGATTATGATTTTACTCAAGGAAAGCAGGATTTTTGGTTTCCTAATTCATTTTCCGTTTTTAGCCTTAGCTTACTGATTCAATTGATATGCTAACGTTTTTGTGATAGGGCGTACTGTTAGCCATGAAACCAATATAAATTTAAAATTAGAGTAGTTTTTATTTTCTGGAATGGTATTGTAAAGTAATTAACCAGAATTGCGGAAGTCTTTCTCCAAGAACACTTGAAGCAAATTAAGGAATATTACGCTTAAATAAACTTGTCATTTGGATTGGAACGATTGCAGATACAAACTGCGCCAAAATGTTTATGAAGTGTTTACGTACTCGGTACGGATTGTTTCGTTGAAACCTTTGTATTAGTTCTATTGACAATATTTACGGATAAAGTGCTAACCCCAAACCCATTTATACACACAAAACTAAGTTAGTAAAAAATGGGGTTAGAGTGAAAATTTGGTAATATCAATCTTTGTCGTTGAAATGTAAAATTTAGAAAACACGCAGTAACGAAATCTATAAATAACTGAGTTTCAGCAAGGCAGATGTTTCACCAGTTACCATATTAAATTTCACTAGGAATTTATGAAAACCAATGCCAGTCAATTGTCTGATATTAATTTTCTTTTAATTGATATAAGTTATACTAACAACAATACAACGTAATATTTAAAACTTAATACAAACCAGTGCTTGCTTATGCTAACAATGTAGTAAATTAAAGTAAACACACAATTATAAATTAATACTATTTTTCAACCTACGTTTCGAAATATATTTTACCATTTTTGCCAAGGTATATAATACGTCAAGTTGTTCTTCAGAGTCAATTTGTTTTAGGCCTAAACAGTCAACTTTTCAATAGGTTCTTTTCCTGTAGTTATATTATATAACTCATGTGTGTACAAATCATTCAATCCTTTATCACTTACTTATGGGTCACTTCATACAATAGTGTTGGCATCCAAAGGAGGCTGACTGAATATATTTGCATGCATACAAAACGAATGAAAACACGTTATTAAACTACAGCTTGACAAAATGGTAAATTGTCAGCTTTCCGGAAGAATCGATTTTTAGCGGACAAAGATTTATATATGAACTTGTCACCACCTCGTCAAAATGCGTTCCGCGGCCACTAAGTATTCGCTGTAGATTGCCAGGTATTTAAGTTAAATTCGTATTTCCAACTTTACTCCATAGGAACAAATAAGAAACGCCCAAAACGTTTAAAATATAGTATTTACTCTTTTACCATTCAATTGCGGTTTCGATTTACTATACACGTTTTTGGTATTAATACGTGGTTAAACATCCCAAACAATTATGACCAATACTACTGGAGGAATAAAAATCAAATCTCCTGGATATCAAAATTACATGGAAACGTTTTATTTATTCCGCGACATTTGTAGCTTTACTTTCATCGCTTCATTAGACAGGTAATTACACAATGTTTATAAAAATTAAATAAATATTTTTGAATTCGACATAATTGATAATTGTAATCCAAGCTTATACTAATAAGGTCACAGAACTTATCTTCTTCATGCTAGTATACCATTATGATTATTAAGAAATGGCGGTTTATAATCCAGAATTTCTTGCAAAATTCAACTTGAATGTGACTTGAATCCCAGAACAAAGAGCCATTGCACAAACGTATGCCGTTTTCTGTTCCAGTTCTGTCATTAACATTAGAGAAGACTGTTGAGGAAGGCATACTCACTCGTATTTAACAACGCATTTATAGGCTATAGGTACCTACATCCTCTCTATACTCAAAAGATAGGAGAAGCTATTGACTTTGGTAGTAATCTCATAGTTTAAACAGAGTATTAAACAACAAACAGCTTACCTGAGCTGATAAAATAATGGTGAAGTCAAACCATTTTTTGAAACTTTTGTTCTGATATACAAAATTTTAGAAATTCTCGTGAGTTCTTCAGCGTATGTTGCGCTATTTTATTAACTTTTTGATAAAATTTTGTCATGGATGGCGGTTATTTAAAATTTATTCAGTGTTTATAAACATTGGACATTACTCAACATTGAATAAAAAGAAACAAGCAATCAACTTTGACCTAGTATGTAAGAAAGGCATAGGAATTAGAATGTGATTGGACCGTAAAATATTTTGGTCAACTTAGACTTTGAGTGGACTATTCACTTAGCATGTGGCCTAAGGAAGATTTTCTGTTTTAAAATATTATCGCTGTTTTCTCTGATCGTATGATTTCTGGCTCTACAGCATTTGCCACGGATACAATTTTAACCTGGTTTATATGCGTGTCATCATGACAACTCCTTTGGCAATACTGTGCATTATTAAAAACCAGCAGCTTGATGATTTCATTCCTCGAAATTTCAATACACGTTTATATTGGGAAAAAGTCATGGAACTTTAGGGTCAACTGTTTACAAAATTTCCTTAATTTTTTGAGTTTATCTGCTTATCTCTCCGGTTGATTTTCAGTGATAAACTATATATTACGTTTACTCCTACTAGATAACAATTATCGCTTCGTGACTCAGTAGCGCAGTTTTTGCGTTTTGCAAGATGTCACACAAGATGTTTGACCACACAATCGACACGTACCTAGCTGCGCGGTAGTTTGATTAGCACAACCAACGCAACGGCGTACTAGTACGTAAATATTTTCATATTTTTAACGTCTATAAGGCAGTGACCGTGACACTGAAGTTTTAACCTGCTGTATAAAACCAAATTATAAATTGGCACATTGCATGATATAATTTTATTATTTTTGGTGTCGTACAAGTGCAAACATTTTACCTCAACACTTGTGAACCCACAAAACGCACAAAAACTTGATTGTGTTGAGTATTGGTTTAATTACAATTTAATTGTTCACCTGTACAACTTATTCCACGTGTAGGTCAATTTAGATTGATGTAATTATTGTATTTCTTGATTCAAGTTATTCTGTAGTACGGCCAATAAGCTAACAAACAAAACAAAAATTTACAGTTTACACAATATACGTAGGGATGTAATTTACTGGAAAATGTTTGTCGAAACTTTCGCAGTGTCAAATCTGCGATTCATATTACATTCATACATTTTGATGAAAAAGTATGCAATAAATTAACAGTTTGAATGGCATCAACTTAAAATACATTTTGCTAAATATTGGCGTTTCTTGTTTTCAGTTCTGCATGACACTATCCACTCTGTTTTAATCATTACAAAAAAAGTGCGTTGAAGTGTATTCCTCAGGAAATACGGTCTTCTGCTTCTATCTACATTTCGAAGCATTCTTACTTTCAAAACAGAAACTTCAAAAAATTTGCTGGACCAAACACAATATAACCCTAAACAAATTTTAGAGTAAAAAAGTCTTTTAAGATAAGACTACAAATCTACTTTCAAAATCTTCAACTAAAAACACAAGTAAATTTAGTTCCAATAGGAACACCAAGCCCTCATATAAACGTTATTATGTAAATTGATTTCCCAAAATTATTAAAACGTAGAGCAAAATAATGGTAAAATTGCTGAACATTGCTTATTCCAATTCAACTTACATTGCTATTGCATTTAGCGTACTTGTCAAGCAACGCAATTTCAAAAATACACACATGGATACATGAATCCGCCTATGATATTATGGAAACTGCTATTTAAAAAAGGATCAATAGTTCCAGTGAATAAAAAGGCACGTTATTAACATAATTTCATGCTCCTATGATTTTAGACTTTGAGGGTTTGACTAATAAACTTAAGTGGCAGAAATCGTCAGATTTAACATTAACTAGATACAAAGAGAAACACTGGGTGATTTTTAAAACTAGAAGAAAATCAAACATGGTAAGTGCATAAGGTCATTAAAAAGTTTTAATAGAATTACAACTTGCGCAAAACTTTGCTTGGTTTTTATTGCCAGGTACTTTATTCGATCCAGTTTGGGAATTTCGAACGCTCCTAACTGATTTTATGAAGAATTGCAACAAATACTGTGTAGACACAAGATGCCGATTCGATTTGAAGAGTAAATGAAGCTGGTTTGATGGAAGTTTTGCAGAACGTAGAAACTGGAATTATAACAACTAGTTGCTGATTTGAACACAGAACATATGCTGAAGTTTTGTCAATTGGGTTTCTTGTGGACAATGTAGGTAATTCAGAAATGTAAGTTATGGCTTAAGATTTGCTAGCTAAGCTGATACAGGAGATTAAGGAGACAAAAGTTCGCAATAAATACTGACGGGGTAACTATTGCCAATAAAAAGAAATCAAATCAGTTTTACAAAGTATTGACAACATTTTGGATATAAAATGCAGCCAGCTGGATTTTCAGCACAACGAAGAAGATATTTGCACAACCCGTATTCTGCTACTTCCTTGACGCCGTGTAAAAATATTCAAGTAGAGAAACTAAGTTGTCTTCAATAATTTTGAAAGATGTTTCAGCATCCACGCCTTACTAAAGAATTCAATCTTACTCATTTACATGTTACCGCCCAAATGGGCATATTTGAAAAGTTTCACAACCTGAGAAACTTGTACAATATAAATGCTCTAAATGCAATGACCCATTGCTGTGTTCAATGGAGTTTGGATGACTCTGCTGAGGTGACCTCTGAAAAGATCCAAATTTTACAGAATTCGAAAAAATGCAATAAAGAGTTTTCTACATCTATTGCGAGAGCGCAATAGGAAACGCAAGCAGCCTCCCATTCTAATGAATTGAGTGCATTACGACATTTTAAAATTTTTAATTGAAAATAGGGCAAATGTTAGACAAACTGATGTTATTGGTGACAGTGGTGACACCCTGTTCAGAAAAGTGTGTTTCAATTTGCCACCTGTCCGGTTAAAGATTGTCGATTTTACTGTTCCAGAAGGACATTTACATTTGGATATGTGGATAGATGCAAATTGTGAAACCACTACATTTGATGTTGCGCTTAAAAATAATCGATTTTGGTTTGGAATAGTTAGGAAATTGCTAACTGAATTGAAAAGGATTACTCTTCTAGAGTGGCTACCAACGAAGAATAAGGAAGTTATATTTGTTGATGCGTTGCTGTTATATGCAGTTCAGGGAACTCACAATAATTAAGGAAATTATTCAAGAGCTTCTCAGGTTTTGACAAATTGTAGGAAAACGTATCTTAAAAGCATGTTCGTTGATGCATGAAGCATCAAAATGTGGAAATATGGAGGCAGTGCAAGCATTTGAGGTACTTGAATGTAATTTAAACGCGCTAGGCAAAACCCGGCGCACGCCATTATATTACGTGGTAATGAATGCGCATAGTGATGCAAATGATGTGGTGAAAGTTGTATTGCATTTGAATGCAAATCCTGCAATTTTGGATTGAAATAGTAAAACAGCTTTTGAATACGCCAAGGCAAAGTAGTGGGTCACCCAGAAATCTTTGGATTTGTTGGGGAGTGCAGGGCAAGTGGTAGAGCTTGAAATATTTTCGCAACGTTTGCCACTCATAATAAAGCTGTTTTAATTTTGCATGCGTAATTGTAGTTTTTATGCAGTACGTTAATATAGTACGCCAACAATATTGGAGTTGAGACAAGTCGTAGCCGTTGCAGAGAGTCGTAGAAATAGTACGAAGTAGACGTGCATTCAGTTAGGAGAATTCGATCGATTAGCAATGGGGAAAACAAGTTATAAAATTTTCTCTTAGCGGTGGCAATTTTTATGACAGATGTACAGCGTTGATTCTCTCTGGATTCATTTTTGATAATACTATGGACTGTTTTGGTTTTGCTGCTAATTGTATAAAATTTGACAATTGTTTATTCAACTGGTTTCTGGCACTATTTATGTTAATTTTGGTGAAATAATTTCTGTTTAGCTGGATGTTTATTGATAAAAGTACTAGTAAATTTTCTTGAGCTCTTTAAGAGTCTCTTACGATTTATGTTAACAATTGTTTAAGACTTAATGTAATTTAGGAATTTAAATACATAACGATGATAGTATCAATACTGGGAAATATGCTTACAAAAAAACAAAAGCGCTTCAAGCTTTATGAATTTTAACTTTGGTTGTTTGTTACAATAAAGTATGTGGATCTGTAGTACAAGCTTCTGATATCATCAAGCATGCTCACACCTTATGACATTCCAAACATACGTTTTTGTACTGTCAGTCCCACCTTATATAAATAAATAAGATAAGATAAGATTTATTAAATTAAATTAATTTATTCTGTCGATCGGCTATCCAATCAGCATCCAGTCACAACAAAAACAAACTGAAAATCCCGTTCAACACAAATATTTACATCTTATTTGAAATATTGGTATAACACGTTTACAAAATGTTACACAAGTTGATAAAAATCGTAGAATATTGACATAAGTTCATTACCAACTTGGTAGTAGGTTGGCGTTTATTTTTTGCACCTATTTTTATCTTAAATGCCTGCTTGCGGCTTATGTTATGTTATTATATCTTTAAAAAGATATCAAAAAAGGATTTATGACACGAAATGTAACATGCAAGGACAGTATTATTTGTAGCTTCAGAAGCTAATCAAAGTAGTTGTCAATTAACTTACAAAAGGTGATTTGATTTCCAGCTCATCAAATTCCAAGATTTAACAAAATACATTTTTGTTAAATGTGTAACATGAAAGGAATGTGGTAGCAGTTGCTAATATTCATCTAAAAATGTTTTCATACGATAACGGGTAATTTTTAAATCTTCGTTGCATTTATTAAGTCATTACAGGCTAATTGTATCATTTTAAATAAACAAGTGATATCTAAAAGTTTATGACGTATATAAATCATGAAAGGTTACGTTATTACGACAAGCATAATGTGCTGAATCATATTGACGTTTTCTCCATATCTATCTACAAAAACTTAATGACCCATATGTACAGCACGAGGGAAACATTGAAAGTGTACATTTGGGACACGTTTCAGCCCACACCAATGAAATCAATGAAAAAAAATCTGGTGTTGCATAAAAACACAAACTGTGTTACACAAAACCGTGTAAAATCCTACTCTCCCCATTAACAAAACGATCACACAAGTTGACAGCAAATTTAAGAATCTGCTAATATTGTCAACGCGTGATGCTTGTAACCCGAATTCGAATATGAAGCATACACGTTACGTGATATTTATTTGTATGCTTTGCACGGTTATTTTTGTGTAACGTTTTTGACACAGAATTCCGAAGCCAGCAGTTGACTGTAAAACTATCAAAAACTTTACACGAATGAACAGAGTGGAACTATAAACTTTATTTGCATAAAGAGAAAGTCTCAATAATAAAACATTACGCTACTAAGGGCATTAAGACTGCCTTAGCAAACGCTTTTAATGTACATAGATTTGAAAATGTTTGGAAGTGCACAATGGCAACATTGGAACTACTCTGGATAGTTTATTGATTCAACCCACATTAGCTTTTAGGAATAGGGAAAGACCAGATTTGACCTCAAATCCTTACTTTAGTCAAATTCTTCAAAAGAAAAAAGTTGTAGTTGTGGCAGAAAATACTATTGCAGTTCTATTTCTTTAACCAAAAGTGGTTTTTCGGTACTACAAGTTGTCTAATTAATGTGGGCAAAGTTGTCCACGCAATTTGATATGACTCATGCTCGAATAAATGAAGTGGGAGATCCTTAAAGACGGCAAAGTTTGACTTTATTTTCTGGTCTGGTACGTATTTCTCCGTCTTGAAGCTTATTAAATATGTACTTCAAAATCTTCAAGTTTGCAATAATTGAATAAGTTGTGGGTTTTGGTAAGTAGAAACTGTAACTGGAACAGTGAATAACTATACGCCGATATATTGGTAATCCTATGTACCAATTTGGATTTAAAACTTATCTAAGATAAAAAACTATAAAAACAACTGAATTCAAATCACAGTTTTTCAAATAACGGGTACGGATTACTGAACAAGCCTAGTCAATTTCAATCATAAAATTTGCATTTTAGTTAACAGTTCCACACTGATGACAAGCATGCTCAGGTTTTTTAAATACAAGATTGCTTTCGTATTTTTGCGGAAATTGTATTTTATGACAACTAAGGAAAACGGCATTTTCAAAGTTATTACTTATCGCTCACTTACTATTGCACAAATATTTTACAAAATAGAATATAACAGTGACAAAGTGGAAGGCTTTTGCAAAGCTAAAACTCCGTACTGAGCTTGACACTGAATATTGATTTTCAAAAGGATGGATTCTCGATACGATACGGAGAGGACTCTTCCATAAACAAATTACGTATACAGCTATGCGTATGTAGATGAATGGTAAAATGTGGGTATAGCATAGTGCTAGATGTAACGCTGCAGAGAAGATGCAACCGTTTTCCAGAGTAGGCTCGGCTGCAGGTGTAGGCCATAAAATTTATATAGTGCATTCACATTCTCAAACCATGAAAATCTTGAATATATTGTATAATTAAATAGACTACTAATTTAATTTTTGTGTCTTTTTCAGAGTTTTTGCCTTTGGATTTATCAAAAAACACAAAGGCAAATACAGGATTTTACTCAAAAACAAACGAATTGTAAAGCATTTACAGCCTATTCTATCATTCTTCAATCTAATCATAATTTCCAAAAAATGTTTTAGGCAAAATAACAAAATATTTTTCACCGATTTTCACAGTTTCACAGACTATATAAAGCCCATTAGATAGGAGAATCAATATTCAATATCAACCTTAAGACATTTAAATTCGTTAGAGTTGAATATCACGCATATATAGCATTCAGATATGCATTATTGAAAGTGTATATTTGTAAACAAATTAGAAATTAAAGCCTAGAAATATGTATTTCTTAGTAGAAATATAATCAACATAATAAATGAATTTAACTGCAGATCTATATTTAATCACGATACACATAAACCGAATATGATAAAATTTACTTTATTGGAATATTTCATTGTGAAAACCCAAAAAATTTTCGGTCCATGAAGGACTCCCCCAGAAAAAAGCCATTGAAAAAAAATCCCCCGAAAAAAACCCCCTAAGAAGAAAACTCCCTAAGAAAATAACCCCCTGCGATGGTAACCACTAACGAAAAATTCCACTTTTTAAAACTTGGCATGCAATATATCAAACTCCACAAACAAAAATATACAGTTTTAATTAAATTTGCTTGAAACTTTACGTTGGCTATGTTCACAAAGCCAGACGGACTTCCAGAACTAGGATTTCGAAGCCCAGCTAAATGTGGTAATGTTACAAGTTAATTAATATTTTTCATCCATTTCACTTTGCACTTTCACTTATTTCCAAATGTAAATATTTCCATATTGTGTGCCATACAATTTCATAGTACGAAGTACTCGATAGTAAGCAATAGGAATTTAGATAATTACACATTGTCTACCATGATTATGAGGAATAGGTAATAGAAATCGCCAAGAATCTTCATTTGCAATGTGCAAGATTAGTATTTCTGTGAAAGTAAAAAGCTGGACTTTGTAATATTATAGATGCATGTATGCATGTTATAAGCTTTACAGAAAACCGAAAAAGTATTGTTGTTACCGTAGGGCTTTATGACAACAAAGAACCTAAATATTTACATTCTTTGGAATTTTGAATATTATATGGCAATGTACAAGTTATATTAAAACTGTATATTTTTCTTCGTGGAGTTTGACTAAATACATGTAAAGTTTTTTTTAAAAGTGGCATTTTTCGTTAGTGGTTAACTTCGTAGGTGATACTTTTCGCAGGGAGCATTTTTCGTTGGTGGTTTACTTCAGCAACAAAACTTTCAGAAAGATATCGTGCTATATAGAATGTTCATTGACTTAAATACCGACTAACTAAAATATGATGAAGTTTTACTTAAAAACTATATAAAGCAGTGCCTTTCATGCCTTCATTTTTATACATAAAATATTAAATGTAATAAGTGCTAACTGCACAATACACAATATTACATATATTTAACAAAATCTCCTTCTCTTAATAAGTTTAGTAATGTCAGATTTATTTATATTTCAATTGGTAGATATCTCTTAATTACTTAATGATGATTTCTGACTGCTGCTTGAAGTGACATAGTCGTCATTTGTGAAGTGAATAATAAAATTAAAAAGGGTTTTGTGATAATGCATTACGCATCAGATGCATTCAATCGGCAAGCTTTGAAATATTAAGTTACCTATGTTGTTGGAATTCACGTCTGTGACGTTTTTTCTGGTCAATGAATCAGCTTTTTATAGATATGACATGACAAGTTGATTGTAACAAAGTCTTATATCAGTTTTATTATTCCAATCTGTATGTATGCATAAAATAGGAAGCAAACAGGAGAAAGCATTCATTCATCACTCTCCTTTATTAAGTAGCGGAAGCCACATATTAATTTGGCGCAAGCTGTCTGTCCGTCTGTGCGATATCTTCGTAACAGTTTTACCGATTTCATCAAAACTTAGCACACATGCGTGATACATATAAGTGGACATCTACGCAAAATTTCATATCATTCGGGCAAAGGAGTCAAAGGTTACCAGAGGTCGAACGTCACAATGACTACCTTACTACAATAGAATAGTGCATTTCTTACAGAAAATTTTTGTCAGGCACATCTGATTTTGGTTGAATTTTGCTCTAGAGCCAAGAGTATATTACTTTGATTAACTTTTTTGTCTGCCAGATAAGATTTTAATGGAATTGTGCTTAGTGATTCAAGTGAATACTACATTTTCAGATTAACTCTTTTGTCTGGCATGAGATTGAATTTTGCTTCATTAGCTAATTGGATACTATCTTTCAAGATTAAAATTTTTGTTTGGCACATGAAATTTTAGTTGAACTTTGCTTCATGAGTTAAGTGGGTACAATTTCTTTGATGCCAATAGGTCAAAGTTGTCAAAAATTATGAAGTCGTCAGTTACAGTGGCAATGTAATTTACTATAGACAGTAAAAATGGTTTTTATTTTAGTTTTTAAATTTTGTGTCTGGCACAGATTCGTCGGAGTTTTGATCCGTGGATTAGTTAAGATGGCTGCTGTTCCGTCAGACTGTTGATCCTAGATTTACTTAAACTTTGTCGAAATCAGTTGAAAACTGTGAAACTTTGTTGAAAAGACCCCTGCTTTCGCTACTTTGCAGTATGATTGATGCTAATGCTAATGCAGCTAATGGTTGGTCACAGCATGATCCAGCGGATAAAGGAAGCTCGTCGGAGTTCCAATTACCTAACTGGTGGTGGGCAGGAGAATGCGGCATCATTTTGATTGATATGTTTTCAAACAGTCGTTTCCGTTGTAAAAACGTACACAGTGGTTGTTTGTGTCGGTGAGTTATTTTTCCTTTCATTTTCTGGGAACGTATGAACACTTAGAAATTGTGACGCTTTTGCCTGTAAAAGTTATTTTCATTTATTAATTTAGGATTTCAGAAATTTTAAAATTGTATGAATTTTGTTTACACCTTTATGAAGGTAGTTTTCAAGAAAAACAATTTCATTTGCATTTTCCACAGTTTTTCAGGGATGCATTTGAACTTTGTAGACTAACAGCAAAACTCCTAAAAATCTGTTTTCGAAAGTTTGAAGTATTTCAGCTGTTGTATTGCCAGCTGCACTAGAACCATTTATTTAAATTTCATCCAGACAAATAGCACATAATATGTCGTTTTGTCATGACAATAAAATAGCAAACCCTTAGAAACATGAACCATGAATTTTAGAAAATATCTGTATCACGTTCGATAAATTGCATGCAAATTGAATTGTGCTTGTCCATTATAAACCTGGAAATAAATAATATATTTAAAAATCCAGACCGGATGCCGCGCAATGAAAATGAAACTTTATTGTAGCAAAAGGTTTTTAACCGGGAAGAAAACGTTTTTTCCATTTACAGTGTTACTATTACATCGGCTTATTACAACCGGTATATTAATATGGAAATTGCATTCTTATGCACAGGAAATGTTTTAGCTCATGATCCAATACTTATTAAAATTGAAATTCAAAATCATGTTTATGCTCCGATATTCAATTGACGTTTTTGAAGACAAATACAAAACTGCTTCAACCAACTACACTTTTTCTAAAACATCAAACTTTACACGATAATGTTTCGGTACTTAATTTTAAGTTTTATTTTATCTAAGCAAGTAATTTGAGACAATATAAGTGATTGCTTAAACTTACAATATTTGTTAGAAAAAAAGTATTGAAATTGAAAATAAATTCTTTCGCGTGAAAATTTTTGAAGAAGCCAAGTGTGGGCAGCAGCAGTTTTCTCACTTCAAATTCAATTTAACTTTTCTGATCAAATTAGGTAAAACATTTTCAGCTAATGTATAATTATTAGTTAGTATGATGAGTATGATCCCATTAAAGTAACGCATTTCTGTTTTCAAATTTCATCATATATTATACAATGTTAGTATTTTCTGCACACACACAATTTATGCCTTTGTAAATTACAATTTATGGGAAAAATGGCACAGAGGGTTTAGTAAAATACATTGAGTAAAACTTGTTACTAAATTAGAATTTTGTTGTTGTTTCTAATTTGAAAGCTGATCAAAGATTTGATAGAGTTGAGAAGAATCCGATATTTTAGAGCGTGGCAGGAAACACAGATGAAACGTTATTCAAAATTGAAAGTTAACATACGATCTGAATAGTTGAATCTGCAAACAAATAAATTTACCAAATTATTTTATATATTAAGAAAAACAAAAATAGGTGCAAGCATATTTCATTGATTGAACATGAAATGCATTGAAATTTTATATCAACGAATGAATTATTGCTACAAATTAGTGATAAATTTATATTTACCTTCTATGAGAATTGTAGCCTTGAGACAATAGCGGACAAACTGAAGCAACAATGAACAAAATGTTGAACAAGTACTTCTGGTAGGCCATTGTAGGGAATGTTATGTGCTAGCTTGGAAAAAAAATCTTTTAATAGTTGAGAAGCCTGTTTAGTCCTCTTGTAAATACCACAATACGCATCACGCTACCAGTACAATTCAATTTGTCAAGCTACAAAAAATGTAAAACATTTTGCTAATTAATAATTATCACTAAAACACTAGGTTGTAAGCTTTCCAAAAGTTGTCCAGTCCGCACACCGAAAGAAATGTTGAAAAAAATTCATACACACACAGCTCCAGTAAAATCTGGTTTTAGCTGTTAGATTGGTATTTCTCTCAAACTCATCAGTTTAAAATTTGAACTAATAAGTATTTATATATATTTAAAGTGTTTTCATTATTTTATATATCCTAGTAAAACGATTGCTTATCAGCCAAAATCGGCTATTTTTCAGTATCAGCCGTCATTTAAGACATACAAATGCTCAATCCTGGGTCTCTTGAGTCGCTTGTGTCGTTTGGGCTGCCATGAACGATTTCATTATATATTTTGCAAAAAAATAAAATTCACAAAGAAACTCTGAACTCACCTTTTTTCCTTCTCATTGCTCCTCCCTGACGCTCCTCTAACCCGAAACCCATTCTCCAAAGTCTCACCACCCAAACCAGAAGGTATAGCTGACACAGCAGCAGTAGCATAGTCATAACCCATTAGTGTCAGTGAATTTTTCAGCGGTTCAGCATATCGACGCTGATATAAACTTATCCGCCTCCCTAAATTAGGCAAGTGAAGCCTACTAGAATGCCTATTTCTTGACGATTCCAATGCAAACATCTTGTGGCAGCCTTGTACGGTGCACTTGTGCACTTTTTGTAAATGTATGGCTTCAATGTGTACTTTCAATGATCTATTGCTGCAGAACGTTTTCAAGCATTCGGGACACTGTACTCGACACTTTTCTAAATACATAATACACAAGAGGTTGTCCTGTTTTTGTGAAATCATTTTATTTTTTAATTTAAACCTAAATGAAAAATTAGCTGAATTTCCATTCTCACCAGTAACACGACTAACAAGCTGTTGAGCACCCACCATATCCCACCTTCCCACCCATCCAACAGCAGCAGCCATATTATGCGCAGGTGCTGCAGAAGGCATAGATGCAACCTGATTCTGTGCTAAATTATGATGCTGTGGAGATCTGCGTTGGGGTGTTTCCCAGGGTCTGTACAACAGATTAACAGATGTAATCTTTCTCGTTTCTTCTGTAGGAGATTCTGGTGGTTGTTGAGGTGGCTCGGGATTCATATCGGGTTCATGCAATTTGTTGAACTTGAGTGGATTGAGAATTAGTGTTGCTGCTGCTGCCATAGCTGGTGTTATGTTAGAATGGAGTGGGGGTGGTAACGTTTGAAATTGTGATGGAGTACCATTTAGGTTAATTTGGAACGATAAAGTTCGTGTTGCTGGGAAGTGCTGGGGTATTTGTAGTTCTTCCTCCCGAGGGTAAATTGTCCATGGGGTTACATTGTTGTTTAGGCTTGGAAATAGGGTTGATTGGTTGGTTTGGGAGAATGATGGGGCCTGTGCTGGATGGGGGAGGATGTGGGAGGATGATGGGGGATGACGGGGGTCCTGTGGATCAAAGCTGGTGGTTTTAGATGGTAAGTGAAAAAATATGAAAACTTTAATTGTTACCTACCTGAACTATGTATCCCCTAGAAAGATGTCCAACAAACCTGCCGAAACTCATGAGTGTTGTGCTTACTTTTTCGGGTTGTGACGTAGAGAGCAGTCTCTCCATGACGATTTTTATTGGTATTCTGCTCAAATACTGATAACGTATCGTCGCAGGATGTTACGGGTCTTTCTGGTTTTGAAATATAAGTTATGTTGCTATGGTTACATTTCGATTAATATCAACTTGGAACAACAAGGAAAACTTGGGTATACATGCAAACGGAAAAAATCTTATAAATTATATGATGAGAAGTGTTTCAAATGTCAAAGTACTTTTTAATTTTCTCATCAGTCTCCACCGTACATTACAAATATTTCTGAAAAACTGTTTGTACTGGTGTTGAAGATTAAATTGACGATCACGGAAGGATGGGGAAACTTAATAAGTGGGTTCAAGCTAAAGGTCTTTACTTATGTTGTGACCGCGTTGCATGGAATATTTCGATGTTTTTTTGTCTCCAGGTCAACTTGTTACAAGAAATAAGAAAATGTTAAAGAAATGTAGAGGAAAATTCAACTTATAACCACAAGCACCACAAGAACGCTTATTTTTGCCAGTTTGACTTGGGTGTCATGTTGTTTTCTCCACGAGCTGGAATGTTACATGTTATGTTATTTGTGCTTACTTTCTCTCTGGTGGTACTGGTTTTTCTTCTATTAACATTTTCAAACCTAAGTAGATGATTGCTAGGGTAAGTTCAAAGCCTAGACGTAATTTAGATTATTATTTAATCGTAATGGTTTTTATGTTAATTAGTCTGAAACTGAATTGATGTTTCAATATCACCATTACAGGATGATAATCCATTACACGTTTGCTCCGTTCCAAATTTCAACACACTTTGCTACTCATGTTTTGCATAATTGAAAAGCCTCTGTAGTAGCATAATACACTTAATGTATCCTATAAAGATATAATTAACTCAAATATGAGTTTTCGTATTTGAAAAGGTCAAATTTAAAATTTTTATCGTATTTTTCAACATTCCCCAACAAACACCAAAAGACTAATCTTATATAAGCACAAGCAAATTCAAATGTCCCGAGTCTCAACCAGTTTAATATTTTTTCAGCAATTGCAATTAAAAAGACTATTAAGACTAAAGATTAATCCATTACATAGTACTTTTCACATTTTGAAATCAACACAATCTTCCACTTTGAGTGTGCACAATTGATTGTGCGAACCAAGACGAAGTAAATGCTAAAGCTATTAAAGCACACGTCGGTCTATTTTTTACATAATTAATTACTATCATCAGCCAACAAGTTTTATTACGTGTTTATTACGCCTACGGGAGAGCAAATAAACAATTTCATTTTTGCTATGCCCGAACGTGTATACTATTCTAAAAACTATTTAGGGAAAATATATTTGCGTGTTACGGCGGCATTTGCCTTAATGGTGTGCTCGTGCAGTAAGTAATTAATAAGTCATGGAAAGAGAACAATAAACTGAACTTTGTGGTGTTTGAATACGTGCGCAAGTTAAGTATATATACGATATATTCGTCATTAGTTATAAGTGTTCTTTATTGCGCTAAATAGGCGGACTAAAAAGGGTAAAGTGTAAAAGTTGAAAAATAATAATACATTTTAAGGCACCAAGCCCAATCGTTTCTTTTGCACTTCTAAATTGAAACAGCTAGAGAGTGGAGTAAAGATTTTTTGCTCATCTTTAACAAGCTTTGTTTTAAATTATTTTCATTGTTAACTGATTGCAGGGTAAAGTTGGAAAACTAGGTTAATTTTTTTTTCTTTTTAAACGTTTGAAAAGCACTAATAAAGTGCCAACACACTAAAAACCAAGCACAAAATATTTTTCACAAGACACATTGCATTGCTCAACGGAGCATGAGTTTCAAATCAGCGTTTATCTGCATCAAAATTTTCCCGGGTTGGACCAACTTACTGCGGAACCTAATTAAATCAATACGAAATATAACTACAGTAAATGGATACAACATTCATAAACAAGAGGGTAAAATTAAAATTCAAAGCAGTCATAAGAATGAAATTTTGGTGGGAAAAATGAGAGAGAGAAATGATATTGGTGTTTTGTTTTTAATTTTTGGAAATAGATTATGGAATACAAGCCAACTGAAACTGACTTTCTCCTGGCAGATGTTACCCATCTGTAATTCACAAAACGGAAAAAATGCAAATCGTAAGTGTCGGGTTTATGACGATAAATTTAATATCCTTAAGTAAGTCTAAGCTGATAGCATTTCATCCTTAAACTTAGAATCAAATATTGGCAATGTTTTGAATAATGCGGCAAAAGGTTTAGGTGCACTCAGTCCTTTATTTATATTATTTGAGGAAGACATTTTTCGTTTTTTAAAAATACTCATCGCTGATAGATCAGCAAGCCATTTTTGCAGATTTTTGCCTTTAAAACCCAGCAGTTTTCTTATGTAAAATGTATTACGTGTGTAAAGAGTTTAGGGTTTGGCTTTTGGGTTAATTTTTTTCTTGTGTAAGAAAACCGTAAAAATCTCTATCGAAGTTGGTTGTTTGAGATATTTGGTATACATGCCAGTTGTACTATTATTAGTAGTACTAGTAAATTATTTTTGAATTGACATCGTAACTACCTTGATTAATATTCGTAATAATCAACCTTTTCTTTTCAAAAGTGCCAACGGCTCTAAACCGGGCTAAATGGGTTTTAAACCAGTTTAAATGCGTCAGTCATATGCCTATATTGTAGTTAGCAGCGAACATATTATATAGGATTAACATTAACTGCTTTATATTACAACTCAAAAGAATTATGCAAAGTTGGGAAAATTTTAAACTTCACCAATATGCAAAGGGAGAGAAATAAAAAGTGAAATCTTATGTTTTCTTTCCATGGAAAGTTTTGGAAGGTTTCCTGTTTGCGATTAAAAAGATAAAATTCAAAGCAAACGACGGTAGAAAAATTTGGGAAAGCCTTAGTTATCTACTTGAGCAGTGTTTGTATAAACTGTCTATTTTGATAAATCTGCATTTTCAAATGGGGAAAATTTTGGAATGCAATTTTAAATAATAAACTTGAGGAATCTTTGAAGAACTTCCGTATTTTTACAACAGTAATGTTAGAACAAATTTGTTCTTATGATGCAAAAAAATATTTATTGATACGAAATTGTAACGAAAAAACTCTCACCGACATATCAATATTAATAAATATGACTAAATACATGTAATCTGACACTGACTATAACACTGAACATGTAATCAGTGTAATATTACCAAGCAAAATGAAGGACAAATAAAAAATTGATCCTTACATCTCGCTTGTGGGTCCCCCATGAACAATAAACCGATTTAGCGATCATTTGAAATACGTAGCTGAGCCAAGTGGATGTCTGTCTGCCTGATTCTCTGACTCCATTCACCATACTACCCCAGGGGAATGAGAAATCAGGTTAAAAGTCATAGGAATATTTCTCACGACCCAATAAACTAATGTACCAAATTTGGTGCGATTCAAACCAAGTTTTATGGTACGAGGGGTTACCTCCCCCTACTACCCCAGGGGGTGACAAATCCTGCTCAAAATCAAAAGGGCTATTTCTCATGACCCAATGAATCACTGTACCAAATTTGGTGTGATTCTGACAAACCGTCTGACCTGTATCGTGCTCACACACACACACACACACAGACAGACAGACAGACGGACAAATATGACAATCTCAATACTAGCTTCACTATGCTCAGCTACGTAATAACCCATAAACATTGTCGATGAAATGTGCTTGTGATTGTGCACTAAGCATACGTTATGGACCGTTTCCAATTCAAATATATTCTCAACCTTACTGAAAGTAAGCTGGATGAAACTAGCAACTTAAGAACACCATAATGTAAATATGAAAATTCAGTTAAATTTGTTGCAAAAATGTTGATAAATGCAACATTTAAACATCCATGGTAAGCCATTGAAAAATGCTCGCTGCTAACAACGATGAGTGTCTAAGTAGTCAAAAGATCCTACGACAAAATCCTTGATGAATGCAGTAAGTAAACATCCATGGTAAGCCATTGAAAAATGCTCGCTGCTAACAACGATGAGTGTCCAAGTAGTCAAAAGATCCTACGACAATATCCTTGATGAATGCAGTAAGTAATAATAGCCCACTCTGGCCGATTTAGGCCCACCTGGGCTTCTAAAAAGCCCATTTTGCCTGATTTTGAACACATTTAGCCTAGTTTAGAGCCCATTTTGCTGGTTTAGAGCCAATTTAGCCTGGTTGAGAGCCCATTTTGCTGGTTTAGAGCCCGTTTTGCTGGTTTAGAGCCAATTTAGCCGGGTTTAGAGCCCATTTAGCCTGGTTTAAAAATAAAGTGTACAGACAGACGGACAGACGGACGGACGGACAGACAGACAGACAAACGGACAACGATATCTTAAATAGCTCTCCTGCTGAAGCAGCGAGCTAATAATAGCCCATCTGGGCTTCTTAAAACCAAATTTTGCCTGGTTTAGAGCCAATTTAACCTAATTTTGAGCCTATTTTGCCTGATTTTCAACCCATTTAGGTTGGTTTAGAGCCGATTTTGCTGGTTTAGAGCCGATTTTGTTGGTTTAGAGCCGATTTTGCTGGTTTAGAGCCGATTTAGCCTGGTTTAAAAATAAAGTGTACAGACAGACGGACAGACGGACAGACAACGATATCTTAAATAGCTCTCCTGCAGAAGCAGCGAGCTAATAAATGTTTGCATATGCAATAAATGCATGAAAACAAATGCTGAAATGTAATTGGCATGATTATGATTACCCTAAAAGTGTTGGATGTTAAGTTCTAAGGTTTGTTGTCCGATATACATGGTGATAAAAGAGATTCAAAAACTTATTTGGAATTCATGACACATGAAATGTACAGATTGTTTCGACTATTGTTATAGAAGGCGCATCAGTTCAAAGGTTAAACAGGTGCGTCAAAATGCGCTAAATTTGTTCTGGTGTTGATACAGCTACTAAGCTACTAATAAGCTTTGTGATGAAAATGATTATCGTAGACATGATTTGAGATGCTCAATTACGGTATTCATCAGATTGAGCGATGGTGATGAGAACGATTGGCCTAAGCATCAACGTCTTTAAATATATAATTCAATATGTTGCTCACGACACTTTGAATATTCTAAGGCTTGCAAGATTATAAGTCAAGCAATGCAAAACAGTGGATTTTTAAAACCTTGTGTGCCTGGGGTGCTATTATTATTGCAATCAATACCGGTATATGTAATATAAAGCCATTGTATAAGGCCACCTCAACAATCATCAAGTCAATCTAAATAATCTTGGTAAATCTAAATAAGTTTGTACATGTATTGGCAATTTTACTCTTATCACTTGGTTTAGTTAAAATAACATGGTTTGATGAAATCCACTGGTTTAACTGATATTTAAAAAATACTTTAATAATATTGAAATGTATAATAAATTTATTTTTTAAAAAGGCAAGAACCAACTTATTTCCTTGAAAACTGTTAACAATGTGGTTAAATAGTTTTAATTGTTGCTGCATCGCAAGTTAAAAGTTCGATTCAATGTGTAGAATTCAGTGCTGGACATACATATTTTCCTCTGTGAGCCTGCAACAAACAAAATGCTTTTGCTACACGGATGTTTCTAACATTTCAGGAGGTTTTATCTCTATTTTTTAATTTACAGGGAGTTATAGTCGTTACATGAAAAAATTTATCTCTTGCTACGACCAAGTGTACACGGGAAGTTAAGTTTGTTTCAGGCTGAGTGTGTCTAATGAATATTGCATTAAAGGTTTTCTGATTTGACTCATAACTTATTGCGTTTGGTTTGTTTAAACAAGGCAAATCAAAGTTACACTCATCCTTGGCGAGGTCATTTAGATGTAGAAACTACGTTCGATTGTTCTGATGTACATGTCTTATGTATGTATTATATATTAAGTTAGCAATAAAAACTAGTACCTTCGTCAGCAAAGTAGCTTGGCAAAGAAGAAATCAATCTCAGTCAAAATACAGTTGCGGTAAATACTTATTTAAGCAAAAAAGGCAAATTCAAAGAGTGCATACCATAAACTATATATTTTAGCTTATATAAGCCTGCGAAACAAAAATGCTGATAATCTAACATGGGATTATTTTGAATTGGTGGCGTTGTGGGTGTAGTTTGAAGAATCGTGTTTTATTCTATCGTCATTAGCTGACATTTTTGTACACAAACAAATTTGTACTATTGATAACTATATGGTAAAAACTGTTTAACTAAACAGGCTAGGTATCTAGGTATTTTATCAAATTTGGAAGAATAATGTAAGCTCTTCCAGTGCGTTGTAGTTCAACAGATTGAATTTTTTATTTTTAATGTAAAATGTAATAGCATTCCAAATGCTGTTTATATCCTAAAACGAAGTGGTTTTAAGGTATATAATTTTAAAATGAGTGAAACTGCACAAATGTCAGTCATATGTTGTTGGAGATTAGCAGTAAGAAAGAGTTAAGTTAGACATTTATGCAAATGAATAATGCAATCTCTCTTTTGCAAGTTTACGTACATTTTGAAAGTTTTTGTGCGGCTGCATTTGGTCAGTTTATCGCATTATCGAATTTTAAACCTGAAAGATAATGAATGTGTACCTAACGACGTAACTAAACACGCACTTTCTTTGCCTCAAGCTTTACTGTCTTATTGTTTCTTGTCAAAAGTTTTCTGTGACATTGATCCTCTCGTTTGGAAAGCAAATATTTCAAATATTTTTGCTTAATTTTTTCTGCCGCCGTTGTGCAACATACTTAATAACTAAAGTCAATAATTCCTTAAAGATTTTTGATCCGCAAACCATTTAAAAACTTAAAATGTGGAGTTACATTTTGATGTAATACACAAATACTTTCATTTTTATTTATCCTCCATATAACTTGTTTTTCTTCCTTGGGGATTTGCTGTAGCATTAAGCCTCGTCTAGAGCCCATTTAACTTGGTCTGGAGACAATTTTGGTCGATTAGAACTCATTTTTCTTGTTTAGAGCCCGTTTAGCTTGGTTTAAAATGTGCAGACAAATTTAGAGTTAGAGAGACAGGCAATTGGGCAGCTATTTTTTAAATAGCTCTCCCGAAGAAGCAGAACTCCGCTTAAATCTCTCAGAATAACCAACAAAATCTGTGTAAATAGACGAACGCAAAAACTAAGATAATAATAAGGAAAATAAGTATATTAGTCAATATTAATTTATACGGTTACATGTAGAGTTGAAAATAATTGCGTAGTTTAGTCTAAAAATAAGAGTCTATTAGTTATTATATAAGTGTACGTTATGCGTATAATGAAAACATTATGACTAACATATATTATTTAAGAATACATAATTATTATGAAAGCCATGATATAATGCAATTTGAATTATTCAAATGTATGCAAACAAATAGACAAGAATTTCTATAAATATATTTTAATTAATTCGGTAAACCTTTATCTATTTATCTATGATAACAAAAACACAAAATAAATTAGTAGTTCTTGTATAAATAAAGTGGTAAAGACTTTTGTTGTTTTAATTTAATTTGTTCTAATTCAACTTTTTCTTTAATAATTTGAATAACGAACATTTCGTTCATCGTGAGGGAAATGCCAGTACCAGGAACCTGTGACTTAGTTTCATTGCTTATGCCATTTCATTACATTTCGGAATCACCACATACCTGAAGAAAAAGTTGTAGTACGAGATCATTAAACTGTTTGGTAAGTTGAATAATAGTACCATTGTCATCGATATTACCATGCCACTATAGATTTCACTTTCACATATTTAAGTACAATTTTCCAAATTACAGCATACTAAAAAGTTTTACCAGCCAGACAATTGTTTAAAATGGCATTTTTTGGAAACTGAAGGCGTTAAAATTGCTTTATGTTATTGAAAGAATTCTTAGAATATGTTTGGCCTAGTTTGTTTTTCATTACAAATTGGAAATTCTTTACAAAACGCCGGTAACAGCACTGAAAAACGCTGTTGACTAAAGGTAAGCATAAGCTGACCTGCATTAGGATTTATAAAACATTTTCCCGACTTTTTATTATTCCAGCAATCGTAAATGTAAGTTCCTCAGACTACATTTAAAATTTTACGATGATTTTGATTTATGATTTAATTGGCACATAAACCCTTTACAAACTACAAGCTTTTCACTTTTGAAATTGAATGAATTCCAAATCTGCCGCTGATGAATTGATACACTTGCCATTGTTGTGGCTTTACTTGACTTGGTTAAACTGGAATAGAACTTGGTTATGATGCTTATTGAACTAACCTTCAATTGCAGTTTTCATTTTCTGAGTTTGTTCAAAACTTAATCAAGAGTCAGGAGCATAATAAGCAGCAAAAACCAAGATTCAATAATGCATATTTAGTGAAATTGTATTGAGATAATTTGCATGATTTGCTATATCGATGGTTACTTTTCGATTTGTGCTTTATGAAAATCTCTGTATTGCGATAGGTGCTTTATGACTTTTCTCACAAAACTCAATAGGTGCTATATGACTTTTCTCAGAAATTACGATTGGTGTCATATGAAATTTTGGGGCGAAATGAGATAAGCTATAGAAAAAATTCGCGAGAAAATTACGCTCATTTTGGTACCAAAATCTCATATCACCCCAAAAATGCATATGGCACCTATCGAAATTTGTGAGAAAAGTCATATAGCACCTATTGAGTTTTGTGAGAAAAGTCATAAAGCACCTATCGCAATACAGAGATTTTCATAAAGCACAAATCGAAAAGTAACCATCGATATATAATACTGTGATGTTGAATTTAAACATAAATTGTAGAAAAGTTCGTTGGTATTTTTACGCACTGGGGATTCTTTCGTTTGGGGCAAAAAATGTGTGAATTCTATCGTTGGGGATTCTACAAAAAGATAGTTCTGAAAAGATGCCGTTTTCTAAATTTCGTTGTTAGATGGTCGACAATTGACAACGCAATTAAAATAATAGTGTCTGGTATTGGTGGACAAAGTAGGATGAAATGAATTCTTGTAAGAATGTCAGATTGCGAAGTTTTGGTTGTTGCAAAAATTTTGTGTCTATTGTAATGTTGTATGTGTGTGCTAGAAGCTTTGCCTTAATCTAAATCCAAGTTAAAAATGCAAAAAAAGTAGTAGCTAGGGGGATCGATACCGCAACCCCGAGTTGCATGCTCACAGCCTTCGTGGCGCGTCAAGCGCGCTAGCCACTAGCCTATAACGGGTCGGGCTGGATGTAGGTACTGAAAACCCAGACCAAGTACACCAGCTCGCGAGAACACAAGGGGAGTACACCAGCCAGCTAGTCTGCATTGTTTGCTTGTCAGCTCGTTTATCCAGCCAAAGAGCCAAATACATGTGTAAGATAGGACAGTTCTCATGCAAACACGTGTGGATGGATATCGAGCGTGTCTTGTGCTTGGTCTGTACTCAGTACGTTCTCACTATGTATGAGTGGACGGTATGTACAAGCTGCAGCTGAGGCAGTTAGAGTGGTTTTTGTATGTTTAAGTGTGACAGAAAAAGTGTGACAGAAAAAGTGTGACAGAAAAAGTGTGACAGAAAAAGTGTGACAGACGGAATCTCTAAACTAAATCATATGCTCAGAAAACTTCGCAAATAAATTAGCATGAATATTAGTCTACAGCAAACCATTAAAAATTATCACTGCCAAAAAAGCGTAAAGTGGCTTGAATATATTGCTACTGACACACGGACAAATAGACACGATATCTTAAATATCCTGCAGAAGCAGCGAGCTAAGAATTAATAAAGTTAATGTTCCGGCTCATGGCAAACACCTTGTGAGAGAGATGTAGGCAGTTTCTCGGATGAGGAAAGTATTTTTATGATATTAAGCATTAATTAAGACATGCTGGTTTTTAAAACAATCTACACTAATTTCTTTAAAAATAAATAAAACCTAACCAGGTATACATGCGTTCTATGAGATTTTGCAAACTTTCTGCACGGGCAACCTATTTTATTTCAAGTTCAATATACCCAGGATTCAAAAGCATAAACCTTAAAAGCATAATGACATGATGAGTGTTTCAAACGAAAACGATTTTTAGTTTAGATGTGTAGCATAAAATCGTACAATATAACATTTGATTTTTAAAAACATTTTTACTGTCGAAAGTTTGTACACCAAGTTGCCCTTTCCATATTTTTTTAGTTTAAATTTAAGAAGAGATTTGTTTTGTAAACTTCAACTTTGTCTTTCTAGACCAAATACCATGCTAATAAAATGATGAATGCGTTTAGAAACAGTTGCTAGTCTTTACCACTTCAATAATTAACTCATGAATTAATAACAATCGCGAATTAACATTTTGTCTTTTATTGCTTCATTTCAAAGATGCACATAAAATAAAACTGAAATATGTTAATCCTGCCAACTTTGTCCTCCCGTTTCTGCATTCATCTCTGCCTCCCTCCCCGGTAACATCTTCCCCTTTGCTATATGGCTTGTGTGCAGAGGCTAAACTACGCCCGTGAGAAACCGTGGAAAGGACGGGGGCCGGGACAGTAAAGCAGGGCAAAGGGCCGGGGTAGCCGGAAACTAATCGACTAAAATAAAAAATTTTCACTTACTTTTCATCTAATTCAAATTTTCAATAAGCTCATTTTTTCCAACACTGAATAATACGAAAATACGAAGAATTACAAATTGTTTGCTAGATCACAGAGTCGAACGAGCTTAGCTATGAATTAATCAGCAAACGGTTAACTCAACAACTTAAAAACGAAATGCAAACTTTTCTAGCGGGAGTAAAGTTAATGAAAATTTAATTTAGCCCGGGTACACTGGGAAGAAGATGGCTTAGTTGGCTAATCAACTAGAAGTAAGACACTTCCGATGGTTCTTTGCTAGGCCAGATGAAAAAGTTTAACAAGAATTGCAAAAACATTATTGTGCGTTTTAGCTATCTAAATCCCATGACAGAAACTAATTATTGCATTCCAAGAGTTTCGAGATCACTTTTCTGGCATTTTCATTATTCTTCGTGCAAGGTTACGTTAGAGTTATGAGAAAGAAAGATCGGCGCAAATAACTTTAGGGCTCTAAAAACTGCAAATTAAGCAATTAATTGACTGGTGAATGTCAAATGGCCAGAAATATGGCTTGCAATAGGGTCATAGATAAGGTCGTCGGAAAACATTTGATATGATTCTCTATACGAAACTATAAACTTAAATTGATAAAAGCTGATACGTTTGTACATCAAATAAAGCAACTTATCCTTAAAGATAACAAGTAGTTATCTTGTTGTTATTAACAACACTAAAATTAGAACCAAATTGTTGCCGATTCCTAGGAACCAAGCAAGTTATGTTTTAAATCTCATAAACTATTATCTCATGTTTTCCTATTTATTGACAAAATTGAAAGCTGTTTCTTTAAAATGTTTGATACTTACCATAGAGCCTGCATACTCACCACATCGTAAACATCAATGATAGCTCACTCCTGTAGCCTTTACATCATGTCATCATCATATTAAAACATCAGAGATATTTAATTCTCCAAGGCTATTAAATCACAATCTAATCACTGCGTTAATATCAGGGGAGAGAGAGATAGATCGAATAAATCCGTAAATTGATGGCAACGTACTCCAGTATTTTAAGTGATTATAACTAAATTAGTGTGTTATTTGTATTTGCACTTTCCAGCAATAAAGTTTTGCTTCATCTTCAAGCTGATAATAATAGCATGTAATAACGGTACCGTCACACAACGTCTTTGTCATTTTACCATTTACGCGATTTTGGCTAAAAAAGTTAGCATTTATGTGTTAGTTGCGGTTACTATCGTTTAAAAGTTGGACATGCTTATATATTCTTCTCTGAATTTATTTATATAACGCATTGCGATATTAGGTACAAATGGACTAGAATCTGTGCCTGCATACAGCAAGAACGATACAGCTATTTTGCATTGTAAATGATCATTGATTATGAAATATGCCCGTCTATAATTAACAATAATAGTAACAAGTAATATTATATAATAGATAAAAAACATATAAACATTTTCACGGGGGCCGGGGCAGAGCTAGTTTAGCTACTGCTTGTGTGTTCCCTTCCCTGCGCCCAAGCAGCTAAGCTGAAAAGGACAGATATTTCCCGAGCCTCTGCAACTCCCCTTTGGTCACCTCATTCCCAATCTATCCGAGTAGCTCCGCTGGCAAAAGGCTTTCTTTTCGAATTACTCCCGAAACTTTGATAAATGCCAATATGTCTTAGCATTGGAACTGGGTGGTGTTAACACTACTGTTAGATAAGAGTATTTGTGGCGCACTACAATTTCACATTTGGTGGATTGATAAGTAATGCCGTCATCTTCTCCTTCTTGTCAGGTTTCTAAAGACCAAAATGCCCTTTTCGGGTAAATTTTCATTTGTTGGGAATATTCCGTTGTAGTGTCATCCTCATCCTTCTCATCATCATCACAAATAACTTTCTGAGTTTCCTCCATGGTCCAATTATCATCTTTTGCTTTTCTTTTGGAAAATACCTTGCCTTTCTTCGACTTAGTTTGAGAGGACGATGGAGGCGATTCTTGAAGGGATCGTAATCACACGTCCTTTTCGTTATCATCCTTTAGAAACCAGTCTTGTTACTATAAAGCCTTTATTTTGGAGCGACGTGGTCCCTTGGAGCTTGAAGGAGTATACTTTCATTGTTCTCCTCTAAATTGTTGGAGTTGGAGTAAGTACCTCCTCCAGTTCATTTTGTAGCCTTTACTCTCCTTTCCATTCTTCCTTGTTTCTCATTTCGGTTGAAATTTTCAGCTTGCACGAGCAGACCATCTTCCCAGCCCTGTTGGGTATCAACCTCCATTCCAAAATCCACTTCGGGTTCTGGTTTGATGTCGTCGCTTTCAAACAAACGCTACTCAGCATTAGCCAGATCGTCAACAGACATCTAAAAGAAATTGGAAACCCAATCACAGTTTAATTTAAATCAAATATAATCTAAACCATTTCATTCAGAATTGCTCAAACCATTTCATTTAAAGATTTAACGTTACAACCGGAAGTAACAGGTTCCCCTCATTATTCTTCACCGATTTCCTGCTTCGGGCCGAGCTACTCCTCAGATTCCCCTCCAATGTTTCTTCCATTTCTACCCGCCTTTCCATCAATCTTCTTTTCCCCTTCTTCCTGATCCAGATCGACTAATAATCACAAAAAATCTCACAAATTAACTCCCAAAACCAACCTAACCCTCAATCAAAACACAATTTAATCAACTTTACAACTTAAAATTCTTAACAATTTGCTGCCTCACCCTCCAATACCTCTCATCCTTCTCGTAAACCCCCTCCCACCAAATATGCCCTCAGAATCCTCCATCCTAATTCTGATCTCTCCACCCCGCATCTAATCACCTCCCTAAGTTGCTCTACCTCTTTTTGAACCTCCATCAATCCCTCCAACTCTCCGAAGCATGCCCCACAAAACGGAAATCTTTCCCATTCAAAATCATTCTTGGAACTCTTCCCCTCTCCCCCCAAATCCACATCAAACCACCAGTCCTAAATTTCCTTCTACTTATCACTCCAATCCCCTCCACATCCTCCACCTTCTCCATAAACCCTCCTTTCAATTTCCCTGAATTCACCACCATCCTCAGTAGTTGTCAAAGTCACCTTCGTCTTTACCATCACCTCGCTTAACAAATCCCCTCCACAAACTAAACAAAGTGTCACCTCGTCCATTGACATGTTGCCCTCCATCACCTTATCAACTCAACTAGCCCCCTTCATTTTCTACCTCAAAAAATAATTCCTTCTAAAAAATCCGTTAATTCACTCTGAAACTGAAAATCCTGTTCACGTCTGCCCAAAATTAGCTGACTTTCTATCTATGTTAAAACCACTTCAAATTCTTTTAAAAATCCTCTTTCTTTCCCTTTTCAAAGTCACTTTCATCACCTAATCATTTTGTCTATATAGTCAAATCAAAAAATTAGTTGTTGTGGGCTTGGACTGCAGTGAAAGTCTCCTCCAAAACTGACATTGTGATATCCAGGGACTGATCTGAAAATCCCATATTCTAGGGAATAGAAGCAATCATTACAATAAAACCGACTAATTATCCGTTTTACGATCTTAAAACGTTTCCAAGAACTTAGCAAAACTACAGGAACCTCCGAAGGATCCTCATCTTTCCTCCTCCTTCTAGCCCATCTTGAGGAGGTTCCATTTTCCTCCTCTTTTTAAAAATCATTTACCAGACTTTCTCGTACCTTCCATCCCTCTTGTGAATCCCTTCAGCGCCTCCAAAAATCGGTTGCTGAGTCTCCTCAATCCTACTCCTTATCCCCTCAATCCCATCTTGGATCCTCCTCTGAATCTCCTCCAACTGTTGCTGCAGTTCCACCAAATTCATTAACTGCTTTTTACAAGTACCGCAAAATGGTTAAAGCTGTTGCCATGACAACTGCTGTCTCCAGTGCTTGTATCCGTTTCCGTCCGAGTCCGGAGGACTTTGGCTTTTAGCCTTGCTAACTGGGGTAACCTGAGACGCTCTCGGAGTCTTCCTTGACCAGGTAACGGGGTAACTCCAGTGGTGGAACTGGGTCCACTCTTAGCTGCCCCGGAGGCTTTAGCCCCGTTGCTCACTTCAGCTCCGAAGCCTCCGGAAGTGCTGCTAATCTGCTGTGCGTAGACTTGTGGGGCTGCCATGATGGCGTTTGGAAAAGGATAAGCCGCCACTTGTCCGGTTTCTCTTCTTGGATTGGCTGGTGCTTTGGCTACTGATCGAATGACGATGACCCCCAAGAGCAGTAGAGCTTCGGTGACCCCTTCAATCCTTGCCAACTGCGTCACTGCTTGTTTTAGCCCTCCCCGTGGTATCTCTAACTCCACAGAAATGAAGGTGACCTTCCCCACGGTTTGAAGTGGAGCTGGGTTGGTGGCTGCTGCCGTTGCTGGCGCCCTTGGTGGAGGGGGCTTCTTTTTCGGAGAGTGCCTCGGGGTGAAGTCGAAGTGCTTTGGCGTTTGGGACCGGCTAACCGCTTTCTGAAAATAAACAACAATTTTTTTAAAAGATCAAATCCAAATAGCTGAAAGTTGTCGTAGCTTACTTCCATCACCGTCGCTGCTCGTCCATTCTCAGTCTTCTTGGGGGACTCACTTGATAATTATGCTTGGCGTCTGCTCGACGGTCACCTCTGTCCCTGTCCCTATGCGATTGTCATGTTAGTCATAACATCTTGAAGAATTATCGCCTCCTCCCCATGGATCATCCCTAGCCTCCTTTCTGTCTCGAGAACCTCCTCCACCCTCCTCGCATTCTGGTCCTGACATGGCCATGGCGGCTCTCGTGACCACCTCCGTTTCTTCTATGCTGACCACCGAATTGTGACTTATGCCGGAAGCGATCTCCCTTGGATCCCCTTCCAGCTTGGGACGAGAATAGTTGCTGACTTCTGTCTTGACATCAGCTTCAATCTGGTCAGCTAACTAGGTTGTTGGCCTGTAGAATTATTGGGAAGTTGAGTTAGTTCAGCAATCTACTCTGGAACACGGTTAATCTGCTGAAAACAATTTAAACAGAGGACACATTAATTAGCACAGTTGTTTAACAATTTTTAGAATAATTTATTGTCGATCTAAAAGTCCATGTGCCTATTAAATGTAGAATTTGGGGCATTGTGAAAATGCATTTTTGCACAAGATCAGACTTTTCTGTAATGATTTATAATTTTTCTAAGGAGAGAATTTAAAAGAAAATTTTTGTTTATATAACCATGTTTGAATTCTGATGATAAGTTGATTGACCAGAGGATACGCTTGATGAGCTGAATGAAGAGTAAATGAAATCCTCCCAAATTAATTTTAGAGAGACGACTGACGAGGAGTAGTCTACTCTAGTCGAATTTGAAGACGAAGCATTTATCCTTATTACTCCGAGCTTCTGAAGATCCCACAACTTATCTACTACGTAGTCATTTTAACTGTTTGGCTGTACGTGTTGAAACAACTTTCAACACTATTTATGTTGAAGATAAAACCTATCGGGCAGACAAGATTGGGTAGTGGTGACGATGATAAACTTATAACTTTTAATTATCTGATCTCCTCTGTTTTTCGTTTTTCCCTGACCAGTTTTAAATCTTATTTGCCATCCTAAACCCATTCCAGTTTGGAGACTGACTTCAGAACCACAAGAAATGTGGATGTTATCAGTTTCCAGTGGCAATCGCAATTAGTATAACCAACTTCCCGAGAAATGATTATGTTCCCACAAAAATAGTTTCCGGATCCTTAAGGAGGTTCCTGGATTACACCTCCACTTCCTCCTACTCTCCTTCCCCAGCCACTACTACTGAGGATGGTGGTAATGGTAATAGTGATGTGGAGGTCAAGTCTCCATTCCTTGCAGGTGCTTGACAAGCTTATCATTTTGCTTTGGCTGAGTAGACGCTGATTTAAATAGCTCATTAAAAACAAAAAGGCTTCACTCAAGAAAACCTGATCGCACAAATATAGTTACTTAAATAGTTATAACAAATTTGCAATCTGATCAAGACATCTCACATATTAAAACGTCATTCACTGTGATGTTGTGATGCGTGAACTGTTTACAGAGTTACGAGATTCACTTTAATTGCCGTGTTAACTGTTCACACGAAAAGACGCGTTTTATAAATAACAGCAAGTTTCAGAAAAATTGTACCACTAATTTTATAGACTGAACTTGCCTCAGAAACCACAAATCTTAATTAAAATTCTAGAAATGTAGAAATAAAACCTTATCAGAATAATGGGACGCGACGTTTATCAAGTAGATTAGCAATATTTAGCTGCTGCTGTAAACACAGAAATAAAGCCAGTTAGACTGACAGTTCAAATTTTTCAGTGATTTTGTTGGATAAAAGAACACCGTCAGAACAAATAGAAGCTAACCCCTTAAAATTAAGATGAACCGGCATAGTCTTTAAACCTGGTTTTCTGATGTCTGATAATAATTATCACAATTAAGTTCGTTTAACTTTCAAGTGTTCATTTTACACAGTATAATGCCAAATGCAAAATGTAATGGCTTTATCCAGTATTCAGCAAAAGTATGAAGAATAATCGCAGACAATGACGCGGTGTCATAATAGACGCTTTCTTCTTAAGTGTTCATTTACTCTTGTAGTTAAATAATTAATGCGCGCTCCAAACATTTTTCAAGTTCATTTAACTATCTGCCAAACTTCCCGTAGAACATTTATTGACATTCTTGGACTAAGCTGATCAGCCTAATAATCAAAACATTTGCAACAAATTCGGGTAGAAAACTTATCATCAGAGTAGCGGAAAAGGTCAGAGTTCACAGCTCTCGCAGAACACATATTTTTTTGGCATGTAGTAAAAATTAAACTACAAAAAATGCAAAGAACTCTAGTGAAATTTAGCTGCTAAACTCCTACCAGAAAAAATGGGTTCTAAATAGGTTATAATTGCACAATAAAACTGTGGGTCGTTGACGTTGAAGCGCTGAACTATATAGCTCAAAATTATGGATGATAGACGATAAAAGACAAAGTTTCTAACCGTGCATTATAATTAAGAGTTTTTCAAGGACGATAAATAATCCAGGATTTAGAACATGCACTTAATTCTCTTGTCACAAAATAACCGCTTGTATCGTTAATAACTTAAAAATAAACTGTTTTCTGGTCGTAGATTAGTCAAAAAGCTGAACAAAGTTCTTAACTAAACTTCAGTTTTACATTTGAAATACCACCAAACCAAAAATTAAGAATTTAAATTTCAGTAATAATTTATTTCATTTTCACTTTATAAAAAAACTGTTTATCGTCTAAAACCCGTCGCAGCACTAAAAAGTTCAGGTTGGCTTTAATCACAGCACGAAAGGCTTTACCACCCGACCCGAGAAACTTAATTATAAACATTCCCAAAATTCTCCAGCTTTTCAGCCAGCCGAAGGCGGATTTCTGAATATCTAATACAAACATTACTTAAGTGAGATTCTTGGGTTTGCAGAAACGAGATATATTTTTTAACTCGACATTGTATGGTATTGTCAGGCAGTAAAAATTCAGCTCTGCTGTGAAAGCTCTTCAACCCAAACTTATACCCAAACGCACACGGCAACAGTATAATAATCCGTTTTTCTTTATGTGTTTATACGCCTATTATATATTCTTTTAGGTTTTGCGTGCAAAGAGTAAAATGGAGCCGTTCATTAAAACCAATCCTTAAATTTTACAGATAGTTATCCTTTTTATTTGCAAGGGTTCTCTAAAAGATTTTGTTAGATTTTAAAATGGTCTGCTAAACTATGAACATTCCCTTAAAACCTCTTGTAGATCAGCAAACAATGACGATGACGGCTGGGCTATTATGATGTCTATTCCGTTGTATATATTTTAGATGCCGTGCAGTATACTCAATGTACACTATTCTCAAAGCTCAGGAGACCCAGTAAAAGCATTTCAATTCAAGAAACAGCACAGAGTTCTCAGACTTTTCTTTAAAATCCCGTGTTGAAATGCACACTGAATGAATGATTTCTCCTCTTTAAAAAGCACTCCTTCACACTTTACATGTCACAAAACCACTCACCAAATTTCACCAAACATCTTCCAAATACCACATTTTCTTCAAAAAAAATCACACATTCAATTTCACAAAAAAACCACCAATGTCCACAAGAATCACCGAATTCCCATAAATATCGCCATTTCAATTGATAATTGAATAAGTTGTTCAGAAAACCTCTTTTACTCATATTACTCACAAATACACTTAATGTGATATTCATCCATATTTTACTGTCTATCGCACTATCTAAAATATCTATTGCGCAATCACTTTATCAAATAATTAGACATGGTTTAGGAACCGGCTTCTGAACCAAAACTTAAAGAAGTGTCACTTAACCCAACATATGAACTCCCTAATACATGGATTTTACGAAAATTGTTGCTCCTTTTGCTCCCAAAGTTGCATGAAATTTTAAACGACATTATATGGTTTTTCTCTGTTGTGAGAAAGTTGTGAATGCTCCGTCAACCTTACTATCACGTTTATTATAATGCTAAATATGAAATTCGGTTCAGAAAATAGTGCCTAATGCAGATTTGCGCCCAGTACAAGCTTACGTTGTTTGTAAACCACCTCTTAGTAAAACATTTTTTTATACGAATATATTTTATGGCTTTATTTATGGTGTCAGATATTACTCGTTTGCTGCTAGTCTTAGCATCCAAATGGGTAAAAATATATAGTACGATGGTTTTTATCCAACCTTTTTGTGGCAGGTATATGAGAAATATTATTATTGTTGTTGAGCTTTATATACTGACATTAACAAACGTTTTTACTGTTTAAATTGGGGATCTTTCATAATGCCAAGATAGCAAAGAATTTTGAAAAGCTCTGATTTGTAGTAATTAAAGTCGATAAACATAAGTCAGATTTATATATGGTGGAGTTCATATGAAGCATAATAATCCAAATTTTATGAAGAACCCTATCCATCCTAAGTGGTTTACCACTAAAATAACGTAATGTGTTATTTTCTGTATTTTGCAAGCTATTTTAAGCTATTAAAGTTTTGTTGTGAAAAGTTATTCGAGTTATACATATTTGTCTTTGGATTCCCTTCTTTATGAAAGCTGGTCCAGATCTGTACTGACATACATGGGAAATGACAAGAATTCTTGGCGACAAGTTTTCATAAAAAAATGCTGTGCTTCTGCTTCGGATGCAAATGTTATAAAGTATGTATCAGAATGATTAGACAAAAGACAATAGTCTGAATACCCGAACTTAGAAATGCAACAATTTATATTGGCGCATTGCTCATGCTTTTTTTACTGACCGAATGAATCACAATTTTTCGTGAGAGTTTCAGGTTTTTAGAAAAGAAATTTCGTTACAATGAGTGTTTGAAACAATTTTATTAGTACAAGTTTCAGGTACCTGTATTCCTAACCATCATATTATCCGCTTCATTTGTCAAGGACTTGAGCATTCCCCACAAAGTAGCTCCATTCTGATTTACCATTCCCACATCCTCATTTAAAAGATGTTCTCCTCTCGTCACAACCAGTAACTGCGGTTGCTTCTGCAATCGCACCAACGCCTTAGCAAGATTCAAAAATAGCAACTCTATATTCCTTTGGTCCATTTCCTCAAGATTTATCCCCCAAGCATAAACAATCCCATCAATCTCACCTTCCCACAATGCTGCCTTAATCTTCTGCTCATTATCCATTTTCACACATTTCCTCCTAATCCCCTCCTTCAGCCAGCTTCCAGCATCATCCTCCTTAAGAACTCCACCCTCGTTCCAAATTACCTCCACTCAAAACCCACTCCCATCCAGCATATTCACCACCTTGCTACCCATCTCCAAAAACCACCCATGTTCTCATCTTCTCCTTCTCAATTGTCGGCCTTTCCACCTCAACATTTTCGTCCGCCACCGCCATAAAGCACCAAGCTGGTCCACATAAGCCTTTACCCAATGCACCCTCCCAAAACCACTCTTTTCAATACTTTCCTCTAAATCTCCTCCCGCACGCAACAATGATGCTCTTGCCTCCACTCCCTATCCTCAAATCGCCAGTAACCCTCTAGCGGTTCAAAAACAAACGTAATATCCATCGCTGGAAGCACCGTCTTCGTGAAAAAGATCACCCAGGCTTCAGCGTTTGTCTTCTCAAATGCACCAGCGTTTCCTGCAGATTTCTTGTGGCATGCGCCACTGGAAAAAACTCGGTATCCTGGTATTTAGGATACCGGGAAATTTCAGGCAGAGGGGGTAAAAGGAAAGGGAAGAAAGAGGAAAGGTGTGGAAGAGGAAAGAGAAGGAAAAGAAAAGGGTAAGAAGGGTAAATGGAATGGAAGGAAACGGCAGGGCAACGCAAATGGAGAAGTTTAAAATACTTGAAAGTAATTGGAGGGGTTTCTATAGGACAATGAACTCCAGGATGCTCGAAGAATTGGGTCTTGGTCTGAGGACAAAACCGTTCAGGTTCGCATTTTCATCACATTACATTAACGTTTTCTGCATCTGTAGTGTAGTTTTATATAATCCTGCAATTCTAGAATCAAATTATAATCTCAATTCTAAGTTGGACGTTAAATGAATTTGTTAAAAAAATATAGTGTCCTGTGTTAAATGACGATTTTTCCACTGCACGCCAAAATAAATAAAATTAAACATTCTAACACTCCAGTGAGTGATCAAGTTTGTAACTGAGAAAAGAATTCGTCTCCAGCAGTTGTGTCATCGTGGCAAGTTCAGGTTCCTGTGTTAGCTAAGTTAGCTGAAGAACAGCCGTTTCCTTCCACCAACCAAGGGACTCGTTCCTCCAAACGCTGCACAATAGACAAATGCTGTTCAGCGTGTCCAAGCTGACACTGGGTTTCAGGTAATCGAATACTTGGTTCAGCACCTGAAATAATACAAATTAAAGTTACAGTTACTTAGCTGAAACCCTTCAAATTACACTTAAGACTGATTCATTAAAAATGAAAATACCACATAATTCAGTAGCGGATGCTCTTGGGTCAGTTTTCGTTGTTTTCCTCCTCCATCGCCATTTTCCCCCACAAGCCAAGGTTTAGGATTTACCCTGATATAAATGCTTATGATTTCTAATTCAACAATTAAAGTTAAACTTCAAACTAACTGAAGTGTAAATAATTCTGACTGAATTAGTACAAATACGCAACTTTTGTAAAACTTGGACCAAATTGGAATTGTAAAGAAAATGGAACATGCTAATTGCTAACATGCAGCTGCTCTGCCTTTGCTTTTTGGCTCAGAAGGTATCTCTGACGATACCTGTCTACGAGTTGTTTGTTATGAATCGTTTGATCGACCATTTATTTCAGATTCTTTTAGCAATGCATGCACCAAAACTGATTAAAATTGTAAATTTGAATACCTTTCTTCTTGAAATGATGCAAAATGAAAGATGGTTCAGCTACTTTGAAGTTAACAAAGCAAAGTTGTATTACTTAAAAGGTATGTCTAGTCTACTAGTCTCACATTGCCCATATCTTTGAAGATGCTCAAGTTACTTCAGTAAAGTATTACGTAGAGAAATGGGAAGTTATACAAAAACGTGCAATAATTAAGATGGCGATCACCAAAATGAATTTTAAACCACTTTAATCACATCTAATTAAGTTAAAATTACGAAAATATGAATAAAAATCAAGATTTGAAATGGATTCCACCTCTTGAGCCTCTTCAGTTTCCACTTCCTCTTGTGGTCACTGAAGCAGAGAACATGTATTGCGCCTACAAAAGTACAAAACACAAATATTTAAACATAATTAACCATGTAACCTTAAAATTTAAATTAGACATTTAACCATTAAATCATCCTTCATCTTACTTTTGATGCTCCTTCAACTTGGCTAACGTGCTAAATGTCTTCCCACACTTATCACAACAAACGCCACTTGTGTTTGCCTCGGTCATCCTCCTCATTTCACTTCTAGCTTTCTTTTTTGGTAGATGTGACGGTGGCGAATCTGGGGGCTCCTCCCAATCTCCTCCATCTTCGTGAGTTACATCTCCCACCACGTTACTAGAGTTTTAGAGTACAGCAACTTTTCAGCTTCACAATCCCCTCCATTGCATTGAAAGGGTCCACCAGGGAAGTACTGTAATTATCTATTAAAAATCTAGAATTAAACTATGAACCACCATCTCTCTAAATTTCATTAGTTTTTAACTCACTTTCATTCACAAATCGCCTGGTCTCCTCCGTCACTCTCAGTTCCCTCCTTGCACTTGTCCTGGTCCCCTCACTCTGCCTCTTTTTCTTGTTCCTCCTCACAAACTGAATAATGTCCCCCTTCACCTTCCTGAATCTCCTCTGCGCCTCCAAAACTTCCTTATATATCCTCCGAGCCTTCTCTACAATCCCTTTACAATCCTCACAAACCGTAAAATCCACTCTGAAGGATTTATTGTGGTCTCCTCCAAGTACTCCTCCAAAGTTTCCACCGGCACCTCCAAAATCTTACGGAGGATGAACACGGCATAAAGTTGTTGGGAGATAAAGGCAGTTGAGGTAAAATTCGAGCTTTTGGGAACCTCCCGGACAAAGTTTATAGCACATGAAACATTTTTCAGGGCCCATTTTGAAGCTCCTGCAATCAAATATTGCACAAAATCCAAATTATTTCCACAACTTAAGCTTAACAGTTTAATATTGCCTTAAAAATTATTGCTTACAGTAAATCCAGACTAATTTACCAACTTCATCAATTTTTTTCGAGGAATTTTGTTATGAAAAAATTTGCAATGCAAACTTGCAAAGTGCATGGAAGATAGCAAAAACGAGCAGAGCACAGCTGACCACATAACCGTAAATCGCAATTTTTTGTGGGGCTATCCTCTCCCCGTCTTTGCTCCACCACAACAGCAATGTGGCTATTCTGGCTTCCCTTTACCTAAAGCGCAAGCCGAGCAGAATAGCGAGCTACAAAAGAGACAAAGGGAGTGTGAAGCAACAAAGACGACCAAGTAGGGAAAGTCTTTGTTCAGTTTGTGTAGCGTCTGTATGCAATCGATGCAATGCAATAAGGCTAGGTAAATGGAACAATGAAAGCCTTGCTAACAATTTAAAAAATATTAGATCAATCTAGATACAAAAACAAGAATCTTATAATAAAATGATAGTAAATGTTATGAAAATTTATTTAGAACAAGGTTGAGCATAATGTAACAAAAGAAATTATTCCATTTTAGAACAGTAAAATTTTTATACAAATAGTTTTTCTCAATCACAAATTCATCTGACTACAAAACTTCAAAACATCTCATCTCACGACGCTAACGGTGAGCACTGACAAATCAGGTTTGATATGTTCAATTAAGTACTGAATTGAGTGCATGAAAGTTTAATAATATACAATAATTTCCAATAATTTATTAGGGTAATGGTATTAATCAATGGGATTACAGTTAACTTTTAAACCTTCCTCCAAGCCATTTTGTAAAAGAAGATTAATCAACCTAACAGATCCAGATTGGCTGGCATAATGCAATAAACTATTTCCCTGAAAATCTACCGATTCAATAAATCCACCATTTGAAAACAGAATGCTGTATAGATCAACTCGACGATGTAGTACTGCCAACATTGTCACCGTTCCCCCGGCATCATTTGCACTATTTACGTCACTACCTGCATTTATTTTCTACTAATTTTTATTTTCTAATGCAATTAAAAGAAGTGTGTTGTCAAAATACCCATGTGCATTAACTGCAGCCAAATTAGCTTTAAGATCATCAAGAAAAAATAGCCTGTCATAATCGTTACACCATTTCATACCAATGTAAAATGGTGTTAAACCTAATTCGTTCACAGCAAGTGGACTGCAACCATTTTGAATTTAAAAGGTAGAGATTTTGAAACAGGATTCTTGCATTGTGTTACTTTCTTGCGAGGTCATTGCATTGTAAGCTATGCTATGCAGCAGGGTATCACCATTCTTATCCGAGATTTGAGTATTGGCTTTAGGGTCGTTGCAAAAAATGTTATCCATTCAACAATATCTGGTTTGCTCATATCCGCATACTTGACTAAAATATGCAAAGGTGTTTCTTCTTCAGCATTTACAGCTTCTAGCTCGGTCCTAGCGTTTGGAACGTGCTGAATTATATATTTGAGAAATACTTTCATATCGGATGCTGGTCGAACCTCACAAAGATAATATGAATCACGCGTTACTTTAGATAGTGACCATGCAAGCCATTCAAAAATACTAAAACCTTTATTTTCACGATGGTGTAAGCCTGTTGGAAAAATAGTGTTTTCAATACCTCTTACATTTAGAAGAAAATTTTGGCAAAAAATATCCTGACCAAAAGAAATTGCTTGATAGAACAAATTTCTAAATTGAAATAAATTATAGAACTTTAGGTCTGTTATAGTAATCTTGTATAAATTTTCAAAGTTTAATAACTTTAAGGCTTCAGTTGTATGCTAAAACTTGGATGTAATCCAAGCAATCGATTTCACTTTTAGTTGTAGTCAGTTTTTTAACTTGTGTGATTGCTCCGTAGGGTTAAGAAAGGAATTTTGAAAGTGAACAACTGTTCGATTTCTAAATTGTGGATATAAACTCAACTCTTCTCTGGTGTTCCGGAGAAAATGAGGAAACGAAATGCACAGGAAATACAACTCTGGATATTTTATTATAATTTTCCATTCCTTTGTTAACTGAACGTTTTCAGACTTGTAAATTCGTTGTTTCTTTGTTCACGTTCAGTATTTCGTATTTTATTGCTAAAATGATTATTGTCAAAGTTCAATATTGTGAACTTTGTATTTGTAATGGCTACTTCCGGTAAAAGGTCAGTTCGATCCAACGTAAAGTTGGACTTTGATAAACGTTTACATTTTCCTTTGTCTTTCTTTGTGTGGACAATGATAGCTTTTCTTGTGAAACCGGAAACGGTTCGTTTATCGCTTCATGAAAAGTTCTTCATGAAACGTTTCATTGTTTCTTGCCATTTTTGTAACTTTCCAAGTTCGAACCCGGAGTAGCCAAGTTTAGTATAAAAATGGAATGAAAATTGTAAACGATCATAAGTCCTCTTGAGGCATCACACCCAGAAAGATTACCCTGTGGTTGAGCCAAGAAAGAGAAGAAAGTCGGTCTTCGGACTAGAGACATTTAACAAAGCCACCGTTACTTGTCTATTTTTGGAAAGTAATAAAGTTGAAGTTCCTAAAGATTACTGGAATCGTTTGCTATTTATTTTCCATTATCTGGAATAGTTTGACCCAGCATTTAGTTGCATTTGGGGTTCCAGAATTGTCTCACATCTTGTGAGTGGTCCTTCGGAAGCTAATTTTTTACCATCTTATGTTCCAAGTTTGGGGACATCTGGGTATAACTAAAGCTATATTCCATAAATCTTCTTGAAATCCGTGATTTGATTTTCGAATGAAATCTTCATACATACCTGCAAAAACATTTTTTTAAACAGTGCAACAAAATACTCGGCAAATGTTCTATGCAAAAAAGGTACTGGTTCAAAACTTTTTATTACTCCAAATTATAGCAAGTCACTTTTGAAACCCTCGGTTTGTAGAATATAAATACCAAGCTTGTGTTTAACCCAATTTGTTGTATCGTCTGTTAGTAGCAGTTTAAAAGCAAAGTATGTATGAGCAAGAAATATGTCCCTATGATTCTTTTCAACAAAACTGCTGGAAGGTTTAAATTCGTAACTGCCGTTTCTTTTTAAATAAACTTTGAACATTTGATCCATCACGCTGTCATAAATGTTCATTAGAGTTTTACTTGATCCTATTTCTAAACTAAAATTTCTGTGCAATATATTTTCTGCGTGCATTTATGCAATCATATAACACTGGAGTGGAATTCCTGCTATATAAACATTTTCCCAAAACACTCTAGTATGTGTACATTTTTGGCAAAGGATTGAAGTTCAGTGTCAGTTGGGACAGTTATAGAATTTTGCTACTTTTCTCAACGTATAATTGCCACAAATTGACTAAAAATTTTGCTTGTGCTGTTCTAGAAAATGGTTCCATTTTAAACTGCACTGCGCAAAGTCTGTTTTGTATTTCCTGTTGCATGTGATCTCGCATGGTTACCCAAGTTCCTATTTGTGGGAACAAATCACGTATTTGTCTAAATATATGAAAATTTTAATTTCATCAAACCCATCGTACATAATCTCAAATTTAATGGCGTCATTGAAATTTTCAGTTAACCAAATTCGAATAAGTTGACTTTCAAATTTAGATTCACATGTTAGTTCTAAAATAACTTTGGTTAAGGAATCTACATCTAGTTTCTGATTTCTGAAAAGTTCTACAAAATGTTCAATGTCTTTTAATGCTACTAAGCGATCTTGATAGTTGGTAAGTAAATTGCTTGCCAATTTACCCAAAATTACAGACTTTCCCATGCCTGGTTTGTCACTGATGAAGCCTCGTCTTTCCGTTACTAATGCATTATCAATTTACTTGTCTTCATTTAAAATTTCAAAGTCTCGCAATAAATTTCCAGTGGTATTTTGCAAGCATAAAACGTCTCCTTTTGTTCCAAGCTAGAGAAATATTTCATCATCCTCATAAAGAAAGCAATGTATATTTGAATTTTCATACCAGCTTTTTCCAACCATCGCTTTAAATATTTCGTTACAATTTTCTACAATGTTTTCTATTACTAGAATGTGTGCATGTAATTCATGAGGAAAATTATAGTAAGAGTTTAGTTTATTCTTTATTTGTAAAATTCTTTCATTTGACCTAACTAAATCCTTCAAAATATCAAGACTAACTCCACAAACCACAAAAATATCAGCTTTAGAACGTATTTTAGATTTCAAAATATATGAACTCACTTTAATTCTTTTTTGAAATTTTTGCTTTAGATATATCTCAGAAACAGAGGGCATTCTGCATTTCTTAAAAATATCAGGACGTGTTCCCCTTAACATTTTGTTAAGTAAATCACCACTCAAGTGAAATAAAATTTGGTCACACTTTGCACTTTCGTCAGGTAAAATATATCTAGGACAAACTATTCGTGTTTGAAAAGTTACATTGAAACCTAAAATATAATCTGTCCATTGTTGTACGTCAGTCCAATCAATATGTCGTTGCACAAGTTTTGCACTCCAAACATTTTCTACCAAATAATTTGCAACACCAAGGATTCTCAACAAAACCTTTTTACCATTTGCAAATTTTCTAAATACCTCGGGATTTACGACAAATCCACGTTTAATAATGATTAAAGAAGTATTAATTAGACCGTTGTGATCATATACCGGATACACTAAATGTTTCTTTTTAACGCTATCTTCACTCCAACTGAGCTTTGTTTTTAGTGACCGAAAGAGCAATTGTGTTAGAATCAACGGGTAATTCCAATTCTCCTTCTAACAAACGATATTCTAGTATGGATTCAGTTGTAGGGTGTTGCTGCTCAATATATCGCTTTATTAGTCTACCTAAAATATTTCATTACATAATAACTTGTCGTCTATATTCAAAAATCTATTTTAATTCAATTAAGTTTCCATGCCTATTTCTTATCACCGTCACAAAAGTTGAAACAAGACTAGTGTACGTTTTTATCAGTTTCTCCTTTTCAACACGACTTTTATATGATTATCTGTAGGTTTTAGCTTCCGTTCGTATTCTTCCTGGCTTTGGCATGCTTTTAATAAATGATGTTGTCAAATAATAGCAATGCAAATTTTCCGGGATAATGTTATCCTCTTGAATGTTATGGGCTAAAGATTTAAAAAAATAGAAGGTACATACTTTACAACAAGGAAAAACGGCATACTTTAATGTACATAATTCTAAGTTTCTAAATTACCAATTTGGTAGGCAGTAGAAGGATCGTGCTGATCTAGACAATTCTCCAGTTGTTTTCGGAACCGAGGATGCTTTGATCTAGCGTATTTTTATTCAGTTTCTCTATGAACGGTTTAAGGTCGTTACTTTTATTCAATAGAATGTGATGCAAGCTTTTAATAAACTCCAGAATTTTAGATGACTTCCAAAAGAATGGAAACGCAAAAGGAAACTTCAAGGGCACATTACCTACAAAAAGATACAAATGTTTTAAAACTGTTTTGTTACTTGTTTGAAAAATATACGTAAAAGCATTAACCTTATAACAGATTTGATTCCATTTTGAAAGTAAAAATCTAAATTTTGTACTGTAATAATGATAAATTGGAAACGTCTAAACAGCAAGCATTTGTGACAAGATGTAAACATTTTCAGCCTGTTTTGTGCGCATTTGTGATGTAATGAGTAATGCAAAAACCGATGAGTAACATAAAAAACACTTGTTAGCTCTTGAATAAATAGAGTTATCCTGTGTTGCTTGGTTAATTGTGTATACCGTCCTGTAAATTGTATGCCGTTATGCTAATTATCGCATAATGCTCACGTTTGTTTAATGATATAATTTTTACTCGAACCGAACAGATATTACAAAACAGACTCGGGAAATTTGTCTACATGAAGCATTTTTCTTATCACCTTTTGGATGTTAAACCGCAAACATCAAACCATGCTCACAAAAACTTTGAATTTATAATTTTACTCGTTCACTGCTGAATTAAAGAATAGTATAGACTCAATAAAATCAAAATTAATACGTCCAAGTGGTTCAAGAAAAGCACTGAAAACTATTCTTATTGAGAATTACATCAATTACTATCATATTACCCATATCCACATCCTTTAGAGAAGCTGAAGTGAAGAAGTCAAACATGTCATAAGTTTATGCGTTTTCTTCTTTCCTTTGTGTATCCAGGCATGTCAAGTGAATAAAGCGTTCTGTGAGTACGATGCGTAATGCTTAATAAAATCTTAGTTTAATATTTTGGTGTAATAAGCCAAGCGTCAAATCCATTATATTATGCACAATTCTAAGCCATGCTCTTTTTTCATTAATATGCAGTTAAGTATATATGTGTACGTGATATACTACGTAAGTTTTGTACTTTCCATCCATACAACGAAATTTTCGTTTAATTTTTACAATTAAAATTTTCAAAGAAAAGCTGAAGTATCCAGCAACATAAAATATACCCAATTTATAAATCCGGTAACGCTTTAATGATTTTACAAGCAACCAATATATTTTTCACAGGAACAACGAAATACATATAGAATGCCAATTACTTAGCAAGACGCCACAATATTCTAATTAGGTTTGATCCAGCCACTATCCACTGACCTTTTCATGCTCCACTCCCTCCATCCCTGAGCATTTTCATGACTCCAAAAGAACCATCCACTAGCAGCGCACTCATAAACTCCAATCTGTTGACGAGCTAAAACTCCCTGATTAGTACAGGATTTCGGTGTAGCCAAACTCCATTCTTCGACAACCGTCCACAATTTCTTGTTAGCCTTAGCTAAAGCTTCCCTTTTTTGACAAGCCACGGCTTCATGTTGTTTGCACGCTAAACTTTGAAACTGATCCCTAAACACGTTATAAAGGTGAGTATCCAGTATAACATCATTATAGTGCGGGTACTCACCTAAGTAGTATCAGTTTTCGTAGTCGATAAATGCATCGTAAACGCAAACAATGGCATGATTGTTAACGCTGCTAACAGCGTCATATGCCACTTTGTAAAATTGCTTGAGTTTAGCCAGACGAAAGCGGTAATCTTCCCAGAGGATGGGCTCGTTGAGCACTTGGATAATGGAAATGGTATCTCGCCATTCTGTGCTATTGACCCATTGGGCGATTTGGCGAACTATGACAGTGGCACGGTTGAGATTCTCGTCTTTGTACTAGAATCTGATTGAGCCGGATTGACCACTGTAGTCATTACCATTCTGGGATAATTCGAAATAGAAACAGCCTTTTTGGTTGGGTTAATGGAGAATTTAGAATGAAATTTTATTGTACCTAAAAACCCGGTACAGCATGCAAATACAACATAACCTGGATACCATGTTTTTACTCCAACCCACAGCTTTTACGGCATAATACAAACTGTCCTAAAATTTAATTAACAATTCAGCCTAGGAATATACTCGTTTTTAGACCTCAACTTTTCTTAATTCTGACTTACTGAAACCCAAGGCTCTCCGTTTTTAATGTCGAACGCCCAGTAACCTAAAAAGAAATTCTTATTGGAACTTTAAATTTGTATACATTTTAATATAAAAATGCAATCCTTTACCTGTGGGAAGACGAACGTGATTAATCCCAGCATTTTTAAATTTAAGGATATCCGCTTCGGTGACAAAACTGTCCCAATGGGCTCTCAATCTCTTTTCTTCTTGTGTTTTGCCCAAATGCTTGGTCAACTTGAACTCATCGTCGACATTTTTAGGCAGACCAAAAAATACGTTGGGAGTCATCCACTTTTCGAGAATTAGTCATCCTCCTAAATTAGCACCACGGATTTCGCTGGCTTTTAATTGGCCAAGCAGATTCGGGCTTGATGTTTGCAAAAAATGAAACAGAAAAACCAATTGAAAATAACAGCCATGGTCACTAATCAATTGGGAAATTTAAGGAAGACAGGAAGAGATTGATTGCTGTATCAGTCGGATAAACGACTTAGGTTCCTAGCATACTGTAACACGCTTTGTATTAAAATCTTCCATCCCCCACCTATGATATAAAATTTCAAACGTAGTAATAAGATGTAGGCAAAATTTTAGTCGTACCCGGGAAATGCATACATTGTCACCGGTTTTATGATGCTTTTATCCGACAATTACGGGAAGAGATATACAGGAAAGTGTCTAGGCCGTCAAAGAAATATATCAAAGTGTAGGCCACACAGTGAAAAAGTCGAAACAAGTCGAGATATTCCATTTTAACATTGTAGTTTGACGTGATTATGGTAAAAAATAATGCTTTTACACCATAAAATCATAACATTTCCACCTGGTGATAAAAAATTATAGGGGATATTTTTTCTCGGATAAAAGCATTGTAATAGTGGTGATGAAACCTCTAAATTATGGTGATGATAAATTGCATGCCTAAGATGTATCGTGCTTTTAAAAATTCAAACTATAATTGTAACAATAATTGAATGCTAATTTGACCTCGATACTGCGCTGTTAAAATATCATTTGGATACCTGGTTTTGTGGTTTTTACGAGATACAAATATGAACTTTATGGAAAATGTGCGTGGTTTCTGTTTGACAAATAACTTTCTTTAATTGGTCAGATTTAGTATTCATTTTATATGTTAACGTAAATTGACATCTCGAAAAACATCATTTAAAACATTACGTGATTTTAGCCAAAACAGCACAAACAAAACCAAAAGATTGAACAATAAAATGAGCTAGAAACACGTGTATGATTGATTAACAGACTGAAAAACAAATTGATTATGACATCAGTTGAGGCTTAACAACGACGGTAAAATATTTTATTTCTAATAACTCCCTGTCGCATTCCTTTACTAGTCCTTGTTAATTATCATGTCTTATAGAAATTGATTCTTGTACCTTACGCTGACAAAAAAATTATGTAATCCACTGAAAACGTCTCATTTAAGTAAACGCGTCTAATAACACAATCTTCTTATCCACATTGTGAACGCATTGATGCGTTGCACGAAAATTCTGAACTACATACAAAAACTAGAACTAGTAGTAACCTGAAACTTTAAGTACGTTTGCGTTTGCTTGAGCACTGCATTGTAGGTCAAAGTAGGTAACTTCATACTTTACGGGATATTTCAGTAATACAACTGAAACTTTAGAACTCTCAGTCCGTACATGTCAATCAATATTTATCTCGTTAACCTCCAAACCCAAAAATGTAAAGTATCTCGAAGGTAAGGTGCACATTGCAAGTATGCTGCAAGCTTTCTCTATCGGAAGCTCACTCAAATAATGCACAAAACCCACACACATAATAACCAAAAATCATTTTTTCGACCATCCAACATTCCACAAACCAAAGCTCATTTTATATTTTTATTACTGATAATTTGAATAATTTGTTGTTACTCGCTGCCAAGTCAGAAGCTTGTTAAAAACTCTGACATATTCTCAGCAATATTAAACTTACTTCCCACTGTCTGACTTGAGCATGTCTGCAGATTATTAAATGAAGAACTAAAAAACGGTTATCACTGTCACGTTCCTGAATCACTGCTGGGAGAACAAGGGAGCCGGATGTAGATTCAAGCAAAACTCTGGAGTCCTACAGTTTATATAACATGGAAGCACTTTTGTTCTCATTTGTGAGAATGAACCCTTAAGGTGATGAGTATTGCACTTTCCACGAATATTTTATATCACTTTATTACAGTAAAAGAGCTCAACCATATTTTAATTATTTCACATTCTAACGACGAACGTATATCCGTGATTTAGATTATGTACTCTGACACTATTCTTCCATTTTTCCTTGAAAAATGTCTCGCTATTTAGGTACCTTCTATTCAAAAAAAATGGACAGTTCTTCTGCTGATCATTCCTTTCCAATGTTTCACTTACATTTTTAGCAAACGATAAAAAATTGCAAATAATTAAAAATGCTTTTAATGTACACCGAAAGACGTGTATATAACTTTAGAAAAAGCACATACTGTTTCTGCTACTTATACCGAAACATGAAGTTCAAGGAACAAGACTTTTACAAGAATGGTTCAGGAGGTTTTCCGAGTTTGTGTCAGAGGAATCAGTGACCGCTGTTAGTAGTTCTTTTATTGTTTTCACCTGAGTTAATATAGACTTGATTATTTGAACGCAGACTTGATTAACCCCACACAGGTTTATGTCAAACGAAGCAATTTTGATAGTTTATGAAAAATGCAAAATAATTAAGATTAGCTGAAAAACTATACTTATTTTCATGCACTCTTGGACATTGGAAGTTAGCGTTCAAAGTCTTTGTAACCGTACTCCGGCAAGTATGAGTGATTATTGGAAGAATATAATATGAAATCTCAGGATGTATAGGTAGACTGCAATAAAGTTAGCTTGAGATAAGAAAAGAATTTTGCTAGGAGTTTTATGACTTTGTTTGTTTTTAGGCTATAAAAAGAATGTCTCCGAGTTTCTGTTATGACATGTTCTCTTCTTGAAACAGATCATTAATGAAACTTAAGTCATGGATTATTCCAGCAGAGCGTAAGGCTAGATTAGCTGTTGATGTTTCATTCATTCATTCATTCCTTTGTCTTTATTGAATTGAAGATCATTCAATTGATAATCGAATGAATGAATTTTAAATATATTACTATTTTTCGGTTTTAACTTCAATTATTGTTACTTTGTTACTAAAAGGCCGTACTAAATCCTAAGCCTATACGTTTCATGTTTCTATAGATTGAATCAGAGGTACCTTTTTGCATAATATTATGCAAGATGCATTGACGGTTATGATTGTGCGGTTTTTAAGTCCGTCGTGTAGAATCGTCATCCAGAGTCAGTTCTGTCAACAACCTGAAGCCAAGCTGCCTTGTGCAATAATATAAACGCTGAATTAAAGCATAGCATAAAAATCACGCTCGTGTTTTTAAAATCACATTTTATTTGGCACATATCTGAGCTATAATTGGCAAAGGCAATATTTTATTTGTCTGCAAAAAATCTTCGGTTTGCTGCATTTTTTAGACAATCCTTCGCAAATAGAAAATAATTGTAGAATTTCCGGAAATGAATGATTTTTTGAAGGAAAGGCATGATTTGGTGAAAATATAGGAAATTTTGGCATTTGCATATGTATACTATAATGTGCAATAAAATAAGTTATCTTCGTTCTTCCATACTACTTGAAAAGTGTGTCGTCACAGAAAGTCAGTCGGTGTGTGGTTGGTATCTGAAGATATAATATGTCATATGCTGTATCCAGATATTGTAGTAATTTTGTCCATGGCTCATACAATGACACCTCCAATCCATAGTGGTTTGTATTTCTATTAGATTTCGTTGGTGCTTTGTATAAAGTTACTAAGCGCCTTACTTAATTCGTTTAATCGTTTAGACCTAGTTGTCATTTAAATGTTAACTGGAAGTTGTCCATCCCGTGTAACGCTCAAACACTCGTGCTTTTTATAAAGGATGTATAATAAGTAAAGCGACAAAATTGAAGTTCTTGTTAAAACCCACCATGAAACTTCTATGTTTTGATTTAACTGTCGTTAGATGCACTAAGCCTCGTAGTTTATTGGAAAAAATACGCCAGGCTTTTTGACCTATCAGTTTGTAGAAATTTACAGTTATGTACAGTCAAATATATTATCAGTTTTCCGGGTTTTTTAAGGTATGACTTTTTTAAAGTGTTACTCAATTTCTATCAATACGCTTTTTGTGAAAGGAATAGTTCCAGTAACATTCACTAACCAATGGGCTTTCAGATGAGCTATCATTTGCCATTGATTTCACTAAGGCGTGAAAATTGCATTCGTAACGACTTTTTTACGATTTTCTGGAATCTCGTCTCGAAGGAAATTTTGGTGTCACCATTGTGGCCAAATGTTTTTGATGCTCTTATTTAATGTAAATGTACTACAGTTCCATGTGTCCTAGCAATAACGAAAGCTCATTTTTTAAGCTTTCAGAAACAGGGTACCAAACCTTCTTGTGGATGTTGAGTGGCTTAATAATAACCAGGGTTTCTAGCATATCGGTTTTTGAAGCTAATATTTTGCAAGAGATTATCTATACTTACTTAGAAGCAGAAAAGGTAAACGTTTTATCACATTTTGTAGAGAAATGAATTCTGAGCATAACATGTGAATTCATTTAATCAGACAAATTCTCTGGAACGTTTGGCTAACGATTAGGTGTAAAACGTTTCGTACCCGGAAATTTGATAGATGGCGCCATCTAACCTCGAAAGCTCGTGCGAGCTAAAAATAAAGGGATCTGGCCGAGATATTTTTTGCTGTAATTCTACAAGTTCTAATGCATCCTTGATATATCATGTTTCTGTTTAAATGATAAGTGTGACTTTTTAAAATTCAAACAATTTTTGTCGCTTTACTTATTATACATCCTTTAAATGCGCAGGTGTTAAAACAAAATATTGTACAGTCGTTGATGCCCTGTGAACAGTTGCTAAAAAGGTTTAGAAGAATGTTTTTCGTCAACTCGGCATTACAGCGCGTGCTACGCACTCAATTGTATTTTATTATTTCAGTTTTCAAACTTTTCTGTCAGCGTACTCGTCAATCGTGTGAAAGGTCTTTTCAGAAGCTGGTGTTTCTTTCCACTTCACTCTTTCTGCTATGAGCATCAAACAATCAAACACTAAATCCTAATGACTAGGTGAATATCTCGGTAGTTAGCTTTTGATTCCGACCGACTTTTGTATAACTCTTTGACAAAATACCCTTTGTACAAGTAATATGTAAAAATGTAGAAAACTGGCTTTACTGCGCACTATATTATGCATAAACGAATGCCAAAATTTCATATATTTACACTAAATCATGCCTTTACTTCAAAAAATCATTCATTTCCGGAAATTCTACAATTATTTTCCATTTGCGAAGGATTGCCTAAAAAGTGCAGCAAACCAAAGATTTTTTGCAGACGTAAAGTTACATGCCATTGGCAAATGGGATTCATTCCTATTATTAAATCCGTATTGGACTACAAAAACTTTTCCACGCTTACTTTTTGCTTTAGATTAATTTACCTTGCAAAGCTTGCTTTTTTTGATATTGATATTGATTTATTCACGTGTTTTATGTATCAACAAAGCTGATTTCCAACAATAACACCCACCGCTCAAAGATAATTCCATTTAACAAACAATTCATAGTCAATAGACAACAATCGAAAAATTTTCAATTGTTGTTTTCCAAGCTGATAGAAAAACAGAGAAAGGATAAACTGTTAGTCTGCTGTTCATTGTGTTTCTATTCCTACCGGCGTCTAATCTCTTCTTCTAAGTGGGATTCGTTGTGATTGAGCGCGTGCTTTACACGCGAAGCTCAGGATTTTGCATTCCTTGGCTTCTGGTGCGGAAGGATTGTGGGGTGCCCCAAAGTGTTCAAAACTTGTGAAAGTTTGATGTGTTTTAGTTCTTTTCCTTCCACTTGGAATTTGAACATCGGATAGAAATCAAGAGAAAGCTGATTTACGCCAGACGGGACAATCCACTAAATGCAAAAATGCATTATAAATATCTATGCTATCTTACAAAAAGACTAAGGGATAGTCGAGAAAGCAAATGAACACTACAGCATTGCGATCAGGTAAACAAATTCGCTAAGTTGAAAAATGATTTTAATTCAGTCTTGATTTATGCAAGTAGTTGGTATTGTTTTCGACTTGGTCGGAATATGATAACGCTCAAAATTCACCATCCACTAATGACGCCACTTAAAAATCGCCATTTTTGGACCACTGGCTGACCCCTGTCATTATGCTGCCCCTTTTTAACTTACCACTGACCCCACTTGTCATGCCACCTGAGGTTACGTAAGGTCAAAAGACACAAATTGTAACCTTGATTTTTTTAGATTGATTATGTTGACTTGTTTCAGAAGTTAAGAGTATCTCATTGCAAACTATTTTGTTGTTAAGTACCCTTTAGCTTTATAAATAGATGTTAGTGTTATTTCTGAAAAGCTCAAGTGCATCATCTGAAGGTTTGTTGGAGAATTTTGTAGCAAATATAACAATGATTAATTTCAGCAATATTTTTGCCCTAATTACAGGTTTCGGAAGAGAGGCCATTTCTGTCAGACTTAAATGTTTATATTTGAAATTCGCAAGTATGCTAGATGCAGAAAGCCAAACTAAAACGGTACAAGCTTTAGTACTGGAAGTTCTTAATCTGAAACACAAAAATTGTAATAACCTATATTACTTTGCATTTCTACAAATATTATTTTGAGATAAAACACAATTACAAAGAGAATAACTATGTTTTTTATTAGAGGAATTCAATGGAGGATATTTAAGTCTTTGGTGGTAGTGGCATCAAATTTGTCACTAGCCACCCACCCACCCATGTCACTAGTCGTCCTTTTAACTGACAGACCACTGACTGACCTAAAAAATGACGTCATTAGTAGATGGCGCCTAACAGTCCAGGAACTCTTTTGATGAGAAATCCCGCCGCATCCAAGCATCAATTTCGGAAAGCTACTAATATACCTGATGGAACACACGCCGGAGCCTATTTCAACTTGGGCGTTCTCTACATGCAAGTTCCATATAAATATGTATGAAACAACCTATTATTAGTATAATTTTGTGTGGCTTTGGTGTAACACATAATTATTGTTTTTGTCGTAGGAGACAGGAAAATTTCTATCAGGCGGCATCCCATTTCAAAAACTCCTTGAAACTTGATCCTTCAATCCATCATGCATATGAATATTTTAGTTTGTGCGTCAGCTAACAAAACAATTAAACTTCAATTCCTCATGATAAAGCAATTGACATAAATAGTGAAAATGTCGTATCGCCACAAAATAGAGTCACATTCAATACAAGACGTCAAGAAGCCACTGCTGTTAGCTTAATAACAGCCAAGAGAAAGGACTTAGCGTGGAGAAATGACACATTTCCACGCCAGCTCTTGTAATTTTATGAGGATATTTTTGTAACATTTCTCCAATCATCTTACAATTGCAAATTGCAGAAAGTTTTCTAAAGACTTGTGGTCGTAGAACTTAATAGTATTATGTCAACGTGTTCTATGGCATGCATATATATGAATAATTTTAAAATAAATTCAGTTTTATTGACAACATTTAAAAATGCTTGCGCTTATTTAAATCTTTTCTGGAGTTTTAAGTATCTTTTTGAGCTACCATATAAGTCTAAAGCATGGCATCAGTTGCAAACTTTCCGCAACGAAAATAATATGATAGCACAAATGAAGAAAGTTTAATTAGCGTATAATTTCATTGCTTGGGAAAAAGCATTAAGCCGAAATGCATAAATTACCTGTGGTGAAAGCACAAGTTGGCAGATAAACGTACCATACTTTCATGCTTATGTAGCTGAAGTAATTTAAACAAACTGCTACACAATTATCATTTCTCAAAGCTACAAAGACAGCTAAACCAACAGTGTTTAACAATATAGCAAAAACTAAAAAAGGATACCAACTGAACAGTTTTATTTGGAACATCGAATCCTTAGATTCAGTGAATGATTGATAAAAACACATGAAAATCGCGCTGTTTACAACACGACAACTAAATGTAAATCTCATGTGTGATTGCTTTCAATTGACTTTGTTCTTACAACCACAAACAGCAAAGTCTGATTTTTTTTGCAGTATTAAAATCGTTTTCCTGAAATATTCTATTTATTCCCGCTAAAGGTAGCTTCGGTGATAAATTACAAATGACCCTAGATTTGTATTAGATTTAACGGCATAGTTAACATGAATTGTAAGGCTGTTGCATGGGGGTGGTTGTGTACCAAATTACGGTAAGTATTTATTGCCTCAGAGACGCAAACCTTTGAGCGTGGCCACCTTTAGAATTATACGGTAAACGCTTGAATTCATCAGAAAAGTATTTTTTTAGGAATTTGTTTCAAAAACAGATTTATTCCAAGCAAAAGAAAAACAGCCTAGTTTATCATGCTTTTTGTGTTTTGTTTTTGAACTTCTAATTTTGAAATTTCTACGTGTTCTTAGTATTTTTTATCTTTTCTATTGTCTTTATCTTTTTTATTTCAACGTAAATAAAAAGCCATCTGACTTGGGTAACACTTTACCATACACATTAGCAGCATCAGAGCTAAAGAACAGGATTTTGTTTATGGAACCTAAAATATGCAGGTAAAACTCAACACGAAGTTATGCAAGTGCTAACAACTCATGCACCTAAAAATAGACTCCGTTCAACAATATTCTTAAATATGCTTCAATTCTCTAGGCTTTGTGTCTTGTAAGCTAGGTAGCCCGTTCACTGTTGTAATAACAGGAATGTTTTCGGGTACATTGCTGCATACTATATACACGAGTGAGAGTGAAAGATTCAAGCTTCTTATTCTTTAATGCCTTCTTCAACGCAAAACATTCTTATTCCGATCAAGTACATCTAGTGAATTAGAATAACAATACAATTATGTTGATGCAATATGCTATGAAAAAATATTTAATTGCTTTCATGAAATGAAAGAAATAATTGGTGCTATTCCATTATATCAAGCACACGATATGGCAAAAACAATAATTTGTCTGCAAGGCTAAACCAGGAAGGAACACAGGCGGCTGTCTACTAATATCTTTCACTAGTGTTATTACTTGTTAGCAATAAAACCAAGAAGAGCTTTTTTCCTTCTAATTTCACGGTTTTCAGTCACAGGATATTTATAAATCTTACATCGTAATATTTTAATTCTATTAATTCTGGCTTACTATGAGAATAAAATCCGTCGTAAACATTTTATATTGCTAATATTACTGAGCAACCTACCCTAGAATTTTATCACTGTAGAGAAATTGCCTACGCTCCTTTCATTTGTGCATATGTCAGAAAATTACTTTCCTTCGGTTAAAGGCTTCTGTATAAAAGTCAGGTGCACGAAAAGAAGTGAAAATATACAATCAGTTTTTGGTAGACGTTCAGGTTTTGGAAAATTATTTGTCCATTTTAATCTCTACGGTCTTATAGGTAACTGATTCAGCTGACATCCTCTGTGATTGAAGAATAACAATCCTTAGAAGTATGACATTACTTTCACGTATTACAACACATAAAATGTCCTTTGAGTCAAAAATAGAATTTTAGGACACCTTAAAAGCACATCTGTGGAAATCAGGTAACACAGCGATTTAGGTTATATTGACTTGTAACCAGTGTTCCTTTGGCAATTTATGCTCCAGCCTGGCAAGTGATAAATGAAACATTTGTCATTTTTCGTTTACAGTCTTATTTGCTCCGACTTTATTCCATTCAATTGTTAGAAATCCAATAATCAAAATCCGGTAATCAGATTTTGACATAAGAATACCCAGAAAAAGGCGTTTTCAAACTTATAGTAAAAAGTTTAAATATAATGTATTTTCGAGCTTTGGTATGTTTTTAATATTCTTTCCTGTAAATTACCATATAAATATTTGTAATCGCGTTTTTATTACTGAGTCCCCCATAATAAACGGCGCGCTTTTACCACGCTTCCTTGGTCTCTAGAATAATTACTTGAACACTTGCTGCTGTTGGTTTGTTCATCAATGTAAAAATAGTTTGTTTTAATATTGGTTTCATGAGACACAAGAAAGTTTGTAGGCGCAGCGGAATTTCCTTCAGTTTTTACTACTTGGTTCACTCCAGGATTAAGTTGTAACTGACTTTTTAGGACTTTTTTTATTGGTAGGATTGTATACTAGTAAACGAAAAGGAGTAATTGAATATGAAAATTTTTTAAGTTTAGCTTCCGTTACAGGCCAGACAGTTATTCCTTTAAAACTTGGCATGCTATGCATTACACTGTGGATACTACCAATATGAATTCCTAGTAGAAAGTTGCTACACACAAAGCAATTCTTGGAATTAGTAAACTTGCAGCGGCAGCTGCCAGTTTACGTAGAATCTTGCCTCATTTCTTGAATTATTTTCAGTCTCTTCAGTCCAACAAGGTTGATTCAGGTGAATATGACCTTCCTGGAAGTTATCATACATATGTGAATATCAATCACAGTTCTAGTTCTGTCAAACATTTTTTAGTTTAAGTTTTGGTAGATGCTTATTTGTAAACGTTTTAAATCTACCATACAACAACGAAAATTTGACTGCATTTTGTGTAATAAATAAATGAAACAAAAGCAAATTTTTAGCGCAAAAATGTATGATTTATTTTTACATTACATTGCAAAATATATTTTAACATTGTGAGGTTGTTGCATATAAACCTTATGCATATTTGGGTTAGACTTGTAAAACCTTAATCCTAGATATTCCACATTCCACAAAATGAACAAAAAACTTTAAACAAGTTTTGTTTAATCATTTTTAGGGCAGTGTTTACCAAAATTGCTTTCGGATGAATGTGTAATATATCTTACTGTACTTAGGATAGGAGATGGCCGCGCTCATTTCATGTGCACGTTTTGAGCAGATACTTGTATCTGCTATGGCAAAATGGCAACAAAAAGCGCTTCTATTACTTTACGAACGTTTGTTGTTTTTGTTGTCATTTTGCACTAACAGATACAAGTATTTGCTCAGAAATTGCACATGAAACGAGCGCGGCTTAGTTTTTCTTCAAACTACTGACACTGCTTATTTTATAAAACAATCTAGCATCTTGCGTGCAGTATTTATCTAAACTTTACAAGTTGTTTTCCAAGCATTACTAACAGTGTGAGAGCCGTATATTCGTAAAAATGCCAGAAACTGAATACCACTACAACATACAAACAAAAGATCAAGCGATACAATGTAGGTTAAGTATTTTAGCGTGCTTTATGTTTTGGAACATCACAAGAGAAGAAGACATCACTTTCTTCTATTTACCATTATATATACTCCCTTTCACTAGTGCTTTCTTGTTCAACATTTTCCTAAAAAGGAATTCAACTTTAAGGTTTCTACTTATGTTTGTAAGACACAACAGAAGTTTTTCAGCCGTACGTCTGTGGTGGTAGAGTGAGCTGATATGTTGAATCATTGAATCACTCTGATAGCCACCATCCTCTTGCATTGCACAAAATACTTTTTTAAATAAGTACAACACTAAAACTTGTGAAAATAGCCTATATAATCTGAACGTGATTTGGACTTTTATTTTGACGACGCTTTTTCCTTCAAAGCAAAATTAACCTATACTCTACCAAAACTATCCTTTGTTGTTAAAAATTAAAACCATTTGACTTAAAACGACTACGTACAAAACCCACTACGTCAGACTGGTTGCTGAATTTTCAATGTTTATAAATGTTGTAGTAGATTTAATGGAATGGTCATCTAAAATAGCTACAGAGACCGACATAGACTTGGCAAATGTAAAGTGCTGTTAATCATCGTCTTTGGGTGGTCCAATGTTTTTTCTTTTAACTTTTGCCATTAATGTTACTCATATTTCTTTTCTATATTCATTAAATTTTCTCGTATTGCTTGCCGCTTACTGGGCTGGATTTCCATGTATAGTGTAAAAGGATTCCATTGGGACCGCTATGCCGCCCTTAGCCATGAAAAATGAAGAAAGTAGGCAAAATGTTTAGTCGCTTCACATTTTTGTTTAACTTTACATGAATCTACACGATTTTTGAATGAATTTAGAATGGAGCTGAGTCTATTGCAAAATTGAATTATTTAGTGGTTGCGTTGAGTTTTGGTTTAATTCAGAAAATTCATTTCATTCATTTGAGTTCAGTTCAATACACAAAATAGTCAGCCAAAATGGAAAAGCCGATTGATTAGTAGTAATTCAAATTGTCTATATATTTAACCAAGGGAACCTTTCTATTCAGTACTGTTTCCATTCGTCTTTGATTTCTATCAAATTTCCTATTCGCCATTATTTTGTTGCCACATTCATTAGAATGTTTTACAGTTACCTTTAGTATCATTCTTAAAATAAATCTCTTGCACTGGTACACAATAAACAACAACTTCACACATTGTTTTGCAAGAATATTTGTACTTTTTTTATTCTTTTTTTATTCCTTCATGTGAGTGTCATTCTAAACAAAGATGCTCGGACCGGTGGGTTTTTGATGGATAAACTTGCCCTTCTGTGCCAATTTGCTAACCCACCCTAACATTCATTAATGGCTCCAACTTGCTGCTCCCCCTCCCTGAGGCACTAATTACTATTCTTCTTTTCAGTTGCAGAACATCTTTAGAAATAACGGAGAGAAATTCTTTGTTATTTTCCGTAGCATTTGTGTTTTTTACACTGCAGTGATTACAGTCTGACAAAGCTGTGTTTAAAAATAGTGTCTGCTTGATTCTAGTGTTTAATTTAAACTTTTAGCTTCCTATGTAGTTTACTCAAGATGCACAATCAATCAGAGCTAGAGACAGTAACTCATCACATTTTTCAACCGGCAAATGCCCTGCGCGTCACATGATATCTCTAATCTTGAATTTTACCAAAAAACCAATACCGTCAGATCTAATCCATGTATCAACATTACAATAAATATACTTTCTGAATTATCTGGATTGGCTAAATTATATTTCCACCATTAATCCAAAATAACTTATTGTAATTGTTACTAAATTACATAGTGCTGAAACCCAAATAAGCTATGTTATGTTGTACTGCATTTTCTGTATAAGGTGCACCCAGTTTAGTAAAATATTTTTCTGTGATATAACCGCAGGTTTGTTTGGAACATAGTTGGTAAATAAAGTTTTGCACTAGTGATACTAAGTTCAGTTAACTGCAGCAACAAATAATACACCTATATGTTTGGGTACGCTTGGATAAAAATAGGAGCAAAATTAATATTTATACCGAAAACGTTTTACATATGCTTCTATTTTATTTTGTTAGAGGACCACATAGATTTATATTGACTTGAAACTTGCAAATAGTAACACTGATACTACATAACCGGTATATGCGGAACATGTGTATATCTCAAGAATAAAAATTTGTAATACAAGAATATTAAGCAACGAACGAACGTCTTTTGTTAATTGGCATCTTGCGTCTAATACAAAAAATCCTATAGTGATGTTTTGTAGCCTTATGTCGACAAACAATTTTTTCTGATTGCGATCAAAATGACTGTTTGCTTAACCTAGATTCTCTTTCTAATTAGCTCTAGCCAACTTGGATGGCAATGCCATTTGTATTTTTTGCTATATGTTAATCACGAAATCTAATTACAGCTATCATGAAACTCCCTGTTTGTCCTCACATTTTTCTATTTCTCAGCTAGGTGTTTTCCAATAACATTTTCTTATTTTTGGGAGAAAAAACGGTGCTTTGTTAAAATCAACGCAAATGCTTTGGACTAAGGCGAGTGTACGTATTAATACTTCTTGCTTGAAACTTAGTGAAATGTGTAATAAATACTTATTACGAAAATCCGATTTGTTTAAAGTTTATTTTTTGCAGGGACGGCAGGGAGAATGGATTTACAAAGCCAAACAAAATGCTACCAGAATTTCGGTTCAAGTGTATGGCAGCAAAAGCAAAATTGTGTCGTGTACAATATTTACTTGCGCAGAACTTTCACCCAAAAGATTGTCTGAATTTTTGTAAATGAAATATAAATGAAAGCATTTCTTCTTCTCATAAGCAGTCCTTCTAAAATTAATGAAAGGAGTATGCCCAACGCCTTAAACCTGACTATCTTACCGCCCAGCCTTAGGCAAAAGAAATGCTGACGGCGTCAGCCTGACGCTATGAAATTCAATCAAATATTTCTCCAGCTTACATCGCTGTCACTCGGCAATGAAATTTTTACGGATGATCACTACAAACTCCGAATGTGATCCACATATTTTCCAACAAACAGGCTTTTGAAAGATTAACCAAACACCATCCAGTGCAGGCGCTAAATAAAAACACTGTTCGCAGGTGGCAGGCTTAGTAGCAAAGTCGCGCATTTTCTTAAGACAATCAAGCTCATATAAAATTTACGAAAAAAGCAAATTCGGGTTTGTAGGTATTCAGGTATGCGAAAGTTATAAAAACACTACAGCGCAAGCTGCTTATACTACGTATCTTCACCAAACTGAGTAGTTTTAGGGGGATGCGTTGTTCATGAAATAATCCACTTTTTCAGCCGGTGGAGCATTTCTTCGAAAATGGTTTTGGAGTAAATTGTAACAGACTCTTGAAAGGTAAGTATACTTAAGTAGGCAAGACAACGACCGGATACTGTGTAGTATTACATTGGTATAAAAACTGCATTGTGTTTGTTTGCTTATCTAAATAAATGTTGATTAGGTGTCAACAAAATTTTAAATTATGATAGTACTTGCGTCCTTGATCTTCAGAAGATTTTCAAGTTTACCAAGTCCTGTTACCTCAAGCCTTTTAGAGTTAGCCTTTTTTAAGGTGGGGATTATAAGCAAGCAACTTACATTACGCTGTATGCGATAACCCTTGTATACCAAATAATTTGATGTCAGCTTCACGGCGACATTGCAGTTCGAATGGATGTAAGAATATTGCAGGAGTTTGTTGAAGTAATGGTAGTTCATGAGGAAAAGGGTATTTTTTCTGCTTTGGATTTTTTGCTATGCATGAGACGGTAGAAATGGCACTACCCCTAGACTATCAATATTTATTATGAATAACAAGATTCTTAGATTTACACACATCTTGCATCTTTATTTTGTCCTCGTAGAGCATTGAAATTGATACAGTATTCCATGGTTTCTAGAAAAATGAAATATTTTTGCATCAGAAGCTTTTGCTAATAAAATGTAAATTTTATCTATCAGCTCAATACGCTGACGCAAAACACATTTGATTTATTCATTCAGGTTTAATGCCGGAAAGCTTAAGTTGCTCCTCGCACTTTCACATCTTCCTGTATGTCGATGTAGCCTCGCTCAGCATAAATTGGCAGATTTGTTGATGATCGTTGAGAGTATAGAACGTGAGAAAGTTAGCTATGCTCAAATCTGTTTTTGATGCTATTATGAAATATGATAGAGCGCTTGTGATCTGACAAAAATTGCAAATTGACTATTTTGTAGCCAACTCTGCACTGCAGATTCTGCAGGGTAGTTATGCTGAGAATTTCATGAAGTTTAAACGGGCTTTACGGATGATGTAGAGATTTTTAAGACTCAAGCTTTCGAAATTTATTCAATTTCTTCTTCAGGAGCAATACAAAAGAAATTCAGAACGTGAAACTATTATGATAAAAATATTTATCCTAGCAAGAAACGAAATGGTCCATTCCAATCCCGATTTCAAGTCCTTGGTAACCTTATGGATTAGGGATGAGTTGTAGTAGGAAAGTTGATATGATGGGGTTGAGGGTTTTGCCATTATTTTTGTTGAGCTTTAACTCATCGTCCAGTTTTTGAATATAAAGACCTTCCTTGGCTTCTCGGTGGAAATACCGAGGTTCAACTTCCAAGAGACTGGCTGAGTCAATGGTCATGATGTGGTCAGGGTTGTTCTTCAGATGTTCTGATACAGCAGAGTTAGAACTTTTCCGGAAATGGTCTTCAATACGTTCTGTGAAAGGTCGACTACTTTCTCCAATGTATTTGAGGCTGCAACTACATGTCATGATGTATACACCAGGAGGCGCAATGTTGAGTTTCTGTTTCATATTGCATACGAGACTCCCAATTTTGGTTCCAGGAATGTAGCCAAATTCACATTCCACGTGCTGTCTGAAGAAGTTGGTAATCCTGGTGGTTATTATTCCCATAAAAGGAAGAATCAGGCGAATGGGTACATCTTCTAGAGGAATGACTTGGTTCTCGTAGTTGCGGATTTTTAACTGCATTTTTTCTATTCTTTTATTGATGAAACCTAGTGGATAATTGTTGGATAATAAGTCTTTACGGATTTTATCCAGTTCTACATCAATATACTCCTCATCACAAATGACCAGGGCGCGAAAAGATAGAGAGTCCACGACAGACATTTTTTGGGAGATGTGATGATAGGAGTTATAATTGAGATATCTACCAGTATGAGTAGGCTTCCTGTATATTGTTTTTCGAATTCTTCCGGTTGGCTCCCTTATGATTTGCATGTCTAAAAATGCAATTTTGTTGTCATGTACTAGTTCACATGTGAATTGGATATCCACATGATACGAGTTCATTGCGGCTAGAATTCTGTCACATGAGCCTTTGGGTATGGCCGCAAGCGAGTCATCAATGTACCGTTTGAAGAATTCCAAATCTGGATTGTTTCTAATTATGCAGCTTTCAAATTTTTGCATCGCGAGTTCTGCAATCGCAGGAGAAATGGGTGATCCCATTGGGCATCCATCTTTTTGGAGATAGATCCGTTCTTTCCACTGAAAATAATTGCATGTAACACACAATCTCAGTAGTTTCATAACCTCCCGCTTTGTTAGTTTTGTATGTTGTCTCCAAGAATTGTGAGTATCTAGTAGTTCCTCAATGTATTGCAAAGTGTCTTCTACCGGAACTCGAGTGAAAAGGGAAACAACATCAAAAGAAGCCAGTTCATGTTCCTCCGATATTGTCATATCTTTGAGAAAACCACTCATTTCATAGGCGTTCTTGGTGCAGTACACGTTGTTAATAAGGCACAGTAAAATAATCTTGAGGAAGCGTGCTAATTTGTAAGCAGGTGAGTTTCGATAGTCCACTATAGGTCGCAGTGGGCGACCTTCGTTATGAACTTTTGGAAGACCGTAAAACCTTGGGATGCGGGAATGTAGTGGAACAATTGATTTGTAGTCATCTTCTGTTAGCCGCTTCATTTTGAACAGGTTCATACACATTTTCTGTATCTCCTCTTCAAACTTTTTCGTTGGATTAGACTGTATTACTGAGTAACATGGATCCTGGAGAAGAGCTTCAATTTTATCTTCATATTCTGTGCGATTTAGTATAACCGTTGCATTTTCTTTTTCAGCAGGGCAAATTATAATATCAGGGTTGTTTCGGAGATTTTTGAATCCCTTCTGGATCCATTGGTAGTGTTGTGGTTCCTCATTGTGATGGCGAGATTCTGTTTCAAGCATTTTTATTGCCCCTGTGCGAACAGTATTAATTTAATTATTAAATTGACTACACTTTGAAACTTTTTTGCTGACGTACTAATCAGTCTTTTCGAATCTGTTTCACATTTTGTCTAAGGGAGAGATGCACTTTTCACCTTAAAACTCCAGTCAGTCAGCAACCTTAAAATGTCTCTAATTGAATAAAGTTTTCATTTGTACACAACTCAGTAACTTTTCCTTACTATAAAAACCAACTTAAAAATAGTTGATCTTAGAAAAGTATCTACAATGTTTACAGAACCTCTCCTAAAAATTTTCAACTACGAGATATTAACCGGCTGATCCCCAGGCATATAAAGCAGTAAAAAAAGCCGGTTTGTGCTTACCCATTAAATACCTGAAAGAAACAGCGTAAAAGCTAAACCAGTTCTACTTTGATGAACATACCTACGCCAGAAAACATTTCAGTAATTATTCCAAAGGATCACGAATGCGGCTTTATTCGTTAGAATTAAGCCTAATTAATGTTGACGGCAACACTGCATTTTTGGAGCTTACAAATAATTCAGTAATACTCGACAAGCAGCAGTACCGTATTTAGCAGCAGCAGGACAGCAGGTTTGGGTTGGAAGCAAAAAAAACCAGTAGCATTTGTGTGGTTCCAGTCAGTCTGTGGGTGAAGCTCAAGCTAGGCACTTCAGCAGAGCTAAACAGGTTCTTTTAGCTTGTTTCCAGACAAAAGCATCGGCGGCTTCCATTTTCGGGTTTTTCATACATTGGGGCTATTTACCAAAATATTTGTTATAAGTATTTTGTTTTAACTTGTCAAACCAAAAACCCTGGCTTTAGCTTGTGTCAAAAAACATGTACAACAAGTGCTATAAACATTCTGATTGTTGTAACACAAATGTAGAAAGCACTTTTGGTGAAAGTGTGAAAATGTTTTGCTGTCACATAATCATTTTTCTCTTGGCGGTGGGCATCTACTGGAATAGTTTAAGTGGTGATTTTGTCCACGACGACGTTGTGGCTATTGTGCGAAACCCGGACGTTAACCTGAGAAAGACATATCAATCCTCTCTAAGCGAAAATGGTGACTGGTGGTCTTTATGGAAGAATGATTATTGGGGAATGCCGATGTCCAGTCCGAACTCACACAAGAGCTACAGACCACTGACCGTGCTAACATTCAGGTAAGAAAATAGTTTTGCGTGTCTCGGGATAACCCTACAAATAGAAGCTGTACGATGAAAATTCAATGTTCCACATTTTTGTACAATTTTAACTCAGGTAAAACTTGAATACCAAAAACCCTATAAGTACCTGTGACGCTTATTCCAATTTGCAATTTCCAAGCAGTCACAATATTGATTTTGTGTGACAGTTTTTTTTGCACATAACCTTTGATTATGGGACAAAAATGATATAAATAAACAGGACGAAGGCAACATAATAACTTCATTAGGCAAAACGCAAAGTAGTTGCGTGACGTTGTTATCGCAAGAAAACAGAAAATCATAAAATATGAATTGACAACCTAAACTGTGACGCATTATGCGGCCAGTTAATCAACCGTCATCAATACTATTGATTCAATAGTACTATTATAATGATTTCCTTGCTTTCTTTCTCCATTTAGATCGAATTATTGGATGTGCGGAGAAACCCTTTGTCCAGAACTATTTCATGGAACCAATGTGCTTATTCACTGCTTGGTTTCAATTTTGATGTTTTACCTATGCCGACGTGTTCTACAAGTAAGGTTGACTACAAGTTTATTTGCGAGTTTGGTTTTTGCTCATCATCCAATTCATACTGAAGCTGTTGCTGGCATCACAGGTCGAGCCGATGCATTGGCTTGTTTGCTAATGTTGCTGTCATTTTTGCTATGCCACAAAAGTTTGCAGAGTGAAAATGAAGGTTTTGTTTCTTTAAAATTCCATGATTCAAATCACAATGAATACAACAAGTTGTCACATTTAAATTCCAAATTTAAGATAGAAAATTTGAGTGAAAGTGAAATCAATTCTATGAATGGTATGAAATCAGTTTGTAAGCTTAAGTCAAGTTCAAGTTCAGCAAAAACTTTGACGCTGCTTTTTATTTCCGGTTTGGTTGGATGTTCAGCAATGCTCGCAAAAGAAACTGGAATTACAATTCTGGGTATCAACTTGCTATACGTCGTACACAATGAGTTCAGGGGTACTACTGACGAACAAAGACATGTACACAATTGTTACAAGGGCGACAATATCAGCAAAATGAAGGTTGGAAGCTTTCAAAATGTCTTCAAGGTTTTACAGAGTGCAAAACTGAAACAGCGCATTGCCATCATGGTGTTCTTGGTAAGTAATAGAAAATAATGTGGGTGTAGGCAATTGAACAATCGCACTTTATAAACGAGAATTGTTGATTTTTATAAATAGATCTTGGTCAGCCTGACATTCCGAGTATATCTGATGAATGGTTCATTTCCTGATTTTGGTCGCCAAGACAACCTCGCCGCATACTCGGACTCATTCTTAACTCGACTACTGACGTTCTTGTACCTTCCATTGTTTGGAACTTGGCTTATACTTAACCCGTCAAATCTCAGCTATGACTGGCAAATGGGATCCATTCCTTTAATTGAATCCTTGTTGGACTACAGAAATGTTTTTACATTTGTCTTTTACTTAAGTTTCGTTTTCATTGTAAACAGTGCTTTAAAGATGAAACGAAAACCGGGGAAAGTATTAACTGTTAGTTTGCTTTTTATCGTGCTTCCATTTATGCCGGCGTCTAATCTCTTCTTCCACGTGGGATTTGTGGTGGCTGAGCGCGTGCTCTACACACCTAGCTTGGGATTCTGCATTCTTGAGGCCTTTGGTGCAGAACGACTGTGGGATACCCTAAAGTGTTCCAAATTTGTGAAAGTGCTATGCGTTTTAGTTCTTCTCCTTCCACTTGGAATTCAAACACGGGATAGAAACTTTGTGTGGAAATCAAGAGAAAGCTTGTTTACTTAGGCATACGAGACAACCCAAAAAATTCCAAGATGCATTATAATTACGCTAATTTACAAAAAGACTTGGGAAATGTGGTGAAAGCAATTGAACACTACAGCATTGCTATAAGGTAACCGAGAAATATAACTTACGAAACCTTTACAATGTTCAAAACTGTTATTTATAAACATAGTACATTGTTCTAGACTTTGGCCAGAATATGCAAGTGCTCAAAACAACCTCGGAACTATGCTGATGACAACTCCCGCTGAAGCCGAGGATCAATTTTTAAGAGCTATCAACATATCCCATGGGGCACACGCCGGAGCATATTTCAATCTGGGTGTTCTTTACTTTACAGATACTAAATTTAGTTTTTTTCTTCATTTGGTCGTAGGAGACAAGACAGGTTTTTAGAGGCGGTAAACTACGTCAAGAAGTCTTTGATACTTGATCCTGCAAACCACCAGACATATCAATATTTTATTTTGTGCATTGGAAAGTTAAACAAACAAACTTCAATTCGACAGGATAAATCACTTAAAGTAAAATATGCGGATGCCTTATCACAAGACAGGACCGATTTTGAACACGAAAATGCTGCTGTTAATTTAATAATAGAGATGAGAAAGGATTTCCAATCTAGGAAAAATTTAACATTTCTACCACCACGTTCCTATGTGAAAATTTATGAAAATTCGATCAAACTATCTTGCATATGGAAATTGGAGAAAGCTTATTGAATACTTTAAGTCTCAGAGCTTACCAGTATTGAACAAATAGGTATATATTTGTTAAAAATAAGAAATTAAATAAAAATTGGATTTAATAAATTAGTTGGAAATTTTAAGTTTCCTTTATAAATTCAAGGTTTTATTGGCAGCATTAAAATGCGTGCAATTTTATACTATCTTTCATTTCATTTCATTTTGTATTTCCAACATCCAAACCATACCAAGTTACTAAAAAGTGGAAAATTTTGCGTGACTAAAACATTATCATCTTACAAACACAGAACGTTAAATTACTGCATAATTTAATTACTTGTCACAAAGCACTGAGCCAAAACGCATGAATTATCTTTAATGCAAGCAAAAGTTAGCAGGTGAACGCACCTTACTTTAATATTATGTAGTTTAAGTAATTTATACAAACTGCTGCAAAATTATCATTTCTCAAAGCCACGCAGAAAACTGAACCTATTGTTTACTATACTAAAACGCTAATAAACGAAAATGGTTACCAACTAGACTGGGGTGTATCTGGAAAAACGAATATACGCGTTCATAAAGTCAATGAAAATTGCACAGTTTTGAACACGGCACCCAAACAAAACCTTTTTCAGTACAGTTTACTTTCAGTTCAGTATTGTCTCATGCAGTATTAAAATCGTTTTCTAGAAATGTTCTATTTACTCCCGCAAAACGTAGATTGATTGATAAATTATAAATGATACTAAGTTTTATATCAGGATAAACGGCACGATCCCCACTTTGTGTAAAGGTCTTTGCAAAAAACCAGAAAATAATGCATCAAGTTGAATTTTGTGCAATATAAACAGTCATGCAAACGTGCATCTTAGGTGGACCATATCACACTACAAAGGATAACAAAAAAAATCTGAGGAAAATCAAAATACATGGAAACGTTTGCGTTTGGCATGAAAATTTTTGTGTTAAAAAAATTATCTGTCCTATATTAAAGCAAAAATGACCTGCATTTTAATGCGTGTTATAATGTTTTTATATTTGTTGCGTTGTTCCGAAATTTGTAGTAATGGTAAAACGTATGGTTTTATTACGTTTCCAAAGTCTCTGTAGAATAATAATTTTATTACTTGCTGCTGTTGGATTGTTCTTTAAAATAGAAATGGCTTGGTTAAAATACTAGTTTTATGAGACAAGTGTGTGTTCATAGGGTCAGCCGAACAGCAGAACAGCTTTCATTTTCTATCTTTCTGTTCACTGGAGGATTAAGATGTAACCGCCTTTTTAGAACTTCTTTATTGGTGAGATTAAAATGTTTAGTCCAGGTATGTAGGTATTTGCTATGACTAGTAGATGAAAAAGGAGTAACTGCGACTATAGGATTTCAAAGTTTAACTTCCGTTTCAACCCAGACGGCATTACCAATAGAGATTCACCATTCAGTTTTTGTTTTGGAGAAAGCTTAGCTCCCGAACCAAGCAAAGTAGACAGAGTTGAGAATCAATGTAAAATGATGCAGAAGCAAAATACCTATTTTCAGTGTGCATTAGATTGTGGGGCACCTATCGTTGTACGCTAACTGTGCGTGTGCTTTCAAGGCATTTTGAGAATTATTATTGCTCTACAATGAACTATAATCGTAAAATAAACACAAGAAGTAGAGAATTCATGCAATTACAAATTTTAAACAGTTCCTTGTTCTTCCATTTACAAGTTTTGTACAACGCAAACAAGCTTTATCTCCTGAAAGCACGCAAGTTTTCTAAAAAGGATAATTAAATGAAGAATGAGTTTCTTGCTGAATTGACCTTGAATGCTACCAGTTTGCCTATGCAATACACTAGGTAAAAATGATTCCTAGAATCAATGTCATTATTATCAACAAAACTGGCAAATGTCGGCGTTCCTAAGATGTTACCTTCAATTTATAAGTCTTTTTTGTTTCTTCTAGGAAACCTGCTACCTTTGGATATGAATTTCCTGGAATTTATCATTGTATTCTAGTGTCGTATATCAATCACAATACATCTTAATCTCAATTTTTTGTAGATGTATATTATATTTCATTTTCATTTTGTATTAGGAATATAACTTCTTTCTACACGGACCACCCTAATATCTGCTTGATTTACTTTCGCATCAAATTGACTTGGCTTTTTGTATGAATCTACCCTATGACAACGCAAATTTGACTGCTTCTTGCGTAATTATTTTTTTTTAATTTCCCCAAAATATATGGTTTATTTATACATAATTTTGCAAAACGTCCTTTTCAACACCGTGTTGATGTTGCATACTAAAACATATTTAAGTCAAACTTGCGACACCTTTTTCTTGATATTCCACACAACGAGCAAAAAAGTTTCAACCAAATTTTTATCATTTTGTTGGTCATTAAGCACAAAAAAGTTTTTGGAAATGAATGCGTAGTATTTACACGTTGTTTTATTAATGTAACCTAACATTTTTTTCTAAATTTTTTGAAGTCATTTTTCAACCAGTACTAGCATAGTATAGAAGACACATATACGTAAAATAGCAAGTAACGGAATACCAGCACAAAGCACAACATTCATCAAACAAAAGATCAAGCGATACAATGCATAGGTTAAATGTTTTAGCGCAAAATTTTCTGGAGCATCACAAAAGATAAGACAGCGCTTTCTTTTATTTTCCGTTGTATTAACTTCTTCTCAGTAGTGCTTTTCTAGTCGGGATTTCGTTTTAAAAAATCCAGCTAAACAACATGAAGTTTTGAGCAAACTTTGACAATATCTTAGAATCAGCCATGCATACAAAATCAGAATATTGGTTATTTCAACAATAGTTTCTTCTAGTGTTTCTATGTATTTTTGTATGACACAGCAGAAATGTCTGACCGTATGTCTAAAAATCGAATTTGTAAGATGTTTGAGCTAGATTATCAATCGAATCATTTAATTATCATCATGCCCTAGAAGCAGGAGCTTCTCTATTTGTACGAAATACTTTCTTCGGATGTACAACTGAAAAAGCTTAAAGAGCGGCCGGTTAAGTCTGAACGTGATTGGAACTTGTATTTTTATGCAAGTTTTACGTTATCAGAGCAAAATCTAAATATACTCCACTAAAACGATTTTTCATGGTAAAAAATTTAAAACCATTTTACTTAAAATGACTATGTACAAAATCCATTCTGCCAGATTGGTTGCTAAATTTGCAATGCTTATAAATTTTGTAGTTGATTAAATGGAATAGTCAGCCGAGGTATATATGGTTATACAGATTGACATTGACAATCAGTATGATTGTTTACTTAACCTGGATTTTGTTCCTAATTAGCTCAAGCTGACGTCGCTTGCAAATGCCATTTGTTTGTTTGCTATAGGGTAATCCAGAAATGTAATTAGTGTTACTGTGAAACACTGATTATCTGTCTTCTTCTGATGTAAATGTTTACCAATAGCAAATTCTTACTAAGATAATATACTTATGTTCTTTTGTTAGAACCAACGAGCGGGAATAAAACATATTTTGTCTTGAATATAGTTAGGTTTAGAAAGTTGCACGTATTGCACACACTTAATGAACTGCTTAGTGTAGATATGGAAAAGAATAAGGAAAATTTTTCAGATTCATCGCACAATTTGTATTTATGTAAATCTTTCACACAAAAAACCTAGTAATTTTCAGAAATGAAATACAAAGGAAAGATTTTTAAGCAACAAATAAGAACTCATTCTCAAATAAATCAAAAATGTCCAACATCTTATATATATGCTGGATTCCTCTCTATTTAGCCCCAGAGAACAGAAATGTTGGCGCTATAAAATTCAATAAAATATTTCTTCAGCTTATATTGCTTTCACTCAGAATATAAAGTTTATACGGATGATGTCTCCTCACGCCGAACGTGGTTCACGTATTTTTTTCAACAAAAAGATTTTTAAAGACTAACTAAACACAATCCGGCGCTGGATAGATTTGAAGGAAACTCGTATAGCCGTAGGTGGCAGGTTTTGTCGCAAAGCCGCTTTTTTAAGATAATTTAATACCAAATTAACGAAGAAAAGGATTTTTTCAGGTTCGCAGGTAAGCAAAAGTTCCATATAAACAATAAACATCAACTGTGTATGCAATGTATCTCTTCTAAATCGAAAACTTTTCCTGGATTCCTTATTCGAGCAAGAACCCCATCTTTTAACAGTCGCGTGCTTACAGAAATTGTTTGGAGTAAATTGTAACAAAACTTGTGAAAGGCTGGAAGACTCGTGCAGGCATAGAGAAATAGATTAAAAACTTACCTATAATGCACGGCATTGCTTCTGATGTTTGTTTATCTAAATAAAAAAGAACGCTCAATAGGTGTCAACCAAATTTAAAATTGTGACAGTACATGCGTCCTTGATCTTGGAACGGGTTTTAAGTTGATTTAGTTTATTTTGGCTAGCGATACAATCTACCAATTTACATTACATTGCATACGATAACACGACTAGACCAATTAATTAGATGGCACTTTTACTGCGACGGTATGGTTTGAAATTAAGGTTTCCGATATGAAAAATGCAGCAGTTTGGGTAAGATGATGGTAATTCATAGGAAATAAGATCATCCTCATTTTACAAATAATTTTTTTCAGTGCATGAAATGGGGACTAGCTCCCCATTGCACTAGCTGTGCGCATAGTACTTATGAGTAGAAAAATCTAAGGTTTCCAATTTTTCTCATCTTTATTTTATTCTCCTTCAGCCTCCGTTGAAGTTAGTACAGTATTGTTATGGCCGCCTTTTTCTAACGAATGAAGTTTCCTTTTTCCGAAGTTTTTGTAAATGGAATGCAAATATTTCTTCTCACCGTAAAACCCTGATGCAAAACATTTTAGATTTATTCACTCAGCGTTTGAAACAAAAAGATCAAGTTGGTCCTCGCACCCTGAAACATTTTCGTTTACTGATACAGCATTTTCAGCATAACCTGAGAGACTTTATGATGTTTTTTGTCCATATAAAACGTGAGAAAGTTAATTTTGCTCAAACTTGCCATTTTGGTGTTAAGATAACTATAGAACAAAACGTTTTTATATGACCAAAATTACATACCATTGTTTTAAATGTTTCTGATAATAAGATATTGATGACGACTTGATCTTGTTTTTGGCAAGTACAAACATTTCGTACCAAATAGGTTTTGTAATTCAAACTCACTGAACCGTTTTTACAAATGAAATCCAAATCAAGAAAACTTGGCAAAGAAAGTCATACTCGATTTACTCAGCCGCCTCGGAAACCCATTACGAATATGTGTTGACTCATGCAGAACTGAATAAAAATATGAAACGACAACGACAAAGAAGCATAATGTATTTGCCTGTTCCAATATTCATGTCTTAGGGGCGGCATGAAAATCCCAACAGAATTCCACAATTCGATAGCTCCAACGCCAGGCAATGAAATAGGTAATTTGCGACAGTACTTACGAAGGTACCAGACTAGAAAAACGAGAGCAGAAGCAAAGTAGTTTTTAGTGGTTTTCTCTTTTTAGCCTCAGTTTTGGTTCGTTTGCATGTGCCAACCCATTAGGGAAGTAGGTATGCTGAGCAACGCAGTTTGTTGTTCTTTTGATGTACAGCACTTGGAAAACTTGAAACACGGTTGGAAAATGCGCTTTTGCAAAATATAAATGATTCAGGAGTTGCAGTGAGTGTGTAAAGTGCAAAAATCTAAATTGGCACGGAATGGCGTTTCTGGTTTCTTGGGGTAAGTTGCACAGATTACAGTATACTGCAAACTACTGCAGTATTCTATAAATTTGTGACAGAAATGCCAAAATCAAAAAAGAAACCATTTGCAAGGAATAACTGGCTTCAAATTATCTCAGCACGGTATATTGGTTAAGACACGTTGAATTTATTCATACAGAAAATTACTGTAATAAGGAAATAAGTACACAGTTGCTAGGATTTTTTCAATCATAGACTAAAATATCGTAACTATTCTCAAGTTCAGTACATTCTAAATTATAAGTTTTATTTCCTCCTAACACGACAACTCCATTTCAGGTTCAATTTTCCAAGAATTGAACTCAATATTGGCATGTGTCACTCATATCAATACCTGGTTTGGTCAGTTTGGCATTTTAAATAGCTGTGTATTCGTGTCCTGTCTAATGGAACTGTGCTCTTTTAATGCTTCAGTAGCACTGCTTCTTACGAACAACATCTACCTACCTGCCTGCTGAAAACACGATTCTCAAAACATGCTGCCCATCAGTTTGTGCTCAGTAATAAAATTAGACGAAATGATTGTCTCCCTTTTTATTCGTTGGAAATAAGTGTAATCCAACCTGACAGACAACCTGTGTTTCTTGGAAGATATTAAAACTTAAGTAGCGCCAAGAAAGCCAGCATGGAACTCTATCGTCTTGTTTGCTATTACGGAACTCCATCGTCTTGCTTGCTATTATGGAATTCTATCGTCTTGCTCCTCGTAGTGTTTCGTCTCGTGAAATAGTGGAAAAGTACAGGAAGTTTTATTTCGCAAAAATTTCAAAAGTATATCCTGTACTTAGTTTGTTTTCTTTACGAAAAGTATTACAGAACTGTTTTGTATGTTTTCAGCATGAACGAAGAAAGCAGCTCTAGTGAAAGCGTAAAAATGTTTTGCTGTCACATACTCATTTGTCTCCTTGCGATGGATAATTACAAAAACAGCCTTACTGGCGATTTTGTTCACGTCAACATTGTGGCCATAGTGCGTAATACGGACGTCAACTCGAAGAAAACTTATCAATTTCAATCTGGTGAAAGTGAAGACTTGCGGTCTTTATGGAAGAATGATAATTGCGGAATGTCAATTTCCAGTCCAAGTTCACACAAAGCTACAGCCCATTGACCGTGCTAACATTTAGGTGTGCAAAAGTTTTTGTGTCACATTACCCCAATCAAGCCAATTTGATGCTTACGTGTAGTGTTAACTTAGTTATAGATTTAATATAGCAAACAACTTTGTGACGCCAATTGACTATTTTTCAACCGAATGCTATATTGATTGATTAGTACTAATTGTTTGTGCTTGTTCGCAAGATGAAGCGACTAAAAAATGTATTGTTATGCATAGTAGTTGCGTGACTTTGTTATCGCAAGAAAACAAGTACTCATCAAATTTCGTCTGTGCTGCTTGTGCGGTTAACCATCCTGGTGCGTGTGGTCAACAGAAAACTAACTTACTGATTTGTTTTGTATGGAAGTTTAGATTTAATTACAGGATATGTGGAGAGTCACTTTGCGTGAAGATAGAAGATATTTCATGGAACTAATGTTTGGATACATGGCATGATATCACGTTTACATTTAACTAGTGCCCGGAAAGTGCTCCAAATTAAGTTGACTACAAGTTTACTCGCATCTGTGATTTTTGCTATTTATTCAGTTCATACTAAAGCCGTTGCAGGTATCACTGGTGGAGCTTCTATATTTTCCAGTTTACTTTTGCTAGTGCCATTCTTCATATACTATGAAAGTTTGTAAGGTGAAAATCAAAGTGAAACTGAAAAATTAGTTTTGGAAGCATTGCGCGACTCAAATCACAATCAACGAAACCTGAGAATAATATCAATTTCAAATTCATGTGTTAAAGTCTTGGCACAAAGATCTTTGGTGAATCTGAAACTGATCTTGAAAAAGTTACTAAATGTCATTGTGGCCTCATGGCAAGTTCAGGTTCAGTGAAATCTTTTGCGCTGTTTGTTACTTCCGTTCTGTTTGGATGTTTAGCAATGCTGGCAAAGGAAACTGGGATCACAGGTCTTGGTATCAACTTGTTGTATCATTTTTACGCTGAATTCATAAGGAACCGTAATATAAATAGAAACGCTATCAATAGTTCTAAGAGTACCAATGTTATGAAATATGAAAATATAATACCGACATATTTAATCATGACCAAAAATTTGAAATTCGTACAAAGAATCTTATTTCTGATTACTCTGTTAAGTATCACTGTGAGAACCTTGTACCAATAAGGCTGTGTTTCTAATAAATTTCAAATTATAATTTTTTTTCAAAAATGTTAGATACTAATTAGTTTTACATTCCAAATAAATCTAGTGAATGGTTCATTTTTTCACTTTGGCCATCAAGATAATCTCGCGCGTAATCTGATTCAAGTCGGATTCTTCTGCTGACTTTTCTCTATCTGCAGGTGTTAAATGCTTGGCTTATGCTTAACCCGACAAATTTAACGTATGACTAGCAAATGAGTTCAGTTCCTTTAATAGAATCGTTGTTAGACATAAAGAACATTTTCACTCTAGTCTTCTACGGAAGTTTAATTCTACCTAGGTACTTGAAAAATTCGCTTTGCAGACTGATGGAATAGTATTAAATATTAGTCTCGCATTTATCGTGCTTCCATTCTTGCCGGCGTCTAGTCTCTGCTTCCACGTGGGATTTGCTGTAGCTTAGCGCATGCTTTACAGTTGCAGTTTAGGATTTTGCATTCGTGTGGCTTTTGATGCGGAAAGATTGTGGGATAACCTAAAGTGTTCCAAATTTTTGAGACTGTTAAGTGTCTTGGCTCTGAAATTCGAGCATGGAATAAAATCACTGTTAGGAAATCAAGGGAGAGCGTATTTACCTCAGGCATACGGAACAACCCTTAAAATGCCAAGAGTCTTGGCCCAAGATGCATTCTAATTATGCCAACTTACAAAACGACTTGCGAAATTTGGAGAAACCAATACAGCACTCCAGCATTGCTACCAGGTATACAAATTCTGTATATCTTAACCATACACTTATTGAATTTTGGTACATAAAAGCGTTCACTTTGTTCCAGACTCTGGCCGGAGTATGTTAGCGCTAATATCAATCTTAGAATGTTGTTGATGAGTAATCCTGACGCAGCCGAGTATCACTTTGTAAGAGCTACTAAGATTTCAGATGAAAGACACGCCGGAGCACATTTCAATTTGGGCGTTCTTTACATGTAAATAATTTTGACTCAAAACCTTGTTACAGAATTGTTCCCTGGTTGCGATATATTATATTGTTTTTGTTGTAGGAGAAAGGATAGGCTTTCAGAGGCAGTGTACAATTGCAAAGAGTACTTAATAATTATTCCTCGAATCATGAAGCATATTAAATCGGCATTTAACTTTGTGCTTTTGCAAACAAAACACTCAAACTACCATTCAGTAAGATCATTCACTATACAAAACGTTGGCGTGTACCAATTTGCCAAACAAGACAAACACGGACCACACGAATTTGGTAATAATTTGATTCCCAGAAACGCAAAGAAATTAACTTGGAGCAATTCCACTATCCCACTAGTTATGCCTATGTTTGTCAGATCAGTTTGTTATCTTGAGGAAGGTTTTTACCACTACCTGCAAATCTTGACTTGAGCCAGTTTTCCAAACTGTTGCGAGTTCTAGATTTTAACGAGTATGCCAATCGTTTTATACATACATTCTCTTTAGAAATTGATATGTAACAAACAAGACTACAGTTAAATCTAATTTATATGAAGCCACAATAAACGAGTAATTATTAAATTTTGAATTTTGTTCACAATTTTTAAACGCAGGTTATCACTCTTATCATGCTGTTTGTTGCTGTTCTTAGTTGCTATGTATATTGAACCAAGTTGAAACCATTTGAAATGGATACTCAGATACTCTTAAATGCTATGGAAAAACTTTCACTTTAATTTTTTGTTGCTGTATTACCAGTTTTACAGTCTAGGTCGCTAGAATTTAGTTGCAAGATTAATCGTAAGTCACATAAGCGAATAAAGGCGAAGGTATTTAAATTTAGTTATATGTCAGCTCTAAACATTCAATTTCTATTTCATCTAATCAAAGGAATCACAGAATGTTTCAAATATCCCAGAAGTTGCTCTCCTTGCCTGTTTTGGAATGTTTTGCTTATCTTTGCCTATAAATGATTGGGCGGACCATTTTTAGCTAACCATATCGATGATTTTTAAACTACAGAGACTACTGAAATGAAAACTGTAACATTACTAGTGGTATGCTGAAGCCAGCATATGCATATATAAGCGTCGGTTATGGTACAAAAATGTTGGTTACTTAACGTTTTAGCGTTTGTGTTATCAAGCCATTGCAATCACAAGAATTTTCCAAGTCATAAAATCTGTCTTCAGCATCGTTCTCATTTCGTAAAAAGTACGCTCTATTGTTCCGCACTAATCTTATCATTACCTTCTTTAGTTCCAGCTGACATTCCGCAACTCGAATGTTAAGCAATACGCAAGATTTCAATTCAGATAATGAAAACCAATTTACACATTCCTCTACTAGTCAAAGTGCTTGATGTTATGGTTCAGTGACAAAATGTGCGCTTGACTTTGATTTTTGCAACTCATCCTGGAACTCGTTGTAGTGCGTGTTCTTCCTTTGCATTATCTTAAAATGACTCTATGTTCATATTGCTTTCACCCAAGTTTTCTAGAGTACTTAGATGCGTAACCAAAAAGACTACCTATTATAATATCTAGCAACTGAATCCTGAAACATTCCAAATTCTAATCAAAATGCTTACAAGGGGACTTTCATAAACTACATCAATGCAACATTAGTCATCTAAGTAACAACGCTCTTTACAAAAGAAGCTCAGAATTATTTTTTATGTTACACTGAAAACAACTGAAACTATTTCGGTTGCCCAAACTATGTTTAGTATGTTAATGAGAAATTCACTCATTTTTCTTTTCCAATGTCAGGTCACCACTAAACGAGAAGAAGAATGAAGACATGGGAATATCCAAGGCTAATTATTGCATTTTTTGGTTTACTCCACGTACTCGCCTTGTAGTTCATTTATCAGTGTTTGACTTAAAAATCTTCAAAAACAGGTGTTCTGCTCCATTGGCATGCACAACAAATATAACAGTAGGAAATGCCAATTGGGTTTATATTATAGGATAAGCAATAATACGGGATATTTTTTTTTCTTTTTTTGGGTGTTTGAAAAAACGTATTCTTTAGATCACTTCAACTTTTGTCAAATCCGCAGCCAACAAAAGGAAAATTCGAGCTACGAACAAGCAGTGAAATTTGAAGTTTCTATCTGAACAGTATACACGTATATATTGTTTTGTAGTGAACAAAGCAAACAAGTTTTATCTTCGGAAAACAATCAAAGTTTCAAGACAACTAGAATGACTTTGTATACTGCTGATGGCTTTCCGTAAGTACAAAAACGATACCAGGAATCAATATTATTATCGGCAAAAAGCAGCATTTCCCCGTACGCTTTAAGTGTTTCCTTATTTCATGTACTTCATGTTTCTTCCGGAAAAGTCAGTTTGCTTGATTGTCAATTTCCCGGAAGTTATCAATGTTTTTCGATCATGTCACTTACTATATCGTCTAATTTGCATTCTGATTAGTGCTTAATACGTGTGCCACAGTAATTGCATTAGGGATACAGTTTGCAAGAAATGAAGGTGTGTAGAGAAATCTAGATAGAATTGCGATTACATATTTTCCAAAAAAATTGGCTAAAAAACGCTGGCATAATGTAAAGAAACCAACCACTAGAATAGTGCATGCTACATACTTTATGAACTGACAAACAATAACGTGAGTCACTGCCTTGTAATCTTGTATGGTCCCAGAAGATTTACCAGCTTTATAATATTCACTTCCTCCCCTTTTCTTTTCTCATTATATTTCCAGACACAATAAACCAGAGACCTTTAATCACATTCAAGCTAAATGAATGGCTAAACAAGCTTCATCGGTTTCCTCTGATGCTGATTTTCAAAAGTAGGTAGTGCATTTTTAATTCCAATTTTCGGAATTCCCAATGGAAGTATGCAAGTATTTATTGTTGCCCTATAATAATAGAAACCTGATTTAGGTTCGTCGTTCGTCGTCTCATTTTCCGCAGAGTGAGTAACAGTTAGCATTAATATTTAAATGCTTATTAACAAAAATTTGAAAAATATATTGTTACTCAGCGTATTCGCTTGGATTACGTTGTACCAGCTTTTTTTGTTCTGAAACTGCAAAACGTCTTTCAATTTTGTACTGCTTGGTTTACATTTCTGCCCATTTTCTAAAATGAAATTTACTAATTCAGCATACAGGGTTTTTTAAAGAATGTAAAGTTGCCGTAGGCCAATAATCATACGTGACTCACATTTTTAGATATAGGAGGATTCTAAAGGATTAACTAAACCACACCCCAATGCTAATACAAAAACCGTGTTTTGTTGTTAAGGTTGTTTTAGACTTGTAAAGAGATCGTAAACTAGGATGGATGAGCTCTATTTGTAAGCCATTTTCTATATACTTGTCACAGGTTTAGCATTTAATGAATTACTCCACCGAAATAGTGATACAGAATTGAAGGCACTACACACATGCAACGAATTCAATGAAATGCCTTTTCATCAATTTGCTGAATTTCAAAGTACCTTTCTACCGATTAATATAACAATTAAGCATTGTCGTTTGTTGCACGTGGTCCAGCATAAAACAGGAGTAACCACAGTAATATCAAGACACTACTCTAAATATGTTCTTCCGCTTCCAACTTTACAGTACTTCGTCCGCAATGCGCACACAACGCAGATAGGATCGTTATATTTTGTACATTATTTCTCACATGAAGACAAAATCTTCTATACCTCAAATTCTTGTAACTTTAACAATCCTATTTTAGAAATAAACCCTTACACTGATATGGTAATTGGTCCACTGAAAAAAGGAAAAACATATAAGCACTCATCACTTCTACCAAATGCAGGAAACTAAACCAAATTATATATCTTGCACTACATGTCAATTCTCAATTACAGTTTTGTGCATTGTAATGTAAGGATTCTACTAGAATCTTTCTTTTGTTTAGTGATACAGGGATGTACGAAAAATATTTGGAACAATGCCTTTTGAGGATTATAGAAGCCCCACGGTGCCAATCTGCTCATTCTCCCCAACTTTCATTAATGGCTGTATTTTACTCAAACTCCTTCCCTCATTCCCCAAAACACTAATTACTGTTTTTTTCTTTGTATTTAAAGGACATCATTAGTAAACTTAAAGATTTGTAGGAACAAATAAAGCATTTCTTGTTCTGTAAATTAATTTGTTGAACATCTTTAACTTGTTGTATTCTGTCTCTGTGGGTACAGTTGTAAGAGATTATATTATTTTGGACAGAATAAATAGTTATAAAACCCGTATAATTTACGAATACATTTAAGACTGAATAAAATATTCACACAAAGCCTGCCTATGAAATACATGAAACAACACTCTTAGTTTTTGCAAAAAAAAACTTACTTTTAGTACTGCTAACATGAATTTAGTCGGAAAACTCTTCTTCCTGTAGAATTAATCTATCTTTTGTTTTTAATATTCCATGTCCAGACCATAACAAGTAATCAATCTGTTTTCATGCAATATAATCCGGTATTTAAAACATCTTCACAAATAAAACATTTCCAGTGTATCTGTTGTACGTATGTTTGTTTTAGTTACAACTTCAATATGACATGCACATGTTGTTTCTAATTGGCGTTTTGTTGTATCTAATGCAGAAACGGCTTTTTGGGGTATCTTACGGCTCTTTGCAAGAAAAAATAGTTTTCATAATTGCATTCAGCGTTTTTTAATTAAGCTACAAACTGCAATTTGCAATCTACTTTGCTTCAATGCAAATGTTATCTGTAGACACTGTTATTGACACAATGTTTTGTTGTTTAGAATTATTAAGGGTATTTATATCTAAATGCCAAAGCTGAGACGGAAGCTTTACAATCAAGACATGTATAAATATTGCAATGAATTTATTCATTCAGATTGATCTTGAACACATACGTTTACACCCTGTAAACTTAATAAGGAGACGACCTAGTATTTCATCAAAACTCTACAAGGACTCAAACAATTTTGTGGATACTTCGCATGAATATTAGGTAAGTTTTGTCTGTTACCTCTACAAAGCTTCAGTTTCCCCCATGCTGTATATCGAAGTTATGAACAATTTACCAAAACCATTCATTTTCAGCTGTATCAAAAATACAGAGACGATTTAAGACTTTGTCATTTTAGTCCACAAATACGTTCAGAGTTCTAACAAAAACTGGTTTTACTAATAAAAACAGGTTGCACAGTTATAATAAGCCTGGAATTAATTCACATTTTCAGAACCTTCCTGGAAACCTGGAGAATTACCTTATAATTTTAAAACAAATGCGTGACTTTTTAGATTTAAAAGTTCATGACTCGGAATTTTATCATTTAGTTTTGCTTCAATCAGCTTTAATTGTGATAAAACATTATTTTAAACATTGATTTTATGCAGCCAATCACATTGATCTGAAACAAATGTGAAGTGAAGGCATGCTTAACCAAGTACTGTATGCACTTTTGAATTGTTGTCTTCGCATAGTTCATATATTTCGCCAAGTATTTAAGTAAAACGCAAACCAAACTGGCAGACAAATTAGCGAAAATGAAAACCATAAGTATACTAGAGAGTTTTTTTAACGGTTTTAAAGTTTTTGTTCTACAAACCCCGAATGACAAACTATCGATTTAGATATGTTACACAACCCAATAAAATGATTTTAGATCAAAATTTAGGTACGTATTAAAAGCAAATAATACAACAAAAAGCTAATAACCAATGTAGAAGCCAGTCTATGGCCATATAAAAATATTACATAAAATATAGAAATACCCAATTTAGCTTCGTATGCACTTATTTGCTAACGTTGAATTTATTCCAACTCTGAAGACTACTACGTCAACAAATTTATTCGAAATCATTCAATAGCATATATTCGAGGCTTTTTTTATAAAATAATGCTTAATTATGGGATTCCAAGTTAACAAGTACAAAATCAGCCAATGTATGTTATCAATATTACGTTGTAATGTGTCACAAAATACGAAAAATATTATTTTTATAAAGTGTTTGTGCTATAAAATCATGTTTTATTACAATTAAAGCTGATTGAAGCAAAACTAAATGATAAAATTCCGAGTCATGAACTTTTAAATCTAAAAAGTCACGCATTTGTTTTAAAATTATAAGGTAATTCTCCAGGTTTCCAGGAAGGTTCTGAAAATGTGAATTAATTCCAGGCTTATTATAACTGTGCAACCTGTTTTTATTAGTAAAACCAGTTTTTGTTAGAACTCTGAACGTCTTTGTGGACTAAAATGACAAAGTCTTAAATCGTCTCTGTATTTTTGATACAGCTGAAAATGAATGGTTTTGGTAAATTGTTCATAACTTCGACATACAGCATTGGGGCAAATTGAAACTTTGTACAGGTAATAGACATAACTTGCCTAATTTTCATGCAAAGTATTCAGAAAATCTTTTGAGCCCTTGTAGAGTTTTGATGAAATAGTAGATCGTCTTCTTTTACAGAGTAAGTAAGTAATTCTTCAAGTTTGTGTAGAAACTATACTTTCAAAGCAGCTTATTGTTTTAAAAATCATTCAATTTGGTATCTACAGTCCATGAAACTTAAGAATTGCATACAACGACTGATTGTGCTTGCTTAAACAGGACATTTTATTGAATGAACTGAGGGACAAAAGTAGCCTAGGCGACCACAGTGGTCAGTGGTCAGATATCGGCAGTTATGGTGTCAAATGAGTCCTAATGCACTTAGCTCGAGTGTATATTCTCAGATTTTTAAAATGTTGTAAAGAAAAAAAGATATCGCCAATTTTCTACGTTGATCAACTTTTTGAGTCACTTTCGGTTTCAACTTTTGGCCACATTTTCTCAACCAAATCGAATTTTTGCACGAAATTTGCTGCAGTAGCTCAGCAATACCGTACTCTAGACAGACAGCATAAATTTAGAGATTTATGGATGGTTCTGAAAAATGGTCGCGGCTAAAACCCTCAAAAAGTGGAGAAAAAATTGAAAATTTCCGAAAAATATTTTTTTGCTAAAATGTGTATGCACAATAATGTGATGTCTGTACGTCATTTAATTGCTCATTTACCCCTTAAGCTCCACCAAAAAAATCACAATCCTTTATCTTTCCTGTTTTGAGAAATTCGAATTTTATTCCGTGGACATCGACAAAAACGGTTTTTCGTCACCACCGACGCCACAGCTACTTTGGAGGGCTGAAACTTTGCACGGACTATTTTTTGCAGTCCTACTATCATTATGTGGTAAAAGTTTTGAAATTGAAGAAAGTTCATTTTTTGGTGTCAACATCCGCTAATAGTTACTCATAGGCTACTCGCCAAAAAATCCACAGCAGTATAAACGCTCTCAGACTGGTGGTTTGCCTTTGTTTTGAACTGTTTCTAAATGAGTTTGGTTGTCATTAGTTTATTAAATACTCTTTATTTATTTACTTTTACATTAATATTCTCAATGTTGCTACTCTCTTAAAATCTGTATTATAGAGTGTCCCGACATGATAGTCACAAACATGCGCCAAAGCAGAATCGTAATTTGTGAACATTTAATGAACAATTTTTGTAATATTGTTACTGCTATAACTGCAAAACAAAGTTTTGAAAAGGCGTGTAATTTCTCGTCTATGAAAAAATACTCTTTTATCAATGGGAGTAACGATTTTTATCTTGGAAGGTAAAATATTCAGTACTCCCTTATCCGGGAGTATTTTTTCAAGGATAAAAAAGTATTTATAATTCCCTTATAATAATGTTATCAAAGGACTATGCAACCTAAGGGAAAAAGATTTGAACTCCAAGTTTATTCTTGAATATGATAAAGCTTAAAAATTTCTAAAATTTTATATTTGAAGTATGTTCTTATTTCTTGACGTTTACGAGATATAAGGGAATTTGTAATAATTGTTATAATAAGGTCAAATAGTAAACACATCTTTTTCAAACGCAAGGCTATCCATTTGGCCAACTTTTGATGTTCGAAGTTGTTAGCATTTCTGAACGCGAATTACATGAGTACGCTTTAAAAAATACTGGAATGGTACTCTCCCAAGCTTTAAAGTTGTGGTAGGTCAAACTTGCGGGACATATTTTGGAACAACTTTCTTTAAATCGTTGTAGCTTCCATTAAACATCTCCGATTTTCAAGGTTGTTAGCAATTTTTAAAGGGAACATTTATGAAGTCTGAAAAAAGTTAGGAAAAAAGGTCTTTAAACTAAAAATTATCGAAAGATAACTTTGGAGGTGCTGCTTGACCACACATGCAAAGTAAAACTTAAACTCAAAATACCCACTTATCTCTATAAAAATACTCCCGGATATAGGAGTACTGGATTTTGAGACACGCCACAATTAAAAACTTTAATCCCATAGTCGATTGCAAATTTTTACAGGGCGAAAAAGATGCTCTCTTTTGAAAACACAAAGAACATAACCTTTTACTTGTTTTAATGCTAATTAACAACATAATTCTACACTCATAATAAAACTGATTAATATTTATTTTTGTTGGTTAAGTATTGCTATCGTATACTAATAATTTGTTTACGTAAATTAGTTGTATCATGAACTATAATTGCCAATGGTATTTAAACCTTATTTATTTGTAACAATTCCGTGTAAATTTTTGTTGTCGACTCGACAATTTGAAATCAGAGGAATTTGGTAGTATCAGGGACAAGAGTTATTTCATCCTTCTCTGGTTAACAGAAAGATTGTAGTTTTTAGCGATTTGATGTCACCAGAATACAAAATTGTTTTTTTTTGGAAATTCCAAATTGGAATAAAAGCAAAAATAAAGTGTGCATGCATAAACCATCAGTTTTTTGATGTTATTGTAATGGTAAACGCTGTCTGCAAAAATTTGTTTCTTTTATGCCACATGTGATATTTGTTACAAGCATTTCTGAAAAAATGTTTACAATTTTTGTAAATTGAATTTAAATGAAAACCTTACTTTACTCAAAACGCGTCTACATCCTTAGCATGAGGCAAAAAGAAATTGTGCTTTTTCCCTTCCTTTGAATCATTTACTGTTTGAGCGTTGTTACATTTTACTCGTAAATAAATTTTGGTGGATTTATAGAGATGATCTTCACATGCTGAACGCGATCCACATATTTTCAACAATATACCTGCTGAAAGATTAAACAGCCCAAATTAAGCACCATACAAAATCGTGTACTGCTTGCCCGAAAGTCGTATATCTGCAGGTGGTAGGCTTAGCTGCAAAGCTTTTTATTTACAGCAAACTCATACAAAATATACGAAACCTGGCAGTTTTGTGATTTCATCGCGAAAGGTAAGCGAAGATTCTAAAGAATTACTCTTCGAGTTGCTCATGAAACGCATCTCTAGGAAATTGAATCATGTATCTAGAATATGTTGCAAGTTGCAACACAAAAATATGAACTTATAAAGGGTTCCCCCTAACGACTGCACCCAGATTTTTTGCTACGATATTCAGTGGGCAACAATTCATATGGATCTATGGGTTATATTTTCTGATTCTCCATGTTTTTCTGAATATGTGTGTGTATTTTGACAAATATATCATGAAAACAAGCGACACAATTGATGTGACAATAAAGTTTGTTACGAGCAAGAAAATTCCCGCACCGAAAATTCGACAAATTTTTTTTTGAAATTTTTTGATAAATTTTTTGAATTAGAGTAAATATACAAGTATTTGGTAGTATATGTAAGGCCGAATTGTGGTCGTCAAAAATCATTAAGAATTGAATATTAAGTACATAATAGATGTACCATTAGCAGCTTAAACTTTTTTGATACACTTATCGAGCAACTTTAAAACTAAAGCACTTCTATTTCTCAATTTCGTTATGTTTAACGTCAACTTGATACCATGTTTAATCGCACATTTTATGGGCTTTCAAACAAGTATTCAAGCATACGATTTGCATGTTCCATAGTCGAACAAGAATACATACACTTTAGTGGACTCGCAACACATTGAAAAAAATTGCTTGTAACTGAAATCTTAAAAATGCAACAAATTTTTTAACCCACATAACTTCTACTATAGTTTGTCTATTCGTGTAATCAGTATGTCGTTTTGATGCGCAGAGTTTGGGAATTCTTTAGAGGGTTTAGATTTAGTACACTGTTCCTTTGTATAAAAGCTGTAAAGTAGCGAATTTAGGTGCAGTCATTTGGAGGAACCCTTTATTTGAGTACGTCGGTACAAAGAAAACCAGGATTATTAAAGATCTTAGACAAAGATTGCAGTCTAGTAGAGTTTATTTGAATAGTAGAGTCTACTTTGTTGAGCGAATGACCGCCTGGGGTTTTATCCATGCTTCTGCACTTTCATATTTTATTTACTCGGGTATTTGTCGATGCTCGGGTTTTTGTCCAGTTTTCTTTATTTGGGTTCTTTAAATCTCCTCATAATCAAATTTGAATGTTTTATCGGAAAACTGGAAAAATTAAATGACGAATGCTTTTTTCAAATAAATTCAAATTTTTCTTTGGTGCCAGTGAAATTATTAGAAAATACAGTACCTATTATTTTCTGCAATGGTGCAAAGAACACATTAGAGTTGTCCCAAAGTACAGAACTAGCACTTTGTTTTGTCATATAACTTTTTCTTTGGAAGTGCATTTTTGCGATTGAAAGAAAAGTAAAAGCTGTAAAGATATGAAGGAAATCGTACGTTTCACATAATGTCAATTATCGTAAATGATTCTTGCTGATTTGGCAAACGACTTATTCTGAGTACGACTTCTTCTTCTTCTTCTTCTTAAAAATGCAAGAAAATGACCGGCCGGTTAGATGCTATATAATTATACTGCTACTGTGGTTAATTAAGTTTATAAGACGTCGTGGAAGTTTGAGCGCGCGCTAAGCGCTTGTGTCCATTTCCACTCTGGGACAAAACAAAATACCCCACAGCACATATTTTAACTGCCTTTCACAAAACACGCTGAATCTTTCAAAAAAGCATTTTCCAAAACAAATATAGGCGGTTTGCCAAAACCTATATCATTCGGCAGCAAAAGGTCCAGTCTACGATGGTAAACGTGACAAACATCAAAATACAAATCCTCCTAAAACAATGCCGTCTGTAAACAATCACTAAGCATATACTCAAGCTAGCAATACGCAAGCTAAAAACTCACAACTATTCGTACGAAAACACATATCTGAAATATTCAAGTAAATAACAACTATACTCGAAATAATCAGGTTTTGCGCCATCAAAACAATTACAAATTTAGCGCCTCTGTATCTCCGACAAATAAATCCGGGCAAATTTTTAACCACATGCTGATTATACAATAGACACTACCACACAACGTGGATCAAGTTTTGTGTGAATACGTGCTACGGAAAAATTTCCACAAACATTTGAAGTTTTCAGAATGACTTAAAATCCAGTCAAAACAATTACAAGTTTAGCGCTACTGTAGCTCTGACAAATATTGTATTTTCTTTGTTAGCCCAAATACTTCTTAAGTTTAAGTGAGAGAACAAATTTAACGTACAAAATACACAATAGCTTTGTATAGTTTTGTTAAGGTACATCAATTGTATTACTTTCTGTAGTAGGAATTGTAATTATTACTATAATTATTAATGCCCATTTTTCATATCCTAGATCTGCTATATGCTTTTCTGTACTAAGCAGGGGCTAAAATAGGCGCGTTTTGAGCGTGATTTCCAGGCGGGCCGGGCCGGGTAGCTAAGACCATGTAGGCGTCGGGCGAAGGGACATATAAAATGAAACAATTTGTTAAAATGGAAAATTTTAAAGGCATTTCACATAGACATGCTTCAATGCTATATCAATACTAATGCCGGATATATTGATTGCATAAACAAAAGACTGCTTAATCATAGTGGCATGAATTTTGTTTTGTTTTAATGAAATGGCCATGATTTTAATGCAAACGTACAAATGAAATTTATAGTGGCCATGATTTTGTTTACTTTTGAGGAAATTCATATTATTTGTCCTGGAATCCAACTTGCAATGACCTGTATTTTAATGGGGCATTTAAATTTTTCTGGGCAATAACTTATATTATTACCAAAAGTTCTGGGATACTGTCACCGTAAGAACAAAAACACGAATTGTAGCTTTCCAACCAAAGCATATAATTAAAGCCCTCGTCCTTGTTATGGAGACATTTGTGCAAATAGAGATAAAATGCATATGAAGGCAAGAGATAAAAAATTGAATGCATCATCGGATAGCTCATTCTTCGGAGGTTACGTAATGCATTTTCGGTTGTCCAAAAATAACGTATCGTCATGTAATCGCGGGAGAATGAAGCGTTTGTAAAACGGGCTATGTCCCACTTCGAAAATGTTGCTAATACTGTCAAAGACCAAAGCAGTGAAACACTTTGTAGAAGAAGGTAAGCGCCTGACAGGTATATACGAAATAATTCAGGATACAAAACTACAGGAACATCAGGATGCAAGTTCCCTCAAGGACGCTTTATAACGGTGGCTTGCTTAGGAAGCTTGATGACGACTTCAAAGTTGTTCAACGAGGAGCCGTCCATCTCAATTAGTGTTGCAGCCAACAAACTCAACATTAGTCCACAAACACTAAGCCAAATTAAAGCTCAGAAATTGGGCATCAAAGCCTGCTCTAAGCCGGAAGCCCCAACCAGCAGGCAAGGATCAGGAGCAGCAATCAAAATCTAGACCCCGATTTGTTTACAAAAATAACTTTCTAAGATCTAGACCAAAATCAAAACATGCTCCATGTTTTCCACTGGCAAGATGGCTCAAAACTTTTTGGGATTCATGTAAGGCAGGGTAGTCCAACCTACAAAACCCACACGGTTTACCCCTAGGTTTCAATACTATTTAGAAAAATATCACCACTAAAGTGGCAGCGTCGGTGGTGGTGGAAAATCGGGGTATGGGGTTCCAACATAAGCCGAACAAGAACTTTACAGCACTGGATACAAAGGCACCAATAAATCTTAGTTTATGTGAACATTGTTAACTATTAGTTGTTTTAAATGTTAAAAAATACTGTAGTTCAATAAAGCCTAAATATTACGAGATATCAGAATTTCAAAAATGTCTCCATAACAAGGAGGAGGGCTTTATATAAACACATTGGCGATGAATGGTATCAGCATAATCCTCTTTAATAAAAATAGCCTGCAAGAACAAGGGGAAATTACGCCTTACCGTAATAAGTTCTGCTATCCCCTAATCGTCTGGAACACCAAAAAGGAAAAATCAGCATGGATTATATAAATAACTTTGTTCATCTTGAAAATAAAAGAACCCTACAATATAACCAAAATAAAATGTCTAAATATTGCAATGTATCCCGCAGCAATATAGCAAAAAATAGTTGAAATGCTGGTGTAAAGTTTTTAAAAAATACACCTATTGTCTGCCATTTCTTACAAACATCAACATTTTACGCGTTCCAGTTGGCTACAAATTATGTCAGAAATGTACATAAAAATTGCAATTAAATAAAGACCTTCCAGCGTATATGGCTTGCATAATGCAGTAAATCGGTAAAGAAATATTCTCTTTTTTCTTAATGAATTAACGATTTTCTTACAAATTAAAGTTTATTGTTGACGTTTTGACTTTAAACTGTAAGTCTTCATCCAAGCGACTTAAAAGCAGCAAAAAGAGCTTGACACTGACAGAGTTTGCAACAACAATTCAGAAAAATTATAATTATTTTCTGGGTTTTGCTAAACATTTGATTTCTAAATGCTTCCTCCTTGGAGACTGCATACCTGAATTTAAAAATTCTACTTGTCTTGGGACCATAATGGGTGTATCCTGGTTCCGTTGTTTTGGTTCATCTTCTTGGGAACTGACCTGATATTTTGTACATATCTTTTAGACTGCGTTTCCAAAAGTCTGACACTTCTTATTCATAGCTCTGTATTCGCCACAAATTTTGATACTGCTGAGTTTGGGTTGTTATTCCGTACATGACTTACATGTTGTTTATTCTTGAACTATCCTTGTACTAGTAGGTCCTTAAGCTAAGAAATACGTAATAACCGAGACAATGAAATAAGAATGATTCACACTTTATTTAGAAATATCTAATATTTTTAAACTCTTACAATGTTATGCAAAGACATAACGTTAAGTTTAATATAAACCAGCTTGCATATTGCAACAATCTTTGCTTAATAACTTGAGACATTTAAATGACGACTGGGGTCAATGTTTATGATACCATCAAGAAATTATAGGTCATAATTTTTTAGAAATTTATTCGAAGCTTCTCTTTTTTGATTAAATGATCTAAATAAAATCGACTCAAGCAATAATTCACTTAGAAAGTACTAAATTAGTACTCCCAACACGATAATGTAGCTTAGGCACGATTATATTGCACTATACAACTTAAAGATTAAAAACCACTTAAAAATATCATATATCATAAAAATATCATGAAAATTGCGAAACTTTTTCCTGCCAAAATGTGGGCCACTCGGGGCGGGCCAGGGCTATTTAAGCTGCTGGTAATAAGAATTAACCGGCAAAATGCAACACATTGTCGCGTTTATATTGTTTATGTAGACCCACTATAAACCTTAAAATAAAATATATATTGGTCATAATTATCTATTTTAGTCCACATTTTAAAATGCTTGTTAGCGACAGTTTTGGAAGTGTAGGTATTTTAGTTAAAATCGAAGGAAACTAAAAATATGAGTCCAAAAGCTAAAACTTAAAACCAAGTGAAAACTATAGCATTTGTGATTTTCAACAAATGTGTGTTTGTTTTTGTTGATATTTTTGTGAAAAACTTTCAAATACTAGGTCTATGTATTTTATAAAAATTTGCATGAACATAATTTATAAGTTATTATAATTATAAACATAAATATTATCGATGGTGATGTTTGATTGTTCATAAGCCAAAATAAGTGTATTACAAAAAGCAATTGAAGGACAAATCGTCTCTATTGTATGGATGTGTATAACATTCTAGATGACTAACGTGGTAACTAAGTCTTTGACTGGACGATAAGTTATTCTGAAAACTTCAAATGTTTGTAGAACATTTTCCGTAGCACATATTGACAACAAACTTTATCCACGTTGTGCGGCAGTGTCCACTGTATGATTAACATGTGGTTAGAAATTTGCCCGGATTTCGTTGTTGGATGAACAGAGACGCTAAACTTGAAAATGTTTTGACTGGATTTTACGTCATTCTGAAAACTTCAAATGTTTGTGGAACAATTTCCGTGGCTCTTATTCACATAAAACTTTATCCACATTGTGTGGTAGTGTTCATTGTATGATCAGCATGTGGTTAGAAATTTGCCCGGATTTATTTGTCGGAAATACAGTAGCGCTAAACTTGTAATTGTTTTGACTGGATTTTACGTCATTCTGAAAACTTCAAATGTTTGTGGAAATTTTTCCGTAGCACGTATTCACACAAAACTTTATCCACGTTGTGTGGTAGTGTCTATTGTATAATCAGCATGTGGTTAGAAATTTGCCCGGATTTATTTGTCGGAGATACAGAGGCGCTAAACTTGTCAATATTTTGACTGGACTCTAGGTTATTCTGAAAACGCTGGTTTGTGGATAATATTTTTGATTCCTGGCATCAACTTAGTAATTATGGAATCGTATGGGCAAACCGTGGCTTGGGTTGTCTGGAAATTCTTTGCTAGTCCAAAATTAGAGACTTTGCGTGATAACGCTTGTTGTTTGCCTTATGCACTTGCATATTGTCAAATTATAGAGCAATATGCTATTAGTAAATGTGATTGCAATTTTTTGTAGTTGTAGGTTGATGGTTGATTTTGCAAAATCACGTACGTTTATATGACAAAAGCTTCAAATCTTTATGTGCCTTAAAAGGCTCACAAACTTTTTTCATGTTGTTACACTTGGTAAGATGCAAACAACGTTTTACGACCCCAAACGACTTGTCTGGGTTGCAGCATAGTGAGAGTTCTGCTTTTAATTTAGCATCATGTTCCCCTGTTCTCCATTCATTTCCAGTTTTCCTAAAACAGCAAGCTTTTTCCTAGCCAGAGTTTCCCCTATGCTGGCTAAGCTGAAGCCAGACGAGAAAAATAAAAATAAATACTTATTAGTTCAATATTTCCATATGTTATTCCACATGAAAAATTGTTTTCGCTTTTGCTGCATTGTATAAAGAAACTAATAAGAGGACAAAATGAAACAGAAACTAAAAGGAAGGATAAAATTTGCAAAATCATCAAAACCTTTTGTAAGCCAAACAGGTGAAGGATGAGGGACTATAGTGCACTACACAATAATGTTACATCATTTATTTTAAATGTTAAACGCAGTAACAGAAACTCTTACATTAAAGCAACCCAGGAAAACGTCCTTATCAGCATTCTACAGTACAAAAACATCTTTTTCTGGTTTGTTGTTCGGTACACTTTGTTATCTTCCGCAAGGAAGGACAGCACCTGTTTTGAAGATTGTTTGAACTTTGCGAAATGAGACTCACAAGTGGCTGAAGATGTCCTGAGGAAGACAATACAACCCAGATATTTATGAATGACTCAGTTTTACTTTTCAGTATTGAGCTGAAAATTTTTTCACATAGTGAACCGCAGAGCCGTTTTTGGTGTTCAAATCAGGAAAAATTACTTCTTAGAAAGACCCTCACACAAGTTTCCCATTTGTTCATTTTTTTAAAATTAACATTTTGGAATTTTCCACAGTGAATGAACACAGTACATTTAACTGATTCAAAATAAAGTCAAGCCAATGTAACATTCAGTGCATTTTTAAAAACTGTTTGAGCTAAAAAATAAATGATTGAAATTGCATTGTTTATATTCACTGTTACCATGTTATTAGTTAGATTAGTGATCTAGTTATATCTCCCTGAGAAACGTTTCCGCCAACAATTGGAATAACACAATGAGTAAAGACGTGATTTTAATGCACGGAATACTATGCAATGCACGTATTAGCTCCATGTCACTTTGGTGAAAGTGATATGAACATTGAATCGCTTCCAAATAAACGGTTTCTGATAACAAATTTCAACTTAAGTCGAGTTCTTGAATGAGTAGCATAATTCAACATCAATTGTACTTTGGGCCACTGAACCATAACCTGAAGCCAAAGAATGCGTAGACTGATTGTCATTATCTCAATTGATATTTTACCTACTGACAGATTCTTTTTTACGTGGGTTAAATGAAGTCAGCTGAAACAGTCAATGATATAAATGGTGTAGAAAAACTGGACGCATACTTTAGCATAAAGTGATCAAACTGTTGGGATTGCTTATAACATGTGTGATAATAAAAATAGGTAAATATTGCGTAAAAATGTAGTGATGTATAAAAACTATTGCGGTAACACCGAATTTTGGCACAACAAACACTGAAATGTTAATGGAATTAAGTCTAACTAACTCCTATAGCATTAAAACCGCTATAACTTTCACTGACGACAGGATGGAAAATAACAAACAACAAAAACATAGCAACGTGTCAAATCAAACTGTGGATTTTGATAAATTTCACGCTTACAGTCTAGCCGAAAATGTACACATTTTTTCTTCCGGGGATGAACAATGAACGCTACACTCACAAGTAATCACCATTCTAATATTATAGGAAACAGGTTGACTTACAGGACTTCAGTCTAAAATTTCTCATTTAGTTAACTGCATTTTGTGAAACTCTATTCTCTGACTAAGTACTTCCTATTTTAGTCCGTAGGCGCAACTCATTCGAAATAATGTCTTTAAAAAATTTACATACCAAAAGTGAGCATTGCTTCACATTCGTTTTACTGACGCACCTGCTTTTGCTAATATCATTAAAGCTTCACAAGAGAACAAAAATATTTTCTTCTTATATATCCAAAGGGGCGACGAGGTACATCCTACATCATTTATTAGTAAAATTCTTGCACTGAGCTTACTGGAGGAAAGTCTCAAACACGCTATTTTATTCCTACATTATGCACAATATTAATACAATTAAATAATTTACATTACAAGTTATTTAAATGGTTTGTGCTTGAAAGCCGTGAAATTAGAAACTTGCAGACTAGCTTGCTGGGCTTTGCTACTAACAATTATAGACACCGGTGAAAGAATTTATAAGTCGGCGGACTTGGTTTCATTTGTTCTATGCCGTCGTCAGGTTATTGCTTTTAGCAAAGCATCTTGTAGAATTTACTGGAATTATACCAATTATTTCATTCATTTCATTAAACAAATTTATTTTGTAACTTATTAAATTAGCACGTTTTACTGTAACATTGATGCGCCTTTCTTTAGTAGTCTGCATAAGAAGGCAATTCTCTGACAGGTGATGAGCAAAACTTTGTATTATGTACTTTCACTTATATATTATGTACGCAATAGTATATTCACCCAGCTCAAAAGTTTTCCACAATCCAGGGCGGCAAAATCTAGAATTCAAAGATTTTGTTCTGTTATACAACATTTGCATGTTTGGATTCTGGTGTTTCATGTGGAGAAAGAAGCGCTTGTATAGTTTTGCTGAATATCCGGCATAGTTGTATGATTATAGTTGAAACCAAGCCCTGAATAAGTACATTGTTGTCTCGTGTAATACATCCAGCCAATGGATGTCTCCACACAAGCAAAGCCATCAGTCAATAGTAAATAATCAATTGTGTTTGGTGTTTAAAAAATCGTCAACTGAATCTATTCGTTTACGGTATTCAAGCTATGAATACAGAGTGTGGAGCGCTCTAGACGAACCGATTTTCGAAGCCCGTATTTGATAAACTAGAAGCTTTTAGAGTAATCTGGCTATCCAGTATGGTAGCCTAACTCTTTATCTTTAATTTTGTGCCACCTCTACTACGATATGTCAATTTTCCAAAATATTACAAGTCAGCGTTTACTCTAGTCAAAACCGTTTCCAAATGCACGTTTCAAATTTTTAAAATGTATCAATGAAGTCGTCAAATGAAAAAATATCTATGGGTAATGTTTATTAGGGTCTTTTACACATTTCACGACTGTTTGCAGTTTCCTTGTGTACAAACTTGGTTTTGTAAAACAGTTTTTGTAAAAAAAAAGGTTTTGTAACTCGAAGAATTCAACATGCTTTTTAAATCAAATTGTTTAAAAGTGTTTTTGCAAAATCTGATGAAACTTGGCATAAATGACGAAAAGAGATTGGTTAACAATAATAATAAACATTTTTTTACAAAAAACACTACCATTTCTGTTATTTACCTACCAGTTTGCAAAGGTGATTCATTTTAACCGCCCCACCCTTAGTAAACTTGAGGTATGAGAAATACGAAAATGCATGCATGGGGGTAACCTCAAACAAATGAACTTACTTACTCACCTAGATGTAAGCACAAGCACAGTCAGAGGTCAGTATTTCTTGTGTGAATTAGGACTGGACATTAGCATTGCCCAAAAATCATTGTGCCATAAACACCACCAGTCTTTACTTTCACCAGATTGAAACTGGTACGTGTTTTTCTGGTTGACGTCCAGATTACGCACAATAGCCAAAATATTATCGTGAACATAATCACCTCTTAAGCTGTTCCAGTAGATGCTCACTGCGGTGTGGTGCACAGCCAGGAGAAAAACGACGTGATGTGACAGACAAAAATTTTCAATCTTCTATCCTAAACGCTTTCTCCATTCATGATGAATTTCAGAATTTGGAAACCATTCGGCAATAGGAAAGTCCTAAAATATCCAAATGTAAGAAAATCGAAAGTCTGCAAGATTTTAACCCTTTCAGATTTCAGTGTCTTTTTGTGAAACAATGTTGCTAGCATTTTTTACGAAAGCCATACATTACGTTTTGACAACTCTTTCCATTTCGTCCCCCTCCAAAAATAAAGAGAAGGTGAGCTTCACCAGCACGCTTGCTGGAACTCAAAAGATGTGCTCTAGTCTTATATACAGTTCACCATAGCCGAGGATAATATCTGAGCAGTACGGTAAAGTTTCATTATAACTGTGCTAGGTTCTTCTCAAGTATTTGTAAGCACGAGAAAACGCGATGTAGCTGTCAGGATAGATTACACTTAATTCCATCAAATAAAGGGGAGACAATCATTTCATCTAATTTTATTACTACTGAACAAACTGATGGCAAAGCATTGTTGTTTTGAGAAAATGGTTTTTCCAGCAGGCAGGTAATTTTCTTCCTTGAGAAGCCTTAAAGGAACAGTTTAAGTAACGAACACAAATGCACAACTATACCAAATACCAAACGGGTCTAATCTGTTATTGATGTGAGTGACACATTATGCCAATTTATGAATTTCGTTTCTTGGAAGGGTGAATATGTAATGAAATTAGCGTGTTTAAAAGAAACCACGAATATGAAAAGAAGAACATTCAAACTGCAAACACTGAAACGTTTCTGTTTTGCCAAGAGAGCTAAATGTTTTCCAGCCGTGTTACAAGCTTCCCCAGTTTTCCCTAGTGCAAAAGCCATCAAAAACTCGTTGCCAGTCGCAATCGTTTTCTTAGCAACACTACCCTGCTGAGTTTTCACAAGTAGACAAGCTGAAGTTAAAAAAGAAAACCAATAAGAGCCACTTTGACTTTGCTCTATTCTGTATGAGCTTTGCACTTTTTCTTTATCCCCAGCCAGCTTAGTATTATTTACACTACTATAGTCGTACTACCTCAGCTATTCACCATTCTGTGTTGTGGCTCTAGATCCACAAAATATCTCCCCACTCTACTGTAGAATTTTTTTTGGAAATTCATCCCTTAAGCTATGAATATTGGATCATACGCATACATGACGCGATCTCGACAGTGTCACTTTTCATGTAGTTCTTCATGACTCAACACGTACTCCAAATAGGCTTCTGATGCGGCTGATTGTACTGAAATATAATATATTCATCCGATCTGTATAGTTTTGATTTCATTCATAAAAATGTTTCAGTAAGTAAGGCATTACATTTTCAAAATATGATATTTTTGCATGATATGTAAACCTCACAAATTCCTAACTAGCTAACCTAAATGATATTAAGGTAATGCAAAATTAGTCCGGAATTGTGGGCATTGCAGAAAGCAAAGCTAGCAAGACAACCTGCTATATGGGTCAATGAATAAATTGCCCAAATTAGGTAAACAAATTCAAAACTAAAATCACACAGTTTTTTCCGTATTAAAAATGCTATAATATGTAGATCTAACAATGGGTCTTGCATCAAAAGATGAGCGAATAAATCCAATCCCTTGCATCACAATAGTGAGAAGACAAATACAATTTGTATTCCATTCAGAAAATTTTTGAAGCAAAGTGGTTTTATTTTTTGTAAAAATGACAGACTCAGTAATTCATTGGTATGGCTAAGGATTTTTGTGTTCATTAATATTGATAACCTGGAGCTAGTTTCATTTTTGGTGCTTCATGCGCAACGTAAATTTCAAAAGTAGAGCTAAGATGTTCTTATGAATTAGCCTACTCAGGCTTTTTCATCCTCAATTTCATCGCCTCATGCACCGCAAGTTTTAATTTTGCGTTTGAACAATGCAATAACCGTGAAAGTATTGCATTATTTTATCTTATTGTCTTTCGGCGTGTTATTGAGTATGGAGTAATCACTATTTTAAATATAAACTATAGCAGTTTGCAACAGAACCTGGTGAACTTGAAAACCGTCTGAAGATCAAGGACAACAGAAATGTTATCATCTTTAATTTTGGTTGACACCTCATCAATATTTATTTTGGTAAGCACAGAAAAACCTTGCGGTTTTATTAATAATGCATGACATTTCCGTTGTTGTACCGGTTTTGCCTACCTTTTACGAGTTGGTATCAATTTACCTCAAAGCGATTTTTCTCAACATGTACTTGCTGAAAACCGGATTCCGACCTGAGCAACGTATCATTACAAAAATTATCCAATTTGGCAAAGTCCGTTGTATGGACTGTAACTTTACAATCTAGCTTGGCTTCGTAAATTTGACATGAGTTTGCCTTAAAGAAAAAAGCGTCTTTGCGACTAAGCCTACCACTTGCGGATTTACATGTTTTTTCTGGCAATGTTTGGGATTCTGTTTAGTTAATCTTTCAAACGCCGTTTTATGTAGATCACGTTCGGCGTGTACAGATCATCCGCACAAATTCTTTTTCCAGGGCAAAGTTATGAAAACTGGAAGAATAAATGATATTATTTTATAACGTAAGCGTTTCCTTTGCCTCGGGTTGAGTAGGGACAAAATCAGAACAAAAAGAAAGCTTTAAGAATATTTCCGTTAGTTCACACGAATTGCATACTTGGTACACTCGGTTTACACTTTTTCTTGGTATTCGCATTATGGATACTGAAAGACTTTTTAGAGAGCTCTAAATAAGTAAATGTTGCAATACACAGGCGACGTATTTTCCTTTGCAATTGAGTGTTTGTTGCGTTTTGACTGGCTTTTGTTTTTGATAGCACCTTTCTTGCATTTTTCGTTCGGTATAGTGAAGTTCCTGTATTGTGTAGCGTCCGCGTATAAAAAACTGCTCATTGCTTATTGCTCATTGCTCATATATAACAACAATAGGACAAGAAAGGTTGAAAATAAACAAAAGCATTTTTAGCTGGTAGAATGAGTGTTAAGCCTATAATTAAGCAGTGTCAGCCGATTAAGCAATAATTGCTAGTCAAGGGCAGGAAGCTCTGGAAGCACAGTGACTTACTATTAACCGAAATTAATGAGTGTTAGGGTGGACTAGCAAGCTGGCACTGAGCTCCTACATCGTTTATTATGTTGCTAGTTGTCGGAATGTTTTATTGCACTGCCAATATATCCTATCGTCTTTGGAATGTTTCAGGTAATATTACAGATTACGATTTATTTATCATCTAGTAGATTGAATGGAGGGAATTCTGCTTGTTTCATTTTCATGATAACCGTTTGCGCGTTCGATTTTTGCGTTTGTATAACGGGTGCTGACTCATCCTGCTTACCAGTCAAACCATGTGTGACAAAATGTATGTTCAATCTTTTTCTCACTGAAAATCGAAATAAATAAACACAGAGATTCCACCTACTCTTTACTCTTCTTGTTTTTAACGCACAAGCTAATAGGACTTCTTTGGAAATTCACTTTCATTGAACTGAAGACGTAAATTTATACATTGTTTCAGTTCTAAAAAGGTAACTTAAACGTATTGACGAATTTATTATATAGCAACAAGGATGATTCCTTATTTTGAACACGTCAATGACATTTTATATTCACTTTTCCAAGAAATCGGCACAGTGTCACTCATATCAATATCTGATTTGGTCAGTTCGACATTTGATATCGGTGTGTATTAGAGTCTACTTTATTGGAACCGTGCTATTTTAGTGCTTCTTACGGACAATATCCTACCTTGCTGCCAGAGAACACGCTTCCTAAAACATTACTGCTGTGCCATCATTTCCAGTTCAGTCATATATTATGAAATGACGGTTATCCTTGTATTTGATGGAATTAAGTGTAATAGAACCTGAGAGCTACGCTGCTTTTCTTGGAAGATATTGACATAAAAGTAGCACCAAACAAGCTAAAATGGAACTCTACTCTCTTTCTTCTTCAGGTTGAATGGCACAACTTTTGGGTTCCTTTCAGTCTGCTAGTAAAGCTCAAGCCGGCTACTTCACGAGGCTAAGCACTAAACTAGTTGTGTAGAAAATGCAAGGTTACTTTTAAGTTTATTTTTTGGGGCGTCTCAGGATTTAAGTGCTTGTTCTCCAAATACAAAGTGCAGGGAATATTATTTCAGAAAAATTTCTCAACTGTTAAAACCTTCCAGATATCCTATTTGCTATTTTGGGGCATTTTGCGTTTAGCTGTGAAATTGTTCAAACTTGAGAACCATATCCCGTACTCAGTTTGTTTAATTTTGAAAAATATTGCAAAACTGGTTGTGTTTGTTTGCAACATGACAGGAGAAAGCACTGCTGGTAAAGGTGTGAAAATGTTTTGCTGTCACATAATCATTTTTTTCATATCGGTGGGAACCTTCTGGAACAGTTTAACAGTGGAACAGTGATTTTGTGCACGACGATATTGCGGCCATTGTGCGTAATCCGGAAAGAAAATGAATAACCCAAGAAAAACGTACCAAAATCAATTTGGTGAAAGTAGAGACTGGTGGCCTTTATGGAAGAATGATTATTGGAGAATGCCAATGTCCGGTCAAAATTCACACAAGAGCTACAGGCCACTCACCGTGCTAACATTTAGATGAGAAAAAACATTTATTGTGTCGGATCACCCCTGACAAGTCTGTATGATATTTGCTTGTAATGCTAACTTAGATGTAGCGTGAATATAGTAAACAACTGAATAATTTCATGTGCTACTTTGTAAGGCAAACACTGTGTTGATTATTTAGTATTGACGGTTTCTTTGTTTGCGCGAGAACTTGGAGTAAATGGGGTAAAGAGCTGTGCTGCTTGTTATTTCCGGTTTGATTGGTGCCTCAGCAACGCTCGCAAAAAAGACAGGGATTCCAGTTGTTGCTATTAACTTGTTGTATGGCTTGCACGCTGAATTTACCAAGAAAACTGATAAAAGTATGAATTTTAGCAAGATTTGTAAAAGCACAATTTTTATAAACAGAAAATACACTCAATACCAAAATATTTGAACGTAACACAAAATCTGGAATTCAAGCGTAGAATCTCGTTTTTCATACCACTGATAATGAAATCAGTTTGTAGAAAATGGTTACACTGAGTCTGCTCTTCATCGTGCTTCCATTTCTGCCGGCGTCTAGTCTTTTCTTCCACGTGGGATTTGTGGTGGTTGAGCGCGTGCTTTACAAGCCCAGCTTAGGATTTTGCATACGCTTATTTGGTGAGGAACGGTTGTAGGAATGTATGAAGTGTTCTAAAATTGTGAAAGTGCGAAGTGTTTTGGTTCTTATCCTACCACTTGGAATTCGAATATGGGATAGAAACTATGTTTGGAAACCAAAAGATAGCGTGTTTACCTCAGGCATTCGGGACAATCCACACAATGCCAAGATGCATTATAATTATGCAAACTTACAAAAGGATTTTGATGTGGATAAAGCAAAAGAACACAATTGCTATCAGGTGCACAAACCAATTGCAATTTGGAAATATGTTTTTGATTGAACGAGATATATATATATATATATTTGTATTTGGTTGGCATTATTTTAGACTTTGGCCGGAATATGCTAGCGCACATAACAATCTTGGCACTTCCTTGCTGACGGGCTATCCTGATGCAGCCGAACATCAATTCCAGCTGGCTATCAATATTTCAGATGGAGCCCACGCTGGAGCCTATTTCAGCCTGGGTGTACTCTACATGTAAACATCTTAAAACCTACTTACATAATTACTGTGTGTGTCGTAGAAGACAGGTAAAGTTTTCCGAGGCCTCGTCCCGTTTTAAGAAGTCCCTAATATTATATCCTTCAAACTATCAAGCAATTCAGTACTTATATGTGTTCCTGAGTAAACAAAACATTCAAAACCCCATTCAGAACGGTAACTCACCAGACAAATTGTTGCCGAGTAGAAATTGGTCAAACCAAACCAAACTTGAGCCCTACGAATTTGTTAAAACCGTCATGACAACAAACATTGAGAAGTTAAATTGAAATAAGTCTACTATGCCACAAAAGGGAACTATTGGAGAAGGGTTTCACACCTACGTGCAGTTTGAGATTTAAGCCTGTTTCCTAAAATGCTGAGCTTTTGGTTTTTTATCAAATAATATATTATGCCTTTTTTAAATACATTCCAGTTAGAAATTTATATGTTACAAACATGAATACAGTTACACCTAATTTGAATGAAACTGTAATAAAAGCTAATAAGTAAATTGTGAGTTTTGTTCAGAACTCTTTTTAAAGCATTTTTTGCCACTTGCTGTTTGCATATCATAAATATTATGCATACTGAACCAAGTTAAAACCTAGTGAATATGTAAATAAAACATAACGTGAAACATTGTTTAACGTAGATTTTATCTAGAGAAACTTTCAACTATGATAAAGAACCGGAAAAATTAATGGGTGGATAATTTTGTTTCCTGACAGAAAGCATTGGTACAAAATGCATAAAATACTTGTAGTGAAAGCGTAAGGTGTAACTGGATGTAAAAGCAGAATGTTAGAAGCTCGACCTAAGTGAACTTTACGGTGATGTAAACCAAGTACTTTATGCCAGTTGGTATGCAATTATCATTTCTTTAAAGAAGTGTAAAGCTAACCTTGGAATCTGATAAATAGATACTAATACGAGCATAGGAGACGGTGTCATTTTGAATCTTTACTTCTTATACTTAGCAACACGTATTATAGTTTAACCCGCATGTTTCACATTTTCCAGATGTTTCCACAACTGCTTCCTTTTTCGTAACATTTATGCTTCATTTCATTGAATCTCACCAGTTTTATGAGAATCGGTTTCAGCTTACATTTCGCCAGTTGAATGTCCACCAATAGGCAAGATCTCAACTGAGATAATACTATTTAATTTGCACATTCTTCTACTACTTACCACGCTTCAGGTTATGGTTCGGTGACCAAAAATGCGTTTGACTTTGATTTATGCATATCACTTAAGATCTAAAGGACTTCAGTTCTTTTGGAGTCGGTAAATCCGTTATCTTAAACGTTTATCTAAAAGAGTTTTATTCATACTAGTTTCACCAAACTTTCTTAAAGTAAATATTTGCGTTGCTCCAAAAATCATAAATTCGAAAATCTAGCAATTGTTTTAGTGCTTTCAAGAGGACTACTGAATGAACCACAACAGTGCGCCTTTAGTTCAATCGTTCTACTAACGATGCTATTTGTAGAAGTTCAATGCTTATATATTTTGTTTGTTAAATTGAAAATGAAACAGCTCAACCGCTTGGTATTAGCAAGAAAGATATTTATTTGTTTCCAAACGACAGGTTAAGAAAATTGAAGCCACAAGCGTATCTTTGATTACGTATTGTCTTACTTTAGCTTACTTTGTCCTGTAGTGCCTCATTTCTCACAGTTGACTTAAAAATCTTCAAAAACAGATGTTATTCTCCCATGAGTTGCACCACAAAAGAATGACAAGCAATGTTGGGGGTTAAAGTATTTTTTCCATTTGGGATGTCTTAATGGCGTATTTTGATTGCTTACTCATTCTCTTTCTTTATAACTTACGATCAGTACTCAGCAACTGTCCTCCTAAAACCACAAGCAAAATGTGATATTATTTTAAGCCCGTTTTACCGTAACTAGGCTACTTCCTTAAAACAGTGGAAAAATATACCATTATCCTTAATTGCTAACTTATCTAGTTATTCCAGCAGCCAATTTCCTTCCAGGATTCTACTGAAATTCACATTTACTCGTGTAAAACCTTCAAATATTATATAATGTAGCGTAACACTGCCGAGCCGGGTTTCCAGAACTGAGCTTCTCAAATATGCTTGAATCAAAGCGGCACTTAATCCCCTACAGAATTCTAAAATACTGACATAAGAAAAGTACATTGCCTTTTGATAAAAGCGATGAAATATAAAATGATATTAATAACAAGAATTCAAACAAAATTTGGCTAAACCGATCAGCAGCAAACACCCTTTCGTATATACTGCAGAGCAGAGTATTATATTGGAATAACAAATATTATATTTAGGAGGTGCTTTGTTTAGCTCGAATGTAACAGCTTAGCAGAAGAGAAAATTGAGCTAGGGGAAAGCTTGCAGCATCAACAAAACTGAATTGAGTAGAAAAGCCGGGTAACATGAAGCTATAGCAAAAACTGTGAGTCTTGCATCCAGCTAAACAGGCAAAGATGTTTGGAGTTGACAAAAGTTCCTGTAAAAAATAAGGCAACTTGTATAAAATAAAAGGCATGTAATTTCTCTGCCGGATAGAATCTTCGGTTTCCCGGAAATTCTAGGCATACTCTCCGAAAAGTCAAAAATTAATCATCACTCTGCAGAAAAATGATTTTTTCCGGGAAATGAATGATTTTTGTCATCTTTTTTAAACTTAACAGTCATTAGCATACCAAATATTGGATGCAAATTTTTGTTGAGCAAACTACAGTCTCTGACTAGATGTCAGAACTAGAACAAGTAGGATGGGTAATACAGATTCTGATTTAGGTTTCGAGCGTGTAGAGCTCATTGCAAAACGATTTATTATTAATTTATTAACGATTAACGATAACGGAAAGAGTATTAATTTATGTGGAAGATATTTCATTGCATTGGAAAACAAAGGACATGCTTCCAAAACTTGTGAAACGATTGATTACTAATGCGTAAATAGCAGCAGATTGCAGTGCTAGATTTTAAAAAGTCATTGTCAAATAGAGTTGCGTGTTTTTAGTAACTCTGTGGCTTTAGTGTATGAAATTTTAAAAATCATTCTCAGTGATTTTGTAGATGTACATCGTATTTCATTTGAAAAATATATATCTCTTCTAGTACGGTTTTACTTGTTCTGGTTTTTGAAGTCTTATTTTTTCATGTATGTACTTGTCGCTCTCGCTGTTATACAAAATAAATTCGAGATGACTTCTGAGACGATGACAGGTGAATTAGGTAATACAAAGTACCAAGGGGTCAAATGGAGTGTAGTATAGTGCGTTAAGAAGGACGGTTAATCGTATTTGCTATACTGTAAAAGAACATTAAAATTAAATAAAATGACAAAAATCATTCATTTCCCGGAAAAAATCATTTTTCTGCAGAGTGATGATTAATTTTTTACTTTTCGGAGAGTATGCCTAGAATTTTCGGGAAACCAACGATTTTATCCTGACAAATAAAATATTGCCAAAATAAAATAGGGACTGTTTGAATATTATGGCGTTTAGAGACAAGTTAAACAAGCCTAGATTTACATGAAATCTGGTAATAACAATTTACCGTCTGTTTCAACACTACATAGTGTACAAGACATATTATCGTTATCTCCACAATACATGCAAACTTTCTACACTTGAACTAGCAAAGAGTCTCGAGACAGCTGAAGTGTCTGTGCGTGATGCTGATACGTTACCTTAATGGCGAAAAGGTTACCAGGAATCAATATCATTATCAACAATAGCAGCGTTTGTAGGTGCACGTAGTGCTACGTTTCTTCACTCACGCCTTGCCCCTCCAAGAAAAACCGGTTTCACTTGATTATCAGTTTCCGGGAAATGATCAAGGTAAAGGTTAATGTCATTCACAATTATCGTCTAATTTGCATTTCGATGTGTTGCAATTTAGCAGAGAATTTGTAATAAACTTATAGTTTCTAAGAAAGCATTGAAAATGTCTGGAAAAGTATTCAACAAAATGTATTAATTTTCCGGAAAAACATAAACGACGCCGGTAGGTTTTATGCACACAAAGCCATTGTATAAATACATGATACGCATGTGGTAAACTGACATAACAAAATCGTAAGTCATTTATTAAGAAACCTTCGACTCCCAGATGAATTACCAAACATTTTCTATTCACTATAATACCCTTTCATGTTCTCATTATGCCTTGATAGGCAGTTCAACTGGGATTTTGAAACTTTGTAACTGCATCAAAATCACATCAATGGCAAAATAAGCCTAATTACTTTTGTATTTTTGCGGACACACAATAGTAGGTAATGCATTTTTAATTTCAATTTTCTACATTCCCAATGGAAACCTGTAAGTTTCTGTTGTGACTGAAACCTAAAAATAATATAATATCCATGTAGAATATTATCTTTGCAGCCCAAAGTGAGAATGCCAAAATACGGTTAAAAAATTTACAAACAGCTCATATAAATATTTTAATGCTTTCCATTGTAATCTTGAATAATTCACATTTGTTTAAAATAAAAATACTCAGCCACGCTGCACAAAATAATAGTTTTTCTTCTTCACAAGCGGCAATTTGAAAGGTAATTTACTCTGCTGACATATTGGAGTTTTCCCGAGAATTCAAACTTTATATCTTATAGCTGCCATAAGCCTTCAATAGTAAACCTGCTTTTGGTACTTTATTCAGAAGGTATAACGTGATTTCCCAGCTTATTTGGATTCACATGACATAAATCAACACTAATCCAGTTTAAGATCTGGGGTGGCAGGTTGGGTTGAAAAGCTCTATCATTTACAGATTTGGTGAAATACATCTTTTCTCTAAGCTACAGTTCAGATGTAGTTTTAAGGAAAATATACCTACGCCGAATGTGATTTACGTTGTTGGAGTTCCCAGATCTTCGTTAATTCATTGGTTTGTATAATTCTAAATGACAATTAGGATGCTTGAATTATAATTATTTTTTTTGTCCTCACACACGTACGTGTTTTTGGAAGAAATATACTCGGACCAGTAATTTCTGGAAGGATTGTAGAAGGCCCGTGGTGCCGATTTGCTCATTTACCCCAACTTTCATTAATGGCTTTCACTTACCGAACTTCCAGCTTATCCCCCGTAGTACTTATTACTTCTCTTTTTTGTTGCAGGAGATCATTAGTGAGCCTAGTAGTCAGTAAATACAAAAAACACGTTTTATTGCGGAAATTGTTTGTTTTATTTCGGTAGCATTACATATATTACAACATATGTTACTTGCATATGTTACATATATTCTACATAGTAATTACTGTAATGCGGAATTTTTTATAAATATAGCCTTCGTGTATAATTTTATAGTTTTTTCACGTCAATCTTTTTTTTATTTAGTGTCTTCAGGTCTATTACGAAACAATCTAATGCAATTTTTCGTAATAGTCAAAGCCAGTTGGTGAAATATAAATAAATCAAGTATGCAAATGTTGTTTAGTATTAGATTGTTTTTATGGTTTACTATTGCAGCCTTACGAAATATACGAGTATATATTCTAACTGATTTTACGTCATACGTACTTATTAGATCCTTGGCGATGAGCAAAGTTTGGCGCCAGTGGAATTGTATTAAAGTCTCTGACCTACATAATAATAATAATAATAATAGTTTATTGTCACACAGCAGCAATAGAGAATGCACCTGTCTTTGATTGCGCCTGTATAAAAAGTATAAGCAAAATTGATGTTTCTCCCAAAATATTTGTAAGGATGTTGCTATTTTATTTCATTTTAGAAGCACTCCGTTGTATGTTTACTTTTACTTACAATGTACACAAATGGTATATCTATATAGAACTAGCGGCGTGTATCTTAGATGAACCCATTAGCATTGCAATCACAACTTTTTGCCAAATAAGCGTGTTGTTGTTCCTGTTGTAGAAATAAGACATAATATAATGACATTGTGCAGCTTTTGACGGACAAACTTGGCTAGCCGATTATTGCTAACTTAACCTGGATTTGTTCCTAATTAACTCCAGTTGATGTTGTTTTTATGTTGCCATTTGCAATATTTTTATACAAAGGGACGGAGCAAGTGAAATTTGACTCATCAATATCACTATACAAGTCCAGCAACTTAATTAAAAGCAAAGCAATGGACAAAAATGAGCTATATATGGGATTTCTCACCAATCTTACACATCTGGGTTACAGGAATAAAACCACCGTAAGACAACAACGATATTGATGTTAAGAATAGTACGGGCAGAGAGAGAAGCTGGTAAACTCGTAAATCAAAAAAGTAGAGAACCAAAACCGTTGCAAACCTACAAATATACGTACACAATTTGATGAGCATGAATTTCTAAAAAGGTTGTTTTTGTTTGTGCGTTAAAACAAAACGGGGTAAACTGAATTGAATTTCTGTACTTTCTATTTGGGATTCCCACCCGAAAAAAGGATTACACATGCATTCTGTCACAAATGGAGTGTGCGTAAGGCAATATCGTATGAGTCAGCACCCTTGCTTCAAACGCCGTCTTGAGCATAAAACAAGCAGAACTTTGTTAATTCAACTTACTAGAGACTATGCCAACTTTCAATGTAACCGGAAATCTTAACATTATATGACAGCTGGAGAAAACTTATTCCGACTAGCAACATAATGATCAATTGAGATTCCCAGTGGACCTGGCTGGTCCACCCTAACATTCATTAATTTTGGTAAGTCAACTGAGTTTCCTTTTTGAGCTCCTTCATCCTTGACTCCCAGATATTGTTTTCGTTAACAATAGGCTTAACACTCATTCCAGAAGATGAACAACTTTTAATTTATTTTCAAGAATTAACATATCGTAAGGTTTTTTTTCTGTGATATGAAGTAACCTAATGGGCAAACGTTCTCGCGCACGGGGTGAAAGATAACAGACTAAGACGCACAGAACGTACTAAGATAAAAATGCGACAAAAGCGCTTATACAAAACAAAAGCCAGTTAAAACGTAACAAAAACTCAATGTCTAAGCAGCGCAAGCAAAGCTTTTTACTGCAAAATTTATTTGTTTGGAGCTTTCTCTCAGAAGAGGCTTTCAATTCCCGTAAAGTTTATACGAGGGAAAAACGCAAGCGAGATGTACCAGGTAAACAATTCATGAAAAATGCCTAGCGTCTTTCTTGTACCGGCTCCTTTTTTTTCTATTTAGCCCAAAGCAAAGAGAATTCTTACGTTAAAAAATTCAACCATTTAAGCTTTCAGGCTACATCATTTTGCCCGGGAATGAAATTTGAGCCGGTGATCTATGTACACGCCGAACGTGATCCACATGTTTTCCAACAAAGCGGGTATTGCAAGATTAACCAAACACAGTCTGGCGCTTGTTCTAAGCAAAAACATTGTTTGAATGTTATTCGTATATCTGCAGTTGGCACGTTTAGTCGCAAAGTCATATTTTATTTAAGAGAATCTCATATTGACGAACCCAAATCAAATTGGATAATTTTCGGATAACACGTTGCCTGGCTAGAAATCTTGTCTTTGGCAACTGCGTTTTGAGAAAGATTGCATTTGGGGAAAATTGATAACAGCTTTGAAAAGGTAAACCGTAGCAAACGACCACAAAAGCGGAAGTGTATTATTTATTTTTATAGCTACAATGTGGTAGTGTGCCCAACTAATTATTGATAAGATGTCAACAAAAATTAAAAGTTATAACGATACTTGCATCCTTGATCTTGAATTGTTTTAAAGGTAAGTGGATACAGCATATATTCAATAACATGACAACACCAAACAATTTCATGACATTTTCAAAGCGACCGTACAGTTGGAAGAATAAGTTACAATTATTGTGTTTGTGAAAGTACCGAGTACCGAGATAAGAAAATGAGATTGCATATGATTTTGCAGTACTAGTAGTTTGTGAATAAAATGCAAAAGCCTCTCTACGGTAATTTCTCGTAAGACCTTTGCTCCCCTTTTGAAATTATAATTTGTAACATTTTTATGAATGAAACCTAATATACAATGCCGTTGAATGAACATACAATCCGCTTCAATACACTCCGCCGCTTTAGAAATCAATTTGGAGTACGTGTTGAGTCATAGTCATGCAAAACTAAATGAAAAGTAATACCGACGGGTTTGCATAATGTATGTGTATGATCCAATATTCATGGCTTTGAAGGTGACATTGCATCCCAATAGAATTCCGCGGTAGAGTGGTGAGATATTTTGTGAATCTAAGAGCAGAGTCAATGTGACTGTTTGTAATTTTCTTTTTTCAGTTCTCGTTTTTTGCTGGCAACCCAGGAAAGTGGTCATGCTGAGAAAAGGCATTTTGTCAGCTCGTTTTTACTCCAGCTTTGAAAGAACTTGGAGCACAGGTAGAATAGCATAGATGATAGATAGCACTTTTAGCGTTATATGATTTGGTCGTTTGAAATAGCTGTATAACCATGTCTACTTTATTCGAAGTGCGCTTCTCAAAAACGAAATTCACCTGCCTGCAAGAAAACCGTTTTCTCAAAACATTAACGTAGTGCCACCCGTTTGAGCCAAATATTAAAATTAGATGAAACGATTGTCTCCCCTTTTATTTGATGGAATTATGTGTAATCTGGACAGCTTCACTGCGTTTTTTCGGGCTTAAATACTTCAGTAGCACTCACCACACAGGCTAGAGTCAAACACAGCACCTAGCTCAAATACTACCCTCTACTTGGTGGAAATACACAATGATAATACCCGAAGCACAACTGTCAGTATGTTGGTGTATCTCATGTTCCCTCTCTGTTTTTGAGACGAGAAAGTGTTTGTGAAATAGAAAAGGTTAAGGCCTTCCCGATTTTTATTTTTTGCATATTGGGTACCTTGCAATGACTTCCCAATTGCTGTTTCCAAATTCCTAACGCAAATCGTGTACTCAGCATGTGCCTTCTTTAAAAAAAGGAATTGCAAAACCTGTTGTTTGTTTGTAACATATAGGAGAAAGCATATAGGGTAAAATTGTGCAAGTGTTTTTCTCTCATATAATCATTTTTCTCCGGACGGTGGGCATTTACTGGAACAGCTTAAGTGGTAATTTTGTTCACGACAATATTGTGGCTATTTTGCGTAATCCGGACGTCAATCCGAGAAAAATTTGTCAATTCCAATCTGGTGGAAGTTGGAACTGGTGGTCTTTATGGAAGAATGACTATTGGGTAATGTCAATGCCCAGTACAAAATACAAACTCATACAAAGCTGCAGATCTAACACCAATTTAATTTGTCTTAAGTTACTTTAAACAAGCATTTTTGCATATTTCATAACGCTAGCTTTTTAGCCAGACTATTGTAAACAACTCACTAATTTCAGGCGACACTTCGTTTCGTTTTAAGCGGAACACTATTGATTATTTAGTACTGACGCCTAGTTTTTGCTCGTAAGAAATTCGATATTAGAGTGAACTATGTAGGGAGCAACACAACAATGTTTTTATGCTAAGAAGTTGCGTGACTCGCAACTTATCGCAAGACAAGTACTCAAAAAATATAAAATTACTTGAAGTGTGCCGCATGCTGCGGTCATCAAACCTAGTGTACGGAGTATTATTCTATGACACCGACCTACTTATTTATGGCTTGGTTTAAACTCTAACTAAATATTTACCTGTTCCGGTATATTGAGCAAAACAATCAAGCTCTCCTTCACCAAGACATGCTATGTCACACAACAAAACCAAATCACTGGTATCCAAATATTTCCTCTCTGAAATGTGGAATACTTTTAAGCTGGAAGGTATTGCTATCTACTACACTTTGTTGCGTACATAGTTATATAATAGTGAAAGCTACAAAATTTTGTCTCGGACACACTGTAACAAAACTGTTTTCTAAGGAAAAGTGCAAGAAACGCATCAGTGTTACAATAAATCGTGCAAATTTAATAAATTACAAAATAAATTTGTTTAATGAAATGAAATATGTACTTGGTATAAATCCACTAAATTCTAATAGACGCTTTGCTGAAAGCAATATCTGGACTTGACGGTAACACGGCACAAATGAAACCAAATCCACCGTCTACTTAATTCATGCACTGGTGTCTATACTTGTTTGAGTAGCAAAGCCTAGCCAGCAATTTCTTCTCAAATTCTTAAATTCACGGCTTTCAAGCACAAGCTATTTAAATAATTTATAATGTAAATAATTTAATTTAATTAATATTAGGCATAATGTGAGAATAAAATAGCGCCTTTGAGATTTTCTTCTAGTAAAACCGCTATTTAGTTTTCATTAGTCAATGAAAAAGTTAGTGCCAAGTTCATCTGCATATCAGAGTAGAAAATAATTTTGTTTCGACTGGAAGCTTTAATAATATTAAGAAAAACAGGTACGTTCTAATAACGATTGTGAAGCAATACTAACTTTCAGTGTGTAAATTTATTATATGACATTACTTACCAAATTTTAGAGCTTGTTTCAACATGCTTTATGTTATTGCATCCAAAAGTCATTTTTAATATTCACTTTGGCCAATCTTGATTTTAATGGTTTTTGCATTGAATGTTGAATGAATGGTAGAGCGATAGTCCTTTGTATCATTTTTCTACGCATTCTTTTACTATTCTTATTATCAACAACTTAATAAAACCCAATGGTTGGTCACTTTATTCCAAAGCATGTGTCCAGTTTCACCACACCATTCTTATCGTTGACTGTTTCAACATAAGATTTAAATTGGGATAATGAAAATCAATTTACGCATTCCTTGGCTTTATCAGACACGCAAGTTTGGTGTGCGTCTCTTTTCTTGAAGCGCTGATTTAGAAGAGATTTAATGTTCAAATTTCTTTCCCCAAGGTTGCCTAAAAAGAATACATGCGTAGTTATATGTTCTGCTGCTTAAGAATTTGGCCACTGTTTTATTCCAAATATTGTCAAAAATGATAGTAAATGAGAGGTTAATAATCACGGGATGACGGTGAAAGAACAATGTGATATCAATTACTAAATAAATCCTAATTCCAACTGTAAGCATTTTAAAAATGTATTAAGTGTTACAGCGGCTTGATTTTATTTTTAGTTGGCTAAATGGGTTATTAAGCTGCAGTGAACGTCAAAATACTACAAAAATATGTAAAGTGAGAGACTTTGTTCAGGATATTTCTAAGTGATCTTCTTTTTTTTATGGTTTTAACACTGAAACGGCTCTGGAGCAATTTAGCATAGAACAACGTCATTCCATTTCTTACCAGGTGACGACTGAAAATGACGTATTCCTCACTTATATTGTTTTCCTCAGGATATTTTCTGCCATCGGTGATGTAGTCCCCATTTATCACAGTTTGACATAACAATCTCTAAAACAGGTGTTGTTCTCCTTTGCAGTAGATAACAAAAGTGGAACGAACAAAAAGGCATAAAAAATGTTTTCGTGCTTAAAACTTAAGAAAAGTATATGGGTTGGATGATGATGGCTGTGGTATACAATCGAAAGCTTGAATAAACGTTGTTTAACATTATGGCATCCATGATCTCCGCTTCAACTTCTTCTAACTATTAAAAAAGTAATAAAGATTCTACCTTAGGATACTTTGAAAACTTTTCTGAAAGAAATTCTAATATTGCGTGTACCAATTGAAAACAAATGATCTTAAAACGTTGTTCCGTATTACACTAATCTATCAATCATCATCCAATATATCACCTGTTTTTTTTCACAAAAGATTGTTATAAATATGCAAACTTAATGCTTCCTTTTAGTTTCTATTGCTTCTTGTCTCTGAGTCATCTTATTAGCTTCCCTATTCTTTATCATACACTGCAGCAGCAACCTACTTCCTTCCGTATTTCACGTGGAGTTAATATAAGTAACGAATAAAAACGTTTTTGTTTGTCTCGTTTAGCTTTTGCTCAGCCAGCATAGGAAAAACTCTGCGCATATGCGGGAATTTCAAGAATTCTTATGTAATAAACTTATGCTATCACGTAAGTAACGTGTGATATCAAATTAGAGCTACATAAAATTCTGCAACCGCATCTGCATTCTAATCTATAACATAAAATGTACAAGGCTAACAACAAGCGATATTGCCGCAGCACATGCATGGTATCAAATTTTGAGCTAGCAAAGAGATTCAAGACAAGACAACTGAGGTGTCTATGCTTACTACACATACGTTTCCGTAAGTACATGGAGTATGCCAGAAATCAATATCATTATCTACAAAAGCAGCATTTGTCGGCACGCATAGAATACTACCTTCTCTCATTCACTTATTTATTTTTGTTTTTAGACAAGCCGGTTCACTTGATTATCAATCTCCAGGAAATAATAACGGTGAAGTTTTTCACGTCAGTTACATAATCGACTAATTTCCATTCTGATGATTGATTATTACGTTTGCGTTGTATCGGAACCAGGAAAAAGTGGGTATTCCAAATCTGAACAAAGTTAGTAAGTATTCCAAACTTTTAGAAGGTAAAAATGTTGGAAAAGACGCCGGTATGATGCACAAATACATACTAAATTTATGCATGCTACGTAGGTGGAGAAAGGACACAAAACTATTGTGAGTCACTCCCTCGTAAACCTGTATAGTATGGTCCCCGAAGAATTACCATGCAGTTTACTCACAATAATCCCGTTTCACTTTCTCCTTATGCCTCCAAACCGACCAAACAAGTAATTTTGAAAAATAATAAAGCCACACAAAGGACTAAGTAAGCTTAATTAAGTTACATTTATGCTAATCTTTGAAAGTAAGTAATGCAAATTTAATTCAAATTTTCTATATTGCCAACGGAAATCTTACCGTCTTGCTATTGTGATTGAAACATAGATTGACAAACCTTTCGCTTTATAATATGTTTGTTGCATTAAATAGAAATAAGATTTCACAAAACTTTCAGCCAACAATGGCACAAATGATAATTCTACAAATATTCTACAAGCCAGTAAAAACATCAGCCAATATTTATATTTGAATACTCATTATTGTTACATAAATAATATATCGTGGCCTCAAATACTCAATTGAAAGAAGTAATAGTCTTGGATGTGCCGGCGTTTGTTCGTTTTTTTCTTGCAAGCTGATTTTTTTCTACTTCCAGAAATCAAATTTACTCGCTTTTTCTTCGACAACATTAAGTTGCTATAGGCCATGCATAGTAAATTGGATTGTGATAAGTTCTTCCGCAGTTATGCGCGTCATTTCCCATTTCATTTGGTTTTACATGAGTCAACACAAATCCGAGAGAATGAGCCTGAAGTCTGAGGTGGCAGAGCGGATTGAAAAATTGAATCATTTAAGGATCCGACTTAGCATCCCTTTAACTCCGAAATACGATTCAACGGATTTTCTCAGATGAACAAAATACGCCGAACGCGATTCACATTTTTAGACATGGGCGGATTAAGTAACTATTAGCTAACGCAGACACGAAAACCGTGTTTAGAGATTTATCTGGGTTATACTTGGCAGAAAAATTGTAATCAAGCAGCGAAGAGCTTCATTTAAGCAACTTTCAATTATCCCGTGAAAGCCTTAGAAACTTGTGAGTTTGTACGTCAATTTTGTTTTGTATAAGGCACTAAAAGTTTACCATATGTATGGTAAACGGCATATTGCAAAAACAACCAATTATGTCAAAGTCATGAATTAATTTCTTACTTTGAAAACTTTTGTTGTAAACGAAACACCAAACGACTGGCAGTGCAGGGAAATGACATCATAAACGTTTCCAATAATTTCACCTTAACAACATTCAATCGGTCATTTCTTGCATGTACTAATATTGCTTTCTATCAGCAATTTCGACAGACCTTTTCGGATAAGGTTTTTGCACTTGTTGTTGCATTAACTAAACTTTGACATTTGTTGCTCATTGTGTTTTGTAAAAATTAATTAGCCACAATAGCAACCTAGCTAATGTAGACCACCTTCTTTTGATGGCATTTTTGCAAGACATCGGCTACAGAATAAGTTGCTTGTGTCGTTCCTCAAGTTAGCTTGTGGCATCAACAATAACAATAATGTGTATGATGTCTCAGGTCAGGTTTTATGGAACTTTTTGCAAAAGTAAAAGGGCACTTCTAATGAAACCTATGTAATTTTAAATATGTAATAAAAGCATTTGTTTTTGTTTTGAGCTCACCTACAACTTTAATCAATTCTCTGTAACAGTCTGTACTCTTTATTGAACTTTAGTTTAAACTTCCCGCTGGCCACAAGAGCATGTATAATACAAAATCTTGCTACTCGAGAAACCCCTTACAATTTTCTACGAAAAAATCAATTTGCTTTAGTGAGAGAGTTTTAATGAGAAAAATTGTAAGATACAAGTAAATATTTGAAAGAAAATTGTGTCATGTAAATTTTTCAAGTTTCCCAAAACCCTTTGATTTGAGGAGTTTTGAAAAGCCTCGGAAAGAATATTATTGGAGAAAACCCCAGCGTCATTAACAGTGGCAAATACCGAGGGTGTAACGATATAAATAAAAGATAAGAGTTTACAAGCAAAGACAAAAATACAAGCAAGCTTCAGCTCAAGAAAATGAACTCAACTGTTCTAACTCATACTCCAGTTTAAGTATACAATTAAACTACTATTATTCATTAAGTATTAATTTCATTTTACCTAAATGTGTTACCCCAGACAATACCACTGCTACAGACAATACTGTGTTACCCCAATAAATTTTAAATGAATGTTCTCGTTGGGTGCGTTGGTCTCTTCCTAATGTGTCTGGATTTTTTGCAGTGCATATAATGAATGGTACAAGTGGGAATAATGAAATCTGTGGAACAACATGGAATGACATTAAAAACAGAATAATGCCTAAGCAGAAACAGTTTAATTACTCAAATAGAGAAACGGTTGGTCATTTTTTTTAAACTGAGGTCGGTCACTGATTGATTTGGAAGGAATAGTGAACCAGGAAGTCAAACGCTGCAGATATATAACTCTTTTCCAAACACCAAATATCTACTCATGTCAATCCCTGAACAACGGGGAAGCAATTTATTCTCGGCTATCAAAAATTTTTATTCTCTTAAGTAAAGCACTACGTAAAGAGGTTTTAAGAAGATTGCTACATCTATAGTTGCTTTAGATGTGACACAAATACATTCAAAGTTGCTTCCTATTTCCAAGTCTTTGCATTGATTCAAAGGTTTTGAAAGCTTAATATTTACACAGGCAAAATGTACACAAATGTCAAAGTAACCAGTATGAACATTTCCAACCGTCAAATTTCACTTTACATTAAAAAACGTTTAGATCCTATAATAAGTATCCCAAAGATTTCGTATTTATACTAAGACATTTATTCTGAAATGAAAATCAGTTTTTTGAAATCTAAGCACGGTAAACGCGGAAAATGGAAATATTCATTTCATAGTATTGCAGGACACATTACACATGGACTGGAACCGAAAAACAGTTCTAGGTATCCGTAAGTTTATCACGTTTCATACGTGCAATAATCATCATAATACCTGTCAAAATATGTTGAGCGATGCCGCATCAAATGTCAGTAAAGTTTGACGATGCGAAGACAAGACTGAGCTGCCTTGCATTAAAAGGTGAGTGAATAAATCAAAATCATTTCATACATTCAGCATATTGAGCAGACACACGGAATTTAAATTAGATTCAGAAAAAGCAGAAAACCCGAACCAGAATGATTTTATTATTTGTGAAATAATGGACTCTCAAGATACCGTATCAAATTCTACTGGAGTTTCCACAAGGATAAAACACGCAGTGCTCTGAATTATTTCAGAGTTCTTCTACTCATAAATATTGATAGCCTGAAGCCGGTATAGTTTTTTTCAGTATTCAGGAACTTCAAAAGCGGAAAAAAAGATTATCTTTTGACGTACAAAACACTGGTGGCTGCATTTTTGTTGCAAACATGAGTGAAAATTACCTAAATACCTGAAGTCACAGAACTGCCAGGTTTTGTAAATTTAATATGAGAAGGTGTCCTAAATAAAAAAGCGGCTTAGCAGCTAAGCCCTGCAGATATTCGACTTTAAAGCAAGCAGTATTTCCTTTGCTGAGTGCTGAGTTTGGGTTGTTTAATCTTTCTGCAGGTATTACGTTGAAAAAATATGTGGATCACGTTCGCCGTGCAAAGTTCATATCTTACAAATCTACCAAAATTCATTTACGTGTAAAACGTAACTAAGCTAAAACAAAAAGTTATTCAAAGGTGCGAAAGAAACAGAATTCCTTTGTGCCTCAGGATACGGATATAGCTGCATTTTGAGTAACGTAAGGTTTTCGTTTCTATTCAATTTACAAAAATTGAAAACATTTTTTCAGAAATGCTTGAAACAAATAAATGCTTCAAGTAACCTGAAAGAACCATTATTTTGCAGACATCCTTTACCATTACAATAACTTTCATGAGTTTACGGTTTATGTACGTACACTGTTATTTTGTTTATATTTTAAATATACAATTACATATTCCGGTGACATAAATTGTAAAGAAGATCACAATCTTTCTCTTCATCAGAGTTTTGGTTCTGATACAAACAATTTCGAATTGTTGAGTCGACAACTCAAGTTTACACGGAATTACGACTATAAAATTTAAATGGCTTTGGTAATTGTAGATTGAGATACATCAAAAGCACTACTCACTCAAAAGCCCAGACCAAAGCAATACTTAACGAACATGATGAATATTAGAAAAGACTAATAGGATAAAAATTGTGTTTTTCTATCTCCCCGGAAATTTTTCGTTTTCTTTTAGCAGTTAAAGCAGTAACAATATTGCAAAACCCGTTAATTCATGAATCAGGATACACAAATACTAAGTCGGCTTTGGCGCATGCGTGTGACTCTGATGCCTGGAGGCTTTCTAATCAAGATTTCATGAAAAAAGGAACATTGGGAATATTTATGTATAATAAAAGAATTTATAAGAGTATTTAATAAACTAATGACGACCAACCTCATTTAGAAACAATTGGAACAGCAGCCAAACCACCAGTAAGACAGCTTTTATACTGCTGTGTATTTTTTGGCAAGCAGCCAAAGTAAAGGTTTATGACCTATTGTCCTTTTATTTTCAATTTATTATAAATGCTTTTTCATAGGATTAAAGTGTTTATTTTCAATTAATTTTAACTTTGTAAAAATGACAAAATCTGAAAACGCTTTGGAAGTGTAGTAGAGTCGGAACGCTAAGCCATAAACGTATATGTTTAAGATCAATCAGAACGAAATAATATTTTTTGCAATATTTATATCGTGATTTTTAAAATTCCATATCAGCTCTGGCATTTAGACACAAATAAAATTAATGACAATAATCTACAACACATTGTATCCGCAACTGTGCCTACAGATTATGAATTGCGTTGAGGCAAAGTAGAAGGCAAAACAACACCAAGTAAAACAAATTTAAATCACATCCGGGTTAAGTCAACAAAACACACTGATTGCAATCTTGAAAACTGTTTTTTCCTATACAAAATTATAAAGCACTCCACTAAGTTGTTTTTGTATAAGATACAACAACACACGAATGGACAAACAACATGTGCTGGTTCTCTTGAAGTCGTAATCAAAAGAAACTTACGTACGCTAGATAAACTGGAAATGCTTTATGTGTCAATTTACTCAATACTTCAGGAATAGTCTCATTGGTAGCTTTGTATAATTTCATAAATATGTACATTTAGATTTGTACAGATATCAGCGTGATGCTCAGTGAAATTAACATTGGCGAAAACAGATTTGCTTTTTATGGTTCTGATATGGCATCTGAAAACACAAGAGAAAAAATCCAACAGAAAAACGGAATTAGGTATTTCATAGGCAGGCAGTCTGCAAATAATATATCAATCCAGAACGTCTTTGTAATTTACCCGCTTTTCACGGCTATTGTGTCGAAAATGTTATACTTCTGTACCCACGTAGACATAAAATACTACATGTCCAATGATGTTGTACAAATGTATCTACAGAGGATGAAGTACTTTTTGGTTCATAGAAATCACTGAGTTTACTAATAATGTCCTGCAAATACAAAGAAAAAGAACTGTAATAAGTGCTTCAGAGATAGAGAACAGGAAGTTGTGTAAGTTGGAGCCATTATTGAAATTCGGGGTGAATTAGCAAATTGGCACCACGGGGCCTGTAAATCGTTCAAAAATCATTGGTCCGAGTATCATTGTTCCAAGTAGCTCGAGCTGTCAAATAAGAAACAGTGTTCACAATGTTGTACACAATATTCAGTGCACATTGGTGCACTTGGCGTATTGGGGTATCTTTTGAAAGTAATAAAAAACATTCTTCTGTGATCAAACGTTCAATCAATGTGCATTTTTGGCTTTTGGACCAAACACTTGAGATGTGAAATTAACAGCGTATTAAGTATCACAAATGACACCTGCTTGATTGATCAACCACACACCCTTAATGTGGTAAGATAACACAATTTATTTCAAGGAGAAACTACTGCGAAAGTTTCATTTCATTTCAGGACGAATGCCTTATTGCCAGCGTGGTTAATTGTGTTTTATACCAGACCAGCTTAATCGTTATTATGATCAGTAAAGAAGGTTGTTCTAAGGGATTGTGCAAATTGTTCAGAAAAAACACTATTGGTGCATTTTGTATCAATGTAAGCTCGAAATCAATATTGAAAAGTTTTACAATTTTGATTCTATTAGGTTATCAGTCTTGTTACGTTGCAATATCCTATGATGCAGGTTAAGAAGGATTTATGACTGGTTTTTTATAATGTGCCTTTTCACAAATCCGTCACAAATGGGTTTAGAGCCTTGAACTGCATGTATTTAATATAATGGACACATTCATAAATTGTTAAATTACATACGAGAAAAAAGTGCCTTATAAATAAATAGAGCTCCTCCAACGTGAGTTACTATCTTATTTCCAACCTGCCAAAGAACAAAACACGGTTTTTGTATTAACATAAGTTTGTAGCTAATTAATCCTTTATAAATTATACCGGGACTATAAATGTGAATCACGTCTAACGGACTCTTTTCATGTGAGAAGAACCCGCTGAATCGTGTTTCAGAGGAGGAAAGATACGAAACCTGATCTATAAATGATTCTATTTTTCAAACCGCCCTGCTACCTCAGACATACGCTCTCAAGTGTGCGATGACTCATGTGAAATCAAACAAAACGGGAAATGACGGGCATATCACCCTATTAGCGTGTCTAAAATCCTATTGCAGTATGCATAGCCTATGACAGTTCCACTTTCCTGTAAAAACTTTTGTGTGCTGAATAAGTAAATTTCATTTCACCTCAGAAAATGGCAGAAAATAGCGCATAATTGAAGCATTGTTTGTAGCTACAGAACAGCGGGTAAGAATATATCATTCAAATTTATAGTAATAAACATTCAAATATTAATACATACTGGATATTACTTTCTCTGACAGGTAGTATTTGCAGGTTTGTGCTCTTCTTTTACTGCATATCCCGAAGAAATTCTTAAATCATATTGTTAAAAATATTGGGAATTTAGAAAATTGGATATTAAAAATGCATTGCAAACTTTGTTTCTCAACATAAAAGGAAACTAAAAAGTTTATTTAGCCATTCATATACAGATAGCCTCAATGCGATTCAAAGAAAGCGAAAGGGGATTAAAATAAGTACCATAACGTTTTGGTAAATCTTTAAGGACCAGGCAAGATTACAGCCAGGCAGTGACTCTTGATATATTTGTCAGTGCATCAACTACATTTGTAGTGTAAGATATCTATGCGGCATACCGGCGTCGTTTCTAGTCATTTATCCGGAATATACATATGTAACCAGATTTTATTTGGACTTGCATCGCACACCCTCATTTCGTGCAAAGTATAACTTTTCTCACAATGGCAAACCGGCAAACGTACTATTCACAACCAAAATGCAAATTCGACGATAATGTAACTGACTTGAGAAACTTTGCTTTTATTATTTCCCGGAAATTGGTAATCAAGCTAAATAGCTGACTTTTCTCAAATACACGTAAATGAAATAAGGTAACAATCTATGCGTACTGGGAACTGCTGCGTTTTTTGCCGATAATGATATTGATTCCTGGTATCCTGTTTTTGTAATTAGAGAAAGATAACAGCGGTACACAGTCGTTTATTAGCTGTCTAGAATCATTGCATGTTTTTAAAAGATAATATTTGTTTGCTTTGTACACTACAGAAAAAAGAGGTAGACAAAATATCTTTGCAAGGTTTCATGTAGGTTTATTTTGCAACTACGTGCATACTAGTCAGATAGAAACTTTTAATCTCACAATTCCCCAGTAATCCAATATCATCCCTTTCTGTAATCTACACTAAATCCTACGTATTTTCCAGAAACATCCCAGCATCTTGTATTGTTCTTAGCATAAAGGACTGAAAGTTTCTATTTTTGCTTCATTTCTTCCAAACAATGTTGAGCTTTGAACAGTTTCATTTTCACCTGAGCCTACAAAATAATTTATCTCTTTTCAAAGATCGTCGTTGATTAGATGACTAATGTTGCATTGTTTTACATAGTTTATTAATGCCACCTTGTAAGCATATTCATTCGAATCGAATTTGATATTTTCCAGGAAAAATTTGCTAGATGTTATACCAATCGATAGTCTTTCTGGCTACGCATGTGTGTACTCTGGGAAACTTGTGTGAAAGCAATATGAACATTTAGGCATTTTAAGAGAAACCAAGAGAATATAGACACTAGAATGAGTACCAGTGTTTGCGTTCACAAACGACTTAAGTCAAACACAGTTTGAGTCACTGAACCAAACCTCAAGCGCTTTTAGTGCTAGAAGAATGTGTAAATTGATTTTCATTATCTTAATTTAAATCTTTCGAGTTGGTGGGCACTCCAGCTGCAAAATGTCCGCTAGAACTATGCGAGGTACTCTCTGATAAGATTTGTGCGGAATGTACGTTTTACAAATAAACGTGAATAAAGTTGAAGAAAGATTTCATGAGTTGGAATTTTTTCTTTGTGAATATACAATGGCTGGATTAATAAACGCAAAACACGTCAAGTAACCAACATTTTTAATCGGGAAACTTTGAATTAGTCCCTTGCCCAGGGCCATTACCTGATTTTTGTTATAGTACAGTTGGTTTGTTATATTATATTTGACCAACATTTTACGCAATAAAAAATTAATACTGAGCTTGTTTAATTTGTTAGTGCTCCTGATTTTATAAATGGTAGGTATAAAACATCAGCAACAAAAATAATTTCTTAACTATACACGACAGGGTTTGGTACAATTATTTCTTTATAGTAAAATACCAAGATGTGATTCTCACTTTGATTAAATCTCAAAAAGTGCGATTTTGTTTTTAGATTTTGCTTGATAATAAAACTATTTGAGTAATTTCCATTCTAAGTTGTATAAATAGCTTGTGCCCGAACAGCGTGAATTTTAAAAAGTGAATACGAAATATTGACATTGGCGTGTTCAAGAGATGTAACAAGTTTTACCGTTTCGTGCAAATAGGTTCTGTCACCGTTGCAATTTACTAAACTTGCCAATGGTTTTTATCTCTATAGTATATGATTGTTAAAACCTAGTGTACTTTTTACTGTGTGTCTTCTAAATTATTGTTTGAATAAATTTTGTCAAAAATTTTGCAATAGCATACTGAATACATACAAATTTAAGGAAGTCTCAAAAAGCCGCAAGCAACCTGAAACTCCTTTCAGAGCCAATGTAGATTTTTGCACGTTACATACCAATTAAAACCCCTTAACCATTTTGCAAAAGCGGGTTTTTAGCCGTGTTTTAAGTTTCTCCAACGCATGATAACACAAGGCAGAAAATGGATTTTCTCAGCCTGACTACCCTGTTGGGTTGGCTCCGGAATAGAAGCTAAACCTGAAAAGAGAAAACAACTTTGCTTCTGCTCTCGCTTTTACGAGCTATTAGCTTTCTCCGCAGCACCAGTGCCTTTATCTCTCAGTGATATTTACAATATGCTCACGGTACTTTGGCTCTATACTTACCATTTCATCGCGTAGCGGTGGAGTTACTTTATTGGTGAATTTCGTTGTGATATTCCTACCCAGAACCATAAATATTGGATAAGGCACACATATTATGCGTCCCTGTCGTTACACTTTTGGTTCTGCATGAATCAATCCAAACTCGTAATGGGTTGCTGAGTAGGGGATGACTAAAAAATAAACTTTTCTTGATTTTGATTTCATTCATGAACCCAGTTCAACTGTTTTGCAAACAACACGTTTTATTCTGAAATATTACAATCAGCAATAAACAAAGCAAGTCGTCGTCAATATATAAACACCACAAGCTTTGAAAAAATGTATAGTTTCGGTAATTTTTCAAGCGCTTTATCATTTTATATCCCTGCACCAATAAGGCTGGTTTGAGCATTGCTAGTTTTCTCGCGTTTTACACAAATGACGAACATTCAACAATCTGCCAAAATATGCTGAGCATTCCGGCATCAAAAAACGAAAAGTTTTACACCTACCTCTTGCATCAAAACATGAGTGAATAATTCAACCGTGTATGTCGTCAGCGTATTGAGCCGCAATATATATTTTACATTCCATTCAGAAAAAGTTCGCAAGGAGAAAGCTTATCTTTCTTTGAAAATAACATTCTCAGCAGAACCATTTAGATTTCAAATGACGTTTTACGTTACAAAGTACAGATAAATGGAATCGGCATATTTCAGAAATTTGAAATTAATTAATTCTGATATTCATTCTGATTAAGGCCAGGGTTACTTTTTTGAACGCTTCTGATATTCAGAAAGCAAAGCAAAAATGATCCCATATCCTATGAATTACCATTACCACTTTCAATCTGCTATATTTTTCAAAGCGGAAACGTAGCACCCAAACTGTACCGTCGCATTGAAAATCCCATCAGATTACTAGTTCACGTTGTAGTGTAAAATCCCATCGCGTAGAATTTAATGTATATTAATAGCTTATAATCTCCAGTTTTAAACTAAACGGTTTGAAAACAAAACCTGGCGAACTTGAAAATCTTTTGAAGATCAAGGACACAAGTACATACTATCGTAATTTAAAATTTGGTTAACACCTTATAAACATTTTGTAGATGGCCGTATAAGAACATTGAGGTTTTATACATAGGTAACTGCTTAGTTTCCGCTCTTTTCCTTTTTGCGACTACGAGTCTGCATACTCTTCAGGAGTTTGCTTAGATTTACTCCAAAACAAGTTCCGTAAGTATGAAGCTTCTGAAAATTGGAATTATACAAAAACACCGAGTACCCCAAAAGTTACTAAATTTTGTTAATGTATATACGATGTGTGAACTGCTTGTGCGGTTGTCTTTTAGAGCGTACGCTTACCTATGTATCTGAAGTTCCGAAATCCTAAGTAACGAGTTTCCTTTCGTCGTAAATTTGGTATTAGATTGTGTTAAATAAAAAAGCGGATTTGTGACTAAGACTACTACCTGCAGAGATACGAGATTCGTTTATAAAATGTTATTGCGTACAGCTGGATTCTGCTCAGTAAATCTGCAAAAGACTCCTTGTTAAAAAAATGTGAATCACGTTCGCCGTGTAGAAGTCATTCCGAGGAATTACATATCCGAGTGAAAGTGGTGATAGTTGGAAAATTAGAATAAAGACATTGAGGATATTTTATTTAGTTCACATGCATTGCTTGTCTGGTATACCTCGCTAACGGGTTTCTTTCGTATTTACTTTTGAAAATTGAATGCCGTTTTCACAAAAGCTCAAAAAATATTGTAACATTGTCAGTTTCAAACACAGCAATTTTATATTCGAGTTGGTTGTAGCAAAATAACTTGAATATGTCTTTGAAAATAAGAAATTGTATCTGGCAAACGCTAAGCTGGGGAACAAACAGGTGCAAGGAAAATCAGTGCGTATTACAATAGCACTAATTGGCTTTCATGAGTAACCAGCATTGGCATGAGTATTGGCTAAAACTACAAATTGCATTGCCAAACAACGTCTGCTGGAGCTAATTAGGAACAACATCCAGGTTAAGTAAACAATCATACTGATTGCAGTCACGAAACATTGTTTGTCCAAATAAAAGTACAAAACATCAATATGAGATTTTTTCTGTATTAGATTCAACAACACGCCAATTAACAAAAAGTATGTTCTTGGAATACTATTTTTTCTTTCTAAGACATAGGTAAGTTCCAGAGAAATACCAGATGTGTTTGCCAGTATTACTAGTTGCATATTACAAGTCAACATAATACTCTGTGCTCCTGCTTAGAAATAAAATGGCAAGATGTTTACAAAGTTTTCAGAAGAAACATTAATTTTCCTAATGTATTTGATACAAAAGCAAACAAAACCAGATACATTTTTGCTGTTGTTGTAGTTATGTGATCATAGTAAAATTGCAGCAGCGCAAAATTTTGTTCATTTTTTAGAATATTTGACATAGTGCCGGTTAAATTACGCATCGTACCAGATTTTGTCTTCACAATGAGAAACTCATGAAACACATCGAAGCTTATTTGTGCATTAGCGTTTTTGTGATACAGCTACACATCACGCTTGCACATATGCTGAAATAAATTATTGTTAAATAGTTTTGTAAATCAAATTCAGTGAATTGAGATAATTTAGCTAATATTTTATTAGGAAGCACGCAGAATCCTACTCAAAGTTTGCTACTACGAAGTTTGCTACTCAATGTTTGCTACCCACGAACTTTGCTACCTACGAAGTTTGCTACTCGCGAAGTTTACAACTCGCGATGTTTGCTACTCACGAAGTTTCCCATCTACGTAGTTTACTACTTGCGAAAAATGCTACTTAATCCTTTCAGTAATAAGACAGTTTTTTTCATGCATAATTATTAGCTCGTTGCTTGAGCAGAGGAGCCATTTAAGATATAATGTGTCTGTGCGTCTGTCTGTCCGCCTACTTTATTTTTTGGGCTACTATATTCCAGATCCAGTTAATAACCAGGCTCTAAACCAGCAAACATAGGCCCAAAATCAGCAAAAATAAATCCTATAAAAGGTAAAAGACGCCCTAAACTAGCACCAGTCATTACTTTGTAAATGGGATTTAAAAGAAAACAGTTCTTATTTTAATTCTTTCTCAGGAGTAATAATACAGTAATAATAATTTTGTTTGTAGTATTTTTCGCGAGTAGTAAACTTCGTAGATGGGAAACTTCGTGAGTAGCAAACATCGCGGGTAGTAAACTTCGCGAGTAGCAAACTTTGTAGGTAGCAAAGTTCGTGGGTAGCAAACATTGAGTAGCAAACTTCGCAGTAGCAAAGTTTAAGTAGGATTCTTCGTGGACCCATTTTATTATAAAGTTGGTGAATGCCCCCGTATTGGTTCTTTTGTGATGTACAAAAGTATAAGTATCTGTGTGGCGCACAGTGGAGTTTTTACTATCAAAAAACTATAGATTTAAGTGCAGCACTAAAAATAAATAAACGTTTTTTAAAAACAAAACTCCGCTCTATTGTAATCACTTAAGTGTAGACAAAATGCCATAGAAAAGAGTTTCCGAAATACAAAGTGTTTCCTTGTATATATATGCTGACCACCAACTTTTAATAATGTCCTATAACTACAAAAAGAGTTATAATTAGTGCTTTAGGGAAGGAAAACAGAAAGCTCAGTAGGTTACAGGTAAGAGCCAATAATGAAAGTTTGGATAGATGAGCAAATTGGCACCACGGGGCTCGTAAGTCCCTCCAAAAGTCACTAGTCCGAATATCGTTCTTCAAAGTGACACGTACATCCAAAAAAGTAAAAACAATAAGGACTGAACGGCCACCGAATTGCAAGTAAAATTGTCATTTAACGAGAACTGGTGTCATACACGTATATTGACAATGACCGTAGAATAAGGTTTGTTGCATAGTCTAATCACTAGACTCTAGTGAATATTGCAACGTAATACTGAAGAACAGGGAATAGAACATTTATTAAAATTTAGGGATATACGAAAACAATATTGAATCGTACCCATTGGACCCATTTCTATTTATTAACTCTAAAAACCCATCTTATATAAAGCACAACGTATTGTAATACATTTAAGCCTTATTTCTCTGGAATAACTTTCAAAAAAGTTTTAAATTCCATAGGTATAATTATGCAGACAGCCGGTATTAGCTTTAATCAATAAACATTTGTATTTCGGTTAGCTTTTTTGTGTACAAAACTAATGAGCCGATTTTCTTGATGAAACCCAAACAGTTTTGGCAAAACTTACAGAAAAATCACTAAGTAACTCAATTTAGAGAATACAATGAGTCTAGATGCATTCTAAATCCATACAAAATACATATTATCCAGAACTAAACAAAAGTGTGATGCGAGAAAACCAGTTTTCGTTTCTCTGCTTGTTTCATTCATTGTCAATGGCATAGGGCGGCTGTGCGGTCTCAATGAAATTTCGATACACAGTATGGAGGATATACTAGAATTCTAGAAATACAGCTCAGCAAGCGACAATGTAATAGTGAGAAATATGTAAAGTAAGGAAGCATTATGAGTAACATTAATATCTTGAGCTAAAGCAGAAAGAACAAGTACGAAGGAAAGTGGCTGCCTGTGTTGTTCTCTTTACTGTTTCAGTATCTGTTCAGTTGGTATATTTTGGTACTCTGCAGGGTTGAATCCTGAATCGTTGAATCAAACCACAAAGTTTGGTTAGATATGTAACAGATACGTTTGCGTATGTAAAAATACTCCATGTATTGTTTGGGGCAATGTTCGACTCGATCGCTATTTAATGTATTTTTAGTTATGAGCTAAATTGTTACAAAATTAATGTAAGCAGAATTTGATAACAAGTCATGAATTTGTATGGATGAAATATAAAAACAATATAGTATATAATCATGTAAGAAGCATAAAAGTATTTTCAGCTTTGTTGTAAGATTTTCGTTCCTAACAAACCCGGAAATTTCATTTCATTTTCAGTTACAAAAAAATGAAAACTTTAAAATGGAGTGAATCACACAATTATCTGATCAGTTTGTTTTGCCTCTGCGCAGTTTAATCATATGCATTTCATTCATCTGAAGGCGAATAAGCACTGGCTGGAAATAGCTGATTAGGTAAACCAATTTTGCTTTCACCTCGTTGCGTTCTAATTAACTCTTCTCATGCCTGACAACCACACTGCGTTTACCCAGTCAATTTTTTAATAGCTGCAGCCATTTAAAATTGGCAACACCGCGTATATTTTTCCCCGGATGCTGGGAATTTCACCAGAGCTCAAAACAGCATTTAGGTGCTTGCTTTTTTTACTGAGTAAATATACTGAAGTGGTTTGCGAATGACATGCCAAGCGTGCTTTTATTGCCACGGGCTGCAATTGACGTGAGTGTAAACATACAAGAAAAGATATTCCTTCCACTCGTTAACTTTTAATCAATGAGTTTCTTTTTTGTTGGAAGATTTATTAATTACTTGTTCCATAGTGTCGGCAAGTGGTCATCAGCCTCTACAATTAAAAAGTTTTTTTCTTATTTTGATTTATCCATTATATTGGCATATTGGATTCATTTGCAGTTCACAACCTTCAGAGTATGAATTGTGGACGTCCAACCAGATATTTCATTGACATTGTTCACTTTGTCATTTGTCCACATTTCCACTGGACAGCTCTTTTATTAGTATCCAAATTTCCATGTCCAGCATGCTATTGGACGGACAAAGTGGACAATTTGTGCACTATCCACTTTCAACTTATCTACTGTCCATTGATACACTGCAGCCTGTGTTTCTAAATCGGTCGTGTCCTGTTCCTGCTGCAAAAGCTATAACAAGCCAACAACGTGGGAAAACCAAATTTCATGCCTGCCAAACAGCCAGCAGAGCAAAGCAAATGAAAGCAGTAGACACGATCATCCACGATATGTGATCGCTGCATCGCGGATTTTGCTGGGAAATTAATAAAGTGAAAGTATATTAAACACCTTAACGCTTTTGACTATTTCCTACTTCTGTCACAAACTTCCATTTCTATCCTTTAATCATAGTAGAGCTACTCTTTGTTGTGCGGATACAAAATGAATGTGTGATTTTTTCCTACACCGAAAAATTAAAGATTCACTGCTGCTCCGTAATCAAAGAGCTATAGGTAAGTAAATTAGCATGCCGGCACATAATTAATAACGTGATACTTGTGAAGTTACATTTTCTGAACATTCAAAATGTTTTTTCAGGTTCCTGTGTTGCAGTTGTCAGGCTGGACTGTATTCGGTGTGATTCATCGTTGGAGTGGAACAGTACGGCAATTCTGTTCGCGTCCTTTGATCATTTGGTGGAACACAGTACTACTTGCTGATTAGTGCGATTTGTGAGAAAATTATAATCTCCTGCACAAACAATTTGATACTTCTGAAGCTACATTTTCTGAATATTCAAATTATTTTTTCAGGTTCCCGTGTTACTGCTACCCGGCTGGACTACATTCGGTGTAATTTATCATTGAAGCTGAACAATAAAGCCATTCTGATCGTGCCCGGTTACCATTTGGCAAAGCACAGTACTACCAGCTGATTTGTGCGATTTGTGAGAAAATTAAGCACTCCTTCACACACGAACAAATTGATACTTCTGAAGTTGCATTTTCTGAACATTGAAATTATTTTTCAGGTTCCCGTGTTGCTGTTGTCAGGCTGGACTGTATTCGGTGTGATTTATCATTGGAGTTGAAGTTAGGCAACTCTGATCGTGTCCTGTGATCATTTGGTGGATCACAGTACTACCTGCTGATTAGGGCGATTTGTGAGAAAATAAAGCACTCCTTGACACACGAACAATTTAATACTTCTGAAGTTACATTTTCTGAGCATTCAAATAATTTTTTCAGGTTCCTGTGTTGAAGTTGTCAGGCTGGACTGTACTCGGTGCAATTTATCATTGGTGTGGAACAGTAAGGCAATTCATATCGTGTCCGGTGACCATTTGGTGGAGCACTGTACTACCAGCTGTGCGATTTGTGAGAAAATTAAGCACTCCTTCACAAACAAACAATTTAATTTTGATCAATGATTTTATTTTTCAGTTCCATTTTTCCTGTTCAGTTCGGAGTGATTAATCATTGGAGTGGAACAGTAAGGCAATTATGATCGTGTCCGGCGAATATCTGGAGTTCTTCAGAATGAATAGTGAAGTAAAAAAGGAAGAAAGCTGAGTATGACCGATTATTGCGGGGTGAACGAACATCTGAACAGGTACAGGCAAAGAAGGACAGAGACAGGCAGAGACGTTCAAACAATGACCCAGGATGAAAAAATAGCCCGTTCTGAATACAATCGTAACCGACGAAAGCAAAGGACTCCGGAGCAACTCCAGAAAGACAAAGAAGACGGCAAGCGGCGACGGTTATCAACGGATCCCATCATAAGGGAAGGTATTCACAAGCAACGGAATACCAATATACAGCGACAAAAATCAAATGATCCGATTCAAGTAAATCCAAAAAAACTAAATTTGATAAGACGCAAGCTACCACCCCCTTGCAAATCTACTGCAAGGGATTCAAACATTAATTCAAAAGAGCACTACCTAGGAAAAGTGGGGACTGAGTGTGGACATTGTACGGCCCTTCGTTTTAAGCAGAAAAGACAACAAGAGGAACTTTCTCTGGATGTTGTGGTGGAAGATCGTTCAAAGTGTCAACCATCAAAAATTATCCCGAACAAATTCAAAATTTGATTTGACTCGCGAATTCGCTCACCGGATTTGACTAAAAGCAGTAAACATTTTAGATCAAACATCCGAAAGTACAACAGCGCATTTGCATTCGCTTCCTTTGGCTACCAACCTGTAAAATTTAGATTAGGACCGCAAACGTTTGTCATTCAAGGACAGGTTTATCGCAGAACCTCTCAGCGTCTTACACTTAGTTATAAACCATCATACGCACAGCTGTATTATATCGAACCGGGGCAAATGCAGCCAGGATGGAAAATGCACACAACGTGAAGTGTAGACTGGAAATGATGGAAGCAATTGACTCCTAGGGTGAAGCAGTTGGCTTCACCCTATAAAATGATGAAACAACTAGTTGTGATGAACACAAAAGCAGCAGTGCAAATGTGGATAACAAAAGACAGACAACATGACAAGCAGAGATACAATTTGCCAACAGTTTATGAAGTTGCAGCTATTTTTATATCTGATAACCGAGAGTCTCCATTAGAGCGGGATATTTGCTACTACAAAATGCGATTACTCCTGTTTTAGACAGTACAAACTAAAGGTTTTTAAAATTAAGTTTTCTCCGATGAATTGATTTCGTCTGCTTTAGGTGATCTCCATTCGATTTTCTAATAGTTCGACATCTTCTTTTCCAAGCATCCATGACTTTTGAGGTCATTTCCGGGGAAACTTTCGATCATTCCTCCTGCATGACTTTCCATAGTCCTTCCAACGTGGTGGAACGTCTGGAAAAAAGCTTCTGTTTTAAGAAGCCAGATCCAAAAAAGTCCATTGGAGAAGCATCAGGAGACTTAATGGGAATATCTTTTTTCCTAATGATGGTTATTCCCTGGAACCAACCTGGAACGTAAATCTTCGGCGTAAGCCATCGTTTGCCTTGATGTGTGTGAGGTCGCCGCGCCATGGTGCACGTAAACTTTGAACACGTCCTCACCGTACAAGGAAGCAACATGAACCTCGAACAGCGGCTTCAAAACACGGTCTATGTAAAAGGTTGAGTTAACTTTTACATTTGGGGCACACGAACTAACGGAAGTGGTCCCCGTCCGCAAAGAGCACCGACTACCATCATCTTCTCACCAAACTTTTCATGCCGTTGCATCACGAACATCTCGAGGTCAGCTGGAGACTTTGTGTAGCAGATTCGCCTTTCCCCGTTACAATCACTGACGAAGAATAATGCCTCGTCCAACGTAACAATAAACTCACACTTTTCGCCAGCCAGGTGCTCTTCGTAGAGGCGTCTGCAGTTCTTCTTCCGGTTTTCGCGGTGGCTGGGTTTTTGGGCGTGAACTATCCTCATCTTGCAAACTTTCTTTAATGACTTTGTACACAGTTGCTTGAGACACTTGGCAACGTTTTTCCATTCCTCTTTGGGACGGGGGATTCTCTTTGGAGGTCAAACAGTCAACCTTCGCAATCAGTGCCTTTGTCCGAACGTATGGCTGCTTTTTGGGAGGGCTGGGAAGACCTGCTGCTTTGGCTTCTCTTATTTTCCACTTCCATTAGGTATATTGAAGATGATGGCTCTGAAAATGTCATTTCCAAGGCCCCTTACGTGTTTTAAAATGTCCTTTGCGGTCACACCAGCGCTGGAAAGTTCCCAAACGGTTGTTTTACACTCGGCAGTGATTTTCTTCGGCATTTTAAAGCTTATCAAGCAGCTAAATCACTAAATAGAAAGCAAAACAGCTGATTTATTACATATGCAAAGCTCACACCTTAACTGTTCACAATATATTAATTAAATCACCTTATATTTTGTCTAAAATACGAGTAATCACCCTCAGTATATTAAAGGAGTCGACGGTCTACAACACCTCAAATTCTATAGTCCGAATTGCGATCCAATGACATACTCATTGTTGTTTCTACGTGGGGAACCTGGTTGGAAACCTAAAATGAAAAAATCTGGAACTGCAGTTGTCAACAACGAATTGGAAGACAACGGGGATCATAGCACACGATGCATTTCAATGCTTGAATATTATTCCTACCGTTTACAAAAACGACCTGGAAGGTTTAAATTCTTTGCTCCAGGCTACAAAGTTAATTCAACAATTCATAGTGGATGCTTATCTTACAGGTAAAGCACATAGACGTGAATGGAATAGGCAGAATCAGCAAGAACTTCGGGTGGATCTCTACATGGATTTAATGGATTTCATAATACAAAAGTGGAACCACAGGGTTTGATGCCTGGGAAAATGGTAATCTTGCCGTCTTCTTTTACCCGTAGAAAAAGGTCGCTACAGCAGAATTACCAAGATGCCATGGCTTTGGTTGCAAAATATGGGAGCACGATTTGTTTATCTCCTTTACCTGCAATCCGAAGTGGAAAAAATTACAGAACAACTTCAATTCGGGGAAACAGCTATGAATCGTCCCGACATTGTAGCAAGAGTTTTTCATCTTAAACTGAAGGAATTTATGAATGATCTTACGTGCGACAATAGTGGATTTATCGGTAAAGTGAAGGCCTACGTTTCCGTTATTGAGTTTCAAAAGAGAGGTAATATAATTTCTCATTTTAGATGCGTGTAATGGAATGATTTAAAAATGTAACTTTAAATGGATCCATGTTCACTTTACAGGTCTTGCATTGCAACATGATCCTCATTTTAGACACAGATAACAAACTACGAGAAGACGATGATATTGATCGTGTAGTAAGAGCCGAGCTTCCTGATGAGACTGACAAGGAATTGCTTGATATAATCAAAACCTGCATGATTCATGGACCATGGGGAGATTTAAACAAAAATGCACCATGCATGGCGGAGGAAAAGGGAATTTTTTAATGCACCAAAAACTATCCAGAAGCCTTTTGTGAAATTACTAATGCAGATAAGGACGGATTCCCTGAGTACAAGTTACGAAATAATGGCCAAAATGTGCATGTGCATGGAGTTGATGTGGACAATCGCTGGGTGGTTCCTTAGAATCCGTGGCTCTCCCGAAAATACAATGCGCACATTAATGTGGAAGTGCAACGTGCAACTGTGTTCAACAATGTGCAACTGTGCAAAGTGTTAAGTACATATACAAGCACATTTACAAAGGCCATGATGCAGCGGTGATTAAAATTTACGAGGAGGGACCTTCACAAGGCACGTATAACATGGATGAAATCCAGACATGTTTGGACACCAGGTATATGTCATCTCCTGAGGCATGTTAGAAAATTATGAAGTACGAGATGCACAAAAAGTCGGATTCCGTTGAGCGGCTTCCTGTACGTTTACCCTCTCAACAAACTATTGTTTTCCACACTGGGGCAGAGAAGCAGGCACTCATACAAGCTGAGAAGCAAGGCATTAAACTAACTAAGTGGTTTGAATTGAACGAGCAGGATCCAGAAGCTCAAAAATATTTGTACTGTGAGATACCCTATCATTAGGTGTGGCAGAAAGATTGATGGAAAAAAATGCAACAGGGAGCGGACAAAATTTTGCCCAGAATGTACATGGTTTCGCCAAACGAAATGGAAAGATACTGCATAAGGTATTTGTTGTTACACGTAAAATGAGCTCAGTTGTATCAAGATTTACGCACAGTTGATGGAGTAATTTACAGTACATTCTTGGAAGAAGCAGGAGCGCTTAAACTTTTGGAAGATGACCAGGAATTGGATAAAACCATGGATGAAACTGTAATATTTCGTATGCCGTCGGAGCTTCGTCAATTGTTTGCTGCAATTTTGTTGCATGCAATCCCTGCTGACGCAAAATCTTTGTACGAAAAGTATATATGTGCAATGGTCGAAGACTACAGAGTAAACCATATTGAGTATATGGCTGAACAGCTCGCTTTACGTGATATTGAAGAACATTTGATACAGTTTGGAAAGGGTTGCAAAGATTTCGGAATCCCTTAGTAAAAGTAAATTAATAAACTTATTTTATATCCAAATTTCATTATTGCATTCCATGCGTTCATCGCTTTGCCATTATATATAAAAGTACATTTAACCAGTTCACCAGATACCAAAACATGAATAATTAAGGACATCTACGGGCACGGATTTAACTGCAAAATATAATTTGCTTGCAGCTGGTAATAAAATAAAATAAATTGAAACGTAATAAAAATGGTTTTAAATAAATAGTGTTCATGATACTTTGAAGGCAGCAGCAAATTGTTCACATACCAAATATATATTCCATGTTGAGTTGAGTAACCACAATCTTACATGAGAGTTGATGTAAACAACATTTGTCTGGATTAAAAAATAAAGTAGATATACGGACAAAGTATCTTAACTAGATTTCGTGCAGAGCGAACAAGCTAATAATAATAATACATTCTAATAGATCATTGTACATTGTTTGTTTTATTGTTGAATTACATCCTCCTCTCCACATAAAACACAATCGTACTAATGATACCTACAATTGCAAAAACGATAAAAAATACACGAAAGCATTTCCTGTCAATTTGATATCCATTTTCAATTATATTACGCTTCGTAGATTTCTCCTTACTAAACGACGCGTTAGAAGACTTCTCCACATAGCAAACTTATCCCAGTATTCACTTAACCCATTATCCCGAGGATAACTAATCGTTTGGCTCATCCAGTAGCGATTAATTGAACTCATTTCCCAAAAGAAATACAACTCTGCAAACGTTTCAGGCACTTTCAAACAAACTGGCTTTGGTGCATTTTTTCTTTGTCCTATATTTAAACTTTGCTCCAGTTGCAAAATAACTTCCTCTGCTACTCTTACTGGGACAATTTGAACCATCTTTTTTCTCATGTACAATGGAGTGTAAATGGATGAATTAGGTGCATTAAAAAGCTTATCCTTTTGTATAAAGGGTTCCTCAAAATGACTGCACCTAAATTCGCTACTTACTTTTGAAGGCTGGATAAGCAGTTGATGGGTAGGTCGTATAACGTACTTGTAGAGCAAGCTTTTGTCTACATAAACCGCGCGTAAACCTACTGCCAAACTATGTTGTGGAATATTTGAAAACAATTGAAAACCCTGAATCAAAATGGCATTTTTCCTGTTTTCAAAAGTCTACTATACATTTAAGTTTGCACAGCTTTTATAAAAAGGAACAGTTTACAAAATCCTAACCCTCAAAAGAATCCCCAAACTCTATGCATAAAAACGACATACTGATTTAACGAATTGACAAACTATAACATAAGTTATATGGATTAAAACTTTGTTACATTTTGAAGATTTTAATTACAAGCATTTTTTTCAAAGTGTTGCAAGTGCACTAAAGTGTATGTATTCCTGTTCCACTATGGAACATGCAAATCGTATGCATGAATACTTGTTTGAAAGCCCATAAAATGTTAAATTAAACGTGGTATTAAGGTGACGTTTAACATAAAGGAATTGAGAAATAGAAGTGCTTTAGTTTTAACGTAGCACAACAAGTGTATCAAAAACGTTCAAGCTGCTAATGGTACAGCTATTATGTACTTCATATTCAATTCTTAATGATTTACGACGACCACAATCCGGCCTTGCATTTATTACCAAATACTTGTATATTTACTCTAACTCAAAGAATTTATCAAAATTGTTCAAAACATATTTTGTCGAATTTTCGATGCAGGAATTTTCTTTCTCGTAACAAGCTTTATTGGTGATATCAATTGTGTAGCTTGTTTTCATGATATGATTGTTAGGATACATACACGTATTTAGAAAAACATGGAGAATCAGAAAATATAACTCATATGCCCATATGAATAGTCGCCCACTGAATATCGTAGCAAAAAATTTGGGTGCAGTCATTAGAAGGAACCCTTTATTTTTATACAAAATACTGGGATCACGGGCCTTGTTTTCCTGAAGCCATAACACCTTATACTATACCCATCATTAAAAGTTGATTGAACGGTAAGGTATCCATTATAAGTTGGCGCAACAACCACAAAACTTAAAACCGAGTTTTCGTACAATGATGCATTAACAGTTGTGCATATTATAAAATTTCCTATAATAAACCTAATGTTACTTTTACCAGCTATTTAAAATATTTTGTCTACAAAATAGGCCAACGACTTGAAATAAACTGTCCATTTTTTTAAAAAAACTTGAATTGATGAACTAATACATAAATAACGGCAATTAAAAGCCAAATTACAAAAATCCAAAAATCTAAAGTAAACGGCTCAAACCAAATTTTTGCATTTATACCTTCTTTCCTGTAGTTTTGTTTGCAGCAAATTAAACAACGTGTGTCATAATAGCCAAACTTAACTAAAAGTCCTTTCTTAACCTTTTCGGGGATGTTTATGCCATTTGCTATAAATTGACCTTCAATAACATATACCATTACGGCTTGGGTAAGCTTCTTGCTTTGAATACATTTTAATACTAATATTGTGCACATCCTTTTAAATTACATATTATGTCATTAAATGGTGACTGCAGTAGATTGAATTCCTTCCTTTATTTTCATATAGTAGTCTAGATCTTTCACAAGCAAAACGATCATTACCAAAATGTTTTGCGTCAAAATAGTAATGTTAATGTTGAATGTCGACATTTGTCTGCGAACGAAAATATGTCAGGTAATGACCTCGCAAGGGATTAAGTAAAAGTTGTTCCGGAAAATGTGGTAAAAACATGGTTTCATTTTGGCAATATTTTCGGCAGGAATTTTGATACCCAGACGAACCGTTTGTATAAATTCTCAGAATTATAGTATTAGCGGCATAAGTGAATAGTTTGATAGAAATTTCCCTATCAGAATATTTCAGTAAATTGGTTTCCTCATGGTGAAGAATTACGAATACTGTAAATGTTTGTTGCAGATTATAATGCGTGACGTTCTCAAAATGTATAGCTTCGTCTTCTGTTGCCTTAAATAAAGTCATTAATGGTAAACTGGTTAGTCTATTTCTTAGTTTGTAAATAAATGTTAAATT